>OW119933.1:26538501-26952388 GCA_933210815.1 Meta bourneti | reverse complement strand
CGAAGGGAAAGATGCGAGAGCTATTTATTAAAATGAAATAACAAAAATAAATTGCACATAAACACTACATTGCTCACTATTAATTAAAATTAATATAAATCAAATCAGTAGAATTAAAAATAATTACAAATTAGACGGATGAGCCTAGTGTTGTACTATCAGTTTACAGTACTTGACATAACATACAGATTCCTGTCGCTACACTTGCAAGAACCTGCGTAAGTCGGAAGTGCGCGCAAATACATACTGACACTCGCTTGTTACGACCTGTCTTATTTTTAGATGTCAGTTGCAGCTTTCATTTTTTAGCGTATATATATATATATATTTCCACAATTTATCACTGTAGTGAGTGAATCTGTATGATCAAGTGGATAAGTGTTTGCTTAAAACAGTTTTAGGCGACACATTTTTTAGGATCTTATTGCCCTCCCATGCTCATCAACCCTATTTCCCATGGGGCCAGCATTGTCCCCCGAACGTTTAGTGCTCTGAACCTCGGCTCAACAAGTCCTAACCAACTCACACAGTTTTAGTATCTGGATATATTTCATGCAGAAAGCGCCGAGGTAGCCCAGTTGGTAGAGTCGCGAATTAGGTTGCTAGTTCGAAACTCGATCCAACCAAAGACCGTCGCGTACATGAGGGCTGGTGCTCTTTAAATCTGTCGTGGCCTTAAATGTCCTCACGTTGGCGTGTTGTGGAGGCTTAGAGAGTGGGGTGTTCACCTCGTCATCTGACCGTGGATCAAAATTACGAGGCATTGTCCTTGAGCCATAAAACCTAATCCAACCAACAATCAAAACTATTATGAATATATGACTTGCACTTGTGGCATTGGCGGATGTTTACATCTCACAACCATGACCATACTAATGCCTCCAACAATGTTAGTGTTGATTCGAGAATTCTTTCCTCTAGTTTTAATATCTGATTTAATGATATTGTTTACATGATAAATATATTGAATATTTTTTATTGCAGGATACATGAACTACAGCACGAATAATATTCAAAGTATGGGAAACATGCAAGGTAATTTAATGAATTTTGTTTTAAAAATTTACCAAGTTTGTAGTAGTCTTAGTATATAATGTGCATCATTATGTGAAATTTTTCATTTTTAAAATGATATGCTCGATGTATTAATGTTTTGCAAAGTGGGGATATTAAAGAATAACTTTAATACCAACCTTTTTCACTGCAACACTTTGAAATTGGAATCTATTCTACACAATTATGAGAATTTATGGTTAAGAAAGTAAAATAAAAACTAATTTATTGTGCTTTCTTAATTAGTAAAATAAAACTTTCTAAAAGGTGCCTGTACGTGAAGCACTAAAATTAGTAGCTCCATACCTATGAGAAAAATTCACAAAATGAAATGAATCCTTTCATTCTCGGCATTTTCCCTGAAAGCGAGTTTAGTCGGATTGAGATCATAAAAGTTAGGCCCTATTCACATGGACTTTTTCTAACGCGCGTTTGATAAGAATTTTCGAGCGTTACCATGTGAACACCGCTTGGGTGTTTTGCATTAAATTCCGTTTCTGTTATGCATTAAATTGTGTTTTTTATTCCCCTAATCCAAGTTTCCATCTTTTGAATGGTTAAAGATAGAATCAGAATTTCAACAGATTTCAAATCAACGTAAAATTTTACGTCAGATAGATACCAAAAACATGATTTCCGAAAAAATTATTTTTTGTCAATAGTCGCAACTAATCTTTGCAGATATTCCTTTTACACTAAGCGTAAGCGGAAGTATTGCCTTGTTTTTAAAGGGAATGTCACTTTAATAACATATTTTGTCGCCACTTATCAACTGTTTTAATTTTACAGCCATTAAACATAAGATGAAAATCTTTCTTTCCCACCCTAAAATTGATTTCCCTGTGTTCACAAGAGCCTGGATTTGGTTAACTTAGAAATGTAAAAAATTACCAATAAAATGCCTAAAATAATCTAAAAAGTATTCAAAATGACGTAAAAATTTGATATTTCGATTTGTAAAACATCCGTTCCCTAATTGCCTGTGAATAAAGTGTTTTTGAACTTAAATCTTTATACATAAATAAATGCAATATAATCGACTTCCTGACCAGAAGTGACAACCTAAATAGGTAAATCTTTCGTAACGTATAGTATACGATGCGTTCCGGTGCAATGCCATTGCCATCAAACTCGGTTCTAAAGTATTCGTTTTTTACTGTCAAGACTAGAGAAAAGAAATCCCTATAACCTTCACTCTCCAGTATCGATGATTCACCCACCAATAAAAAATAGTAAGAAGGATTTGTTTTATGTTAAGGGGTGATCACGGATTTTTTGGGCTCAAGAAGCTAGCATATGAGTCATTTGTAATGTATTTATCGTAAAAGCGAAACTGCGTATGAAAAATTGGAATATTGCTATAAGAAATTAAAAGAAATTAACTGGAAAATGACCAAACAATTTCCTTAAAATTTTAAAATTGACAGTGTAAAATAAAAATATATCCCTCAAAAAACTACATTTCTAGAACCAGGAAATTGGAAACGGAATTTCAATTTATATGGCATTGTCTACGAAGTACTATCAAAAAGATGACACGCAAACAAATCCGGCACTGGTGATAACCTTTTTTTTGTTATTTTTGCAGTTTTTACCGTGTTTCCTACGATCTATAACTAATTTTTATTTAATTGTCCTTCAAATAGATCTCTATATTTTTAAAACCTATCTCTAAACATTTCAATGTATCAGCACAAATAACACATAACAATAATTAGTTTTTAATTTTAAAACACAATTTTCTGAGTTCCTACTATCCGAAACGAAAACTAACCCTTCAACCTACCCTCTTTCAGGGGTTTTGTAGCACAAGTGAAACCACGAATGGAATAACGACTAGGAAATATATCAACTAAAATTTGATTAAAACCCACGATGAAACGAAAATTATGTTAAATCTAAAAAAAGAAAAACCAAAAAACAGTACATAGCGAAAACCAGGAGATCGCTAATAGAATTTTCGTCTACACGTACATGTAATATAAAAATTTCGATTAAAGTAGTAATAACACTAACTGCAAGATTAAAATATAAATTCTATGAAAAAGAAGCTCACAGTAAATTAAGTTCAGTAAAGCAGAAGTTCATTTTCAAAAGTGATATCGAGTTCAATGTAACACAAGGATGTGAAAAATGAATGAAATTTGAAACTTATCTTACGCATTTCACGTTGAGAACAAATACAAAAATAACTTTAAAGTTTAACTTTTAAATTGAATATTTAATTTTAGCTTTATTTTAAAGACGTTTGCCGCACATGAAAACTAAAACGGACAGTTGTCGATATACGTTATCTCAGAAATAAAATTACCTACTATTCCCTTTAGAAGTAAACTATCACATTTTTACAAGTTTAGTGTAAAAGCAGGTAAATTTCTTCAATAAATCGAATACGATTAAATTTCTCATTCTATTTTTAATGGCCATAAATATAAAGCAGTGGATTAAGACAAAATATTCCAATCAAGTTATATCTTTTCTATAAAAACTAGATGAATACTCCCTTTTGTGTTCGTAATGAATATATTCGTCAAATGCGTATCGCGAAAATATTAGTTACAATTGAAAAATTATTTATATAAAGAAAATCACAGTTTAGGTATCTATCTAGCGTAAAATTTTCCGCAGATTTCAAATCCGTTGAAATTTTTACTCTATCTTTAATGATCGCGAAGATAGAAACTTGGAGTAGGGGAATAAAAAAGCCCTAACGCGTTTCAAAATGCTTGTCATGTGTACAGTGCAGTTCATTCCTGTTTCTCCATACGCCTTCTAATCGCTAGAACTACCGGAGATTGTTGAAGCGTCGAAGCTATCTAGCGCGTGGATTCTCGCGATTTCTGCATGTATACACT
The DNA here is from genome assembly GCA_933210815.1 of Meta bourneti. Classification (NCBI taxonomy): domain Eukaryota; kingdom Metazoa; phylum Arthropoda; class Arachnida; order Araneae; family Tetragnathidae; genus Meta; species Meta bourneti. The sequence goes on along the minus strand of OW119933.1, from coordinate 26,948,480 downwards.
CCAGTAGAACCATGTACTTTGACTACCCGCGTTTTGTTTTGACGTAAAACGCCTCATGTGAACGGGGCCTTAATATAAAATGAAACTGTTAATTCTTCGTGTCAGCATTTCATAAGAGGTTTTTCAGTGCAAGCGTAAACTACCGGAGAAGAAAAATACTTCCGGTTAAGAACTAATTTCATTTATCGCCGCTTCGGCGATGTTTGGCGTTTTTTTTTAAACATGCTTAAATTGCATTCGAGTAACATGCCAAGTTATTCTAGAAATTATGAAAGCTGTTACCAAAACACTCCTCAGCATTTATATAACTACAGAAAAACTCTGGGGAAGTTTTTTCAATTTTGAACCCTAGGAAAACAAAATATGAAATTATTTTCCAATATTTGTTCATTGGAAATAATAAGATGAATTTAATATAAAATGTTTCTAAAAATCTGTTTTAGTAATCATAATGATGACGTAAGCAAATGCTGATCTATAAAAGAAATTAGAGTATATATTACTCCTTTTAAAACTTTCTACATACTCCGTGGATAGAAATATGAAAATGTATCCAATGACCCCTCACAACAAACTATAGTTTACATGATGTGCTGATTACATACTCGAAACCGTAAGGTGAAGTTGCATATTCGAATCATAATCCAGCTTGGTCTGGTGGTTAGGATATCTGACTCGCCCAGGTGTCTCGGGTTCGATTTCCGGTGTCGGAGAATTATTTTTTGTCTAGCGGCCCGCATTTGTCAACAGCACATTTGAATTATTTATAAAAAATTGAGTATTTTATATATTAAGGAAGTGGATGAAATGTATTACTCGAATGAAAAAAATATTGCCATTATAATCTGATTTTTCTCCCTTGAAGCAATTTTATTAGTGTTTCAATTCCTGCAAACTTGAAACATAACATTGATTTCACTTTCTACAGTTACAGATAAATTAGACAAATCTGTTTGGAGTATTTGAATTTTATTCGTAGATACAACGTTAAGGATTAACATTTAGAAATCCTCTCTTTATGTATTCAAACAAACTTTTATATTCTTTTTGGTATGCTTTATGCTTATAATGCCATACCTACAAAAATCATACAAATAAATCCAATAGCGGAACAGAAAATAGTTATATATATATATATATATATATATATATATATATATATATATATATATATATATATATATATATATATATATATATATATATATATAATGTTATAGGATGATAAAAAGCGCCACACACACACATTCAAGCAACGCCAAATGCGCCATGTGGTTAGAATTTATTTATAGACACAGCTCTACCAACTCTAAATTTGAACTAGACTTGTTGTTGTAAGGTAATCCCCCTTTGTGGCTACAAAGGACACGACGTGCTAATTAATGTATGTGCCTCGTACTGCCATGTTTTTCTGTTTAAAAACGGATTATGCATGCACCTGTCATATTAGGCAAGCCGCACAATAAAATCGAAGAAAAGAATTCAATTAATGAATTCAAAACAAAATTACAATTTAATGATAGTTTTAGTTCAGGAAACGAAAAATGAACACATACAAGGCAAGGTATTTATAGGGTTTTGTCTTATGATTTCATATCTGTATTCCTTTCACTAGCATTTCGAGCAACCGCTCTCAAGTTCTGCTGAAACAATGAATTAGATGTATTTGTTCAATGAGAAACACATTTTCTCTCTGCTTAATCTTATTTTTCTTGGTTTCAATTGTCTTATTTATTCAATTGTTTCCCAGAAACAAGAAATATATTTCCGAGTCATTCTTAGCTTCGTTTGTGCTTGATTGCACATGTCTTAGTTGCATAGAATATGAAGAATCTTATACAAATACTAATGTAAAATAATATAAACTAAGGATAGAATATAGAAAACTCCCTTTCCCTTGTTTTAATCTTTTTTCGTATGGTTTCAGTCTGTTTATTCAATGAGTTGCTCGAAAACAGGATTCACGGTGCCTGCTATTTTTAGCTTTGCTTGTGTTTTCAGATATATATCATTTGTCCGTTACAATCGAGGTGGGAACTGTTTCCTCTATGAAGAATATGATACCATTGCACAACCGGGACGTGAGCCCAACGTTTTTGTTAGAATCCTCTCTTAACAAAAACGTTAGATTTACCGTTTTACCTGCAGACAGGGGCACATTTCCTTTAGGTGTGTACGGGCTTCACGGACCCAAGCTACTCTAGTGATCGTTTCTTTTCCTGTGGGGTTAATATCTTTAGTAAACATGGGAGTCGCGCTCCCGGGATACCCAAGCGATCTTTTTCTGTTTTCATCCTACTACTCTGTTCCCCGATTCCTCTTTTTTCCCCTTTCACGATATTTTTTACTTGACGTCGTCTTGTGTTGGGCGCAGCTTGGCCAAATTTGACCATTGCGCCATAAAACCCCAAAACAACCTACCAACCGTTTTACCTTCCCGTTTCAAGTCACCGGTGTAACCTTAATAGTAATTAAATCTGTCGGGTTTTTTTTAGTACAAATAAGATTATAAATTTCTGTGTAACCCAATTAAAGTTATAAAAATTTAATTCATAATGAATAAGTTGTAAAGGGTGAGAAGTTATTTTTTACTTTTCCAGCTTTAACTAATTTTACTGTCATGGGTTGGCACAGCTTATCCTCTTTTGGATCTTGCGCCATAAAACACAAATCAACCAACCTTCTCCAGCTTCAACGAACGCTTAAATGTTGGCAGGTGTGCCTTGCTCCTAGATCAACTGTCTCTTACCGACTTAGTATAAGTAAAGCATAAATAATTACAATTTTCCCCAGTGAAGAAAAATTCCAAGTATCTTTGTGTGGCAATATTTTTGATTTATTAATTAGATTTGTAATTTCCATGTATAAGATTTGAAAACCAATAAACTGTGAAGACCCAATGCTTTTTAAAAGAGTATCTCGAATTTTTGTTACATTCCTTGATGCTAATATTCTCGGGATGCAATGTCCATTTGTATGGGTATTGTAAGATATTTTGGTTTCTTAATATATACATTCGCTAAAAAATAATTAGAACCCCATGGTGTAATTTTTACAATGGAATATAAATTATATAAGCTAAATTTTTTATCGCAGCAATAAATAATAACATTTTACTATTTTAAAAACTTTACTGCAAAGTGAATGTATAAATATTTGCACGTCGCAAGAAAGTAATTTGGAGGTTATTGGATTTTTTATTATTTTAGAAACTTAAAAAGTAAAAGACGATTGTTTCGTCTTATTAAAAATTTATGATAGTAGGCTTAGAATATATATAGTGCTTTCGAATATAGTGTCTTCAAAAGCTACGTATTCGTCTGGGAAAAATGCTGACAAAGTGAAACTTTAAAATTTGATATAAAATGCTAAATGGGGACTCCGACGTATGAAATTCCAGAGAACTTGAACTGCAATATTTGATTAGCTAGGACCTGGTTGTTAATACCTAATCTTCCTCGTAATTAAATAAGTTTTTCTGCCATTTAGAAGGGAATATAAAATTAGAAAAACAAAAGAATCTAAATATTAGTATGCGTACCAAATCCTTTCAGGTCGTCTTGCTAGTGACGCAGCTTGTTCATTGCTGGACCTTGCGCCATAAAACCCCAACCAACTCTTTTCCGATTGGTCTTAATGTAAATTTGATTGGTGAGAAGAAATTCTGACATCCGATTAAAATAACTGAAATATAAAATCACCTTTAAAGACAATTTTTGTTGGGTCAAAATAAATCTGTATCAGTTTGGAATGGAATGTTTTCTTGTATTGATCTGGCTGAACTTCCGTTACATCACTTCCTTTTCGTGATAATTTTTTGAAAATTCTATGACCTCCATTTTTCTATACTTTTTTAAAACTGACAATTCTTGGTTATGAATATTCGCTTGAATTCTAATTTAGTTGTAGCTATACGCAAATAAGGACATAGACACGCATAACATTGCATAAAAGACAGTGTGATGTTTGTGCTATAAATTATATACGTTATGAATAAGGAAAATTTGTTCGAAGATTTTATAAAATGTTTTTTTATATTTCAGAATTTAGCTTATTATCTGCGAAAACTTGCTTTGTTGTGTAAATACAGCTTGGATTAGCTATAAAAATAGAATATTATGTAAAAATAATTGCTCACTAAATTCATATTTGTTCATGAAATTATTATTTTTTTACAACTAATTTATCCATGTTATCCTGAGGGCCGTCGTGGATCAGTGGGTATGCTCACTACGAGTTGGCTGCGCAGGTTCGATTCCTCCCTGGGTGTAGTTCTCTCTGTGTCAGTAAAATTTTCTTGTGTGTATGTCCATTACTTGATGTTTGTCTTGTGTTTGTCGCAGCATGGCCAAATATTGTCCTTTCGCCATAAAATTCAATCTTAACAAACAACCATGTCTTCCTGTACTGAAATTTCTTAACCATTATAACCCGAACAACTGTGATGTAATGAAGATGCAAAATATTTACTTTAATATTATTTTTATAAGGACATTTTTTAACGAAAACATTTTTATATATAACTGTTCGAAATATGCTTTTCCTTCATATCTCAGATTTTCAGATATTGTACTAACCAATTATAATATTTGAAAACGATGCAGTTTCTCACACAATTTCGTATCCTGTGCGATATAGCCAATCAGTTTACGAAATTATTGGTTACATTGGTAATACAATTTTAATCATATAATTTTGCCATCGTTTTGTGATACATAAGGCTCATGAATTAATCTTCCAATATGTAGAATATCATTCCAGGAAAAGTAAAGTAAGTGGAAATGTGGAGCTTTATCTTTTTAGCCTGAAAGTTGAAGTTAATATTAAGAGACGGAATGCTTATTTTGTATTTTAATTTTTTTAATGTTCTTTGTATGTTCACACATTGCTTTTCCCCACTATTTTAGTGAAATGTACGCTTGGATATTTATTTTTCACGAGCAATTAAACTTGACAACAAAAACTACTCATTTACTTTCTTCATTATAAATTTTCTAATTAATGTAACTGAGGTTTTCCATTTTTGATCAAAATTTCAGCCTGCATTCTTTACTCATGCACAAAGGCATGGAATTTGCAGAATATACTGTCTTAGTTAATATTGTTATGCTGCTCTTCAGTATTTTATATATTGCTTGTGATTGATTGTGTGTTATATAAATGATATAATTATATCAAATGGTAATTGAAATTTCTTAAAGCAATGCATGTTTCATTTCCTAGAAAACACTGTTCTGTAGCACTAACCATCTTGTCTCTGGCTTAAATTTTCACCTTTCCATCGTATTTATGTCTATTCTTTATCTTTTCCTGTTTCTTTGAAACCGTTTCACTATTTATAGTGCACAAATATCCTTTTTATGTCAACGTGCGTATTGTTCCTGTTTTTGACAAAATTATGTGAAGATTAGTTTCGATTCTAGTGAGCCTCGTTCATCTTCACTTATATTAGTTTTCCAAATTTGGGGGAACAACGCCCCTTTCAAATACATTTTTTCGGCGCCCCCTCTGAGAAACTCGATTTCAACTAATAATAAATTGCAAGTGTAACTGCTTTATTTTTTAATGGCACCCCAGTGTATGTAGCTGTGTATGCAATTTTAAAATTTCAAAAACTAGTTTGGAAATAAAACAACTTGGAACTGAAATCATAAAGCTAAGATTGGTAATGTTTTGCTTGTGGGCTAAATAAAACGCCATACTTGAAATATTCGATGTTATATTGCCTACATTTCTTTGATTCCTCCATGGATTTATTTGTAAAAAATTGTATTGATGTATAAGGTTCTTTTGGGTGTATTTATATATTTAAAAACAATATCACCTTGGATTCCCCCGGATAGTAACTGAAAATCAAGCGCTTCAACTTGCATGAAGAATTTATCTTTATAACTAACAAAATTGCTCGCATGCAGTTCGTGTCAAACCAAAATTATTGAGTTTTTTATTAGTGCAAAAGTTAAAAAACTGACGCAAATTCTGGATTAATATATATTGCTAAGACCAAAAGCACGAGAACAAAAATTGTATGCATGATGAATTTCCTGGAGGAAAACGAAGACCTGACCATTCTTAGAGACGCCCCATGAAGGAAAAAGTCTTAACTTCTTTTCAAAAATCGTTTATCATTGATGTGTTAATGTCTAGTTTTTCAAACTTTGTCTTTGAGGAGAGTGATGGTTTCGAGGATTCTTTCTAAAAGATGAGACGTTCGTTTGGGCTGCTCTGCCCATTTCTGGCCATGCCTATCCAACTGGTTCAGCGCCATTCGGTGCTTGGTACAGGGGCATGTGCTGGTGTTAGTTCATACACTACAGAAGCTGTAATCGACGATGATTTTATTAACAGGACTTTGAATTCTGTTTGCTCAAGTTAAATTAATGGAACCACGTTTTTACACGAGATATCTTTGGAGTTAAATTATTTATTTTCTTTGATAGGGACACATTAAATTGAATGTTACGTGTCTCAATGGGGTTTCTGCTACTTGCATGTCCATGTTGTTTGCTCTAAACAATATACTTTTAAGTACCGTTTTCCAGCTCAGTAAAAATATTATTCGTAAAAGTCTATCCGCTAAAACTACTGAGAATAAAATGATACTATTTTGATTTGTAACATAATTTCTAATGCTCGTTTCCACGAGTCGTGAAGCTACATAACTGAAGTTGTGTTTTGCGTAAAAATTGCGCTTGTCTACATAGTAATAATATCAAATTGAATGCTGCAATTAATAAACTAACATCTTCAAAATCGCTCTTTTCTTAATTTCTCTTCTCGACTCATTTCTATGGTCTCTCTTTCCTTCGTTTGAATTGCTTTTTTGATAGGCTTGTTGTAAAAAATGAGCTACTCCTTTTTTATTTGATACAGATGAAAATCCTAATTTGATTATTTTTTTATTTTTATTAGATTTATGCATGTTCAGATGTGTGAAAATTGGATTCAAAACAGCTAGTGCCATATCAGGTTTAAAGAGAAAATGTGGCTGTGAAAACCCTGAAAAATGTGTGAAAACCCTTTACTGAAAACAAATGGGGTAGAAATTCTATTTGAAGATTTAAAATAATCTTTTTATACTTTTCTTATCAGAGTGTTTCATCAGCACATTTATTTGTAAAATACTTCATATAATTTTAAAATTTTGAAAAGTATTCTTTTGTAACTTTTCCGGGTATTATAGATGGTTGAAATTTGAATGACCAGGATAAAGCTAAGTTCAAAAATGATGCTCTTAACTTCGTTTCACTTCAATCCAAGTTTAGTTTTTATCATTTAAATGGTCAAAAAGTGTATTTAAAATTAAAATTTAGTTTTTGAATATCAAAAGAAAATCATTCTTTGCATCTACAACGGAGAAATATGATTTATTTCGATATCATTGTATTTCGTTTGAATAGACTTCCTAAAAAGCAATTTACATCCTCTTTCAAAACCGAATTTCTTTTGAATTGTGAACTACAAAAATTTAATACGAGTGTCATAATTGACTAAGTCGGGTTGTTTAATTTGGACTAGTTTATCACTAATTTTAATTTGAACTAGTTTATCACTAATTTTAGTGATTTCATCGTTCAACATATTTTAAATTTCCCACGTAAAAACAACTATTCATTTTGCCTTAAATTTGTTTTAAAATATTTATTAACTCCAAGTTCCATAGTCAAATATTTTTCCGTAATGATCTTTCTCCGAATGGAACAGATACAAGATACTCTATTTTTGAAATTTCAATTCTTTGTAAAAGACAATTGATATACATTTAATTTTCAGTTGATGATGTAAACATTTGTTAAAAACTGCTTCATAAGGCAATTTAATTAGTTCTGGAGCACCTTGCTTAATATTATTTAATTATATCTTGCACTGATTTAAATGTTATAATTCTTTGAGTGCCTGCATGAATTATGAGTTCATTATATGCTTGCTTAATGTTGTTTTTTGCTGTGTTAATTGTATGGTAGAAATTCCTTGTTACTTTGTAGTTCTTTATGTGTATTTTTAAATTAGTATGCAGCTGTTACAGCGATCAAAATAGACTCACATTGGTCTAAAGTAAGTGAAATTAAGTGTAATGTTTCAATCTTTTGAGATGAAGATACCTTTCATAGATTTAAATATACGTTCGAAATGTGTAAGAGTTAGTTTATTAATTAAAATCAACCGAGTTAACAGAGGCCAAACAAACGCAAAATATTATGTTTTAATATATGGGACATTCCATGTCAAATCGACACAGCCCACAATCTAACCCCTCCGATTTCTTTTAAACTTGGCGATTTTATTACCCAGTCACATATAGTAAAATATGAAAAACCGACTTTCTCTTTGCAATAGTTTTTTTTATGTATATTAATTTTAAATTTGAAAATGAGGCAATTTTTCATGATTCTAGAATCACTAACTCGCCTTTTCTCTGGATAAAATTGTCCAATTGGGCTAAATTAAGGCTTATATTGTAGATAAATGTACAACCTTTTTAATAATACATAACATGACACAAAATCGACGTTTTAAAAAACCAGTGGGAGTCGGGTTTGAAATGCCACTTTTGTGCAGTTTTTGACATGAATGACCCATACATCCATTTTTTTGTGTTTCCTCTTGTTATACAATTAATTTGAATTGAAATACATTAAAATTGATTCGCAAATACGGGATTACGATTCTGGCGAGTGTTTAGAGTTTATACAAGATTCAAATATATGATTTCTATCTTAGAAAAAAATCAATTTTATAAAAATGTGTTGTGTAGTTTATATATTAGTGACAGTTGATTATTAATGACTGTCCGACATTCCCTTAGTGGAGCAGTTAGTGAACATTGATTCTATTCAAAAGAATTTACTTTCCCTAGTGAGTGTCGACACTTTCCAGCCTTAGACAGGGTACGATTGTAACAGGTCTCGTTTATATGATGCCAATATATTATCCCCTTTTCAGACACATTAATTTTTATAAAATATTACTAAATATTTAGTAATTATTTTTGTGTACGTTTTTAAAAATTTAAGTACATATTATTTGAACGATGGATTATTCATCTTCACATTAATTGTTCCTGGTTAGACGCAATGAGTGTCGACACTCTAAGTACTGTCAGCTTCATTAATGAAAATTGATTATGATCTATTTCCTCTCAAGAATGAACTGTCACTGACAACGCCAGTGAATATCGACAGAACAGTCAACACTCCCTTCAACTTTTACTGTAACACAGTGTTCGAAAGATAGAACTAGGTTGCATTTCTTTAAATATTGCTCTTACAGAACCTTATTTTGCGATTACAAAGTTTCATAAACAAGCTAAGTTTTATAAGAACGTACGACCTTTTGGAGGATATTTTTTGGAAAACATTAAATGCCATAAAGTTCCCTTTTAGCAAAAGTTCCAGATAGTAAAAGGCTCAACATTCATGAGTTTAAAACAAAAATCTTTTTATCTGCAAAATTATCTTTGTAGAAGCCTCAATTAACTAGTTAATATAACAACATTTCGTATAGTTTAATATAAAAATGAATTTCTTTAACTTTCAATCCCTTTTTATTTTGTGAATAGTCCCTAAACTGAGCTGTAGAATTATCGATTTTTAGTCTGTCGAAGGTTAAGTAGTCGAATCAATGATTTTGTCTTAAAATCTTAGGATTCTGCAAATAAAATGCTTTTTTCTAATTGATAAACGTGTGAGGATCTTTTGTTACCCTAGAACTTTCACTCATTACGAACTGTGTAAAGTTTTAATTAATTCATTTAAAAATAACATTCTATTTGCTGCTCATTATAAAGCTTCGCCTATTTTGCGAAACTAATTTTAGTATGCTTCCAAGAGCAATGTTTAAAAAATACCTTGTTATATTTTTTGAACCTGTATATATCAGGGATGCAGAGCAGCGTTTCCCAAATTTACTCGCTGCCCGGTACCGGTCCGTAGGTGTAGAAAATGCCGGTTCTCAGAAACGAATGAAAATCTTCCGGTTTTTGTGTTTTATTTTTCAGTTCCGCTTTTCCCGAAAGTTCTATTTCCCCGACGATTTCCCTTTAAAATTACCTGTACACTTGTATGGTACAGGTATAAGTACTGTTTGGTTAGTCGCTCTACGGTCATTTTTTGATAGTCTTAGCGTATGGGAATTCACCACTTATTCGAATTATAATGAATTAATGAAATTAATCATCGAAATGGGAGGTTTTGTTTTTAGCAAAAGTATTTGGAGAATTTACGTAATTAAATTTTAGTTTCCATGCAAAATACTTTTATCAATAAAATTTTGTCGTCAAATTAAATTGAATCTGCACTGAATTGATAAATGTATGCTCTTAAACTCATCTGCTATATTGCAAATCGTGGTAGGTAGGCAGTTGGATTTACGTCGCACTGGAGCAACACACGGGCTACTGGAAACTGTCCGGGATCAATCCCGAAGGGAAAGTCCGAGGACAACACCTCGTAATTTTGAATCAGTCAGATGACGAGCTCCCAAGTTAGGAAAATGACTGCTACTTTATTTTCCAGATAGCTTAGATTCATCGAGAAACTGCTTCAAAAGGTATTCCAAACCATACATAGGCTACTAACCCTCTTGTATATACTGGTAATAAATAAGTACATTGGATAATTAAGAATTTATAAAATCTACTAATTTTTAGACACATTTTATTCAGCCTTTTTTGCAATTTCAATGTAGTTAAGGCCCTCGAGGGCACATCTTTAGGTGTGCACAGGCATCACAGCTCCGAGATACTCGAGTGATCTTTCCTCCCTTTCATTTTTACCTTCGCCTACCCTTCTGCTTTTTACTTTTTCTACCTCCGTCATTGTGTTGTCTGTATTGTGTTTGGTTCAGCTTTGTCAAATATGGTCCTTGCGCCATAAAACCCCAAAACGACCAACCAATAAGTTAAGAATATTATCACTCAGTGGCATAGCTAGGAACGGTGGCTTGAGCGCCAGTGCCTCAAGAGGCGACCTTCTAGAAATATTCATCAAAAAGTGGTTTTTCTCGTAAAATATATTTAAAAACATTACAATTTTAAGCCCCGCTTTGTTCTTGTCACAAAAGTATTTTCCAGTGCAGTTGGGGTGCAGTGAATGTGTTTTCATGCCTTCATCTTTGGACGCTTAAAAGTCGATTAATCTTACAACTCTTGAGGGTAGGTAGGTAGATAAACTTACGTCGCACTGGAGCCACATAAGGGCTATTTTGCGACTGTCCGGGATCAATCTCCTACAACGCATGAAAGTCGATTTTTTTCATGTAGTCACTTACAATCGAATGACTGTTCAGAAAATTGAGAAGAGACAAAGCATTAAATTTCTCTTCTCACAAACTTAAACAACTAAACAAGGCGGGCGTCTTTTCTTGCTTCGTGCTTGGGACTCGTTTGAAAAGCTCGGCCTTTTGCTAGTTTTTATGCATAATCTGTAATGATTACGACAATAAATTAATATTGAAAAATTAATACGGTACGAATTGGTGTATTTCATGCAAATTATCTTCATTTTAAATATGTAAATTATGTTTTGGACAGAGCGGCATCAGCCTCATTTGCCCTAGGTCCCAAAACGTCTAGCTTCTTCGCCTCTGTTACCAATGATTTACCAAAAATGAGTTCTCTTCTCACAAACATACAAAGTAGTTAGAAGCCATGCAAAGAAGACTGGTTACAGAATAGATATATGCCTGTGAACCCCTCAGAGTGTTAAGGACGCCTAGTGTCGTCCTCTACTCTTTTTTGGTGCCCTTTAAGTTTTTCTGAATCAGGCGTTGTAGATTATCGATCTTTCTCGCGGGGGTTGGGTAGAACTTTCTCTACCTTCATCCTACCAATTCCCTTAGTAAGGCTTAAGCCCTTTTGGGATCCTGTTGAAATTTCTACGTCGACATCTGTCTTATTTCTGTGATCATCAATTTAGATTTGCGTGAACCTACACGCCTCGCCAAGGCCCAAATGCCTGAGCCTTTTTCCTTGTCCTGGGAGCTGGACTAGGCGTCAACTGCCACACAAATGTAACATGAGAGACACGTTACAAATATACTATTATAATTTTTAATGATCTGAGAACAAAATAAAGAGTTGTTAAAGCACTCATGGAGTAACTGAGTTTTTACTCCTCTCGCCCCTTATTTCCCCCTTAGTTGTCGCTACTGTGTGCCCTTATCTACTTCGTTGAAGGATTTAATGTGTTATATGAACATTTCTCTAAAGCAAATGGATACCCATATTGAGCTTTGCAACACTGTTCTCAAACAAAAAGTATCAAAGTATGTTTGGTTTTTCTCTGTGTGCCTCTATTTTTTTGCTGCAAGAGAGCTAATTAGACCGGGTCCTGCATTTTAAAGTGGATTCTGATCCGCTCGAAGACCTATGATATGAGACCAGACCGTGATTCGAACCAAAAGCCCGTTAAACCAAGGAAGAGGCAGTGATTTTTGGTCGGGTGTTGTCAAGAATGTTCAAATTTGAAAAAGTTATCCGATTTTTTTACTCTTATAATTAAAGCGTGCAAAACTGGATTCTCCCTCTTTTAGTTTTCTTAAATACAGTAGAGGAACAGATTAGATGTCAAACATGCGAGACTAAATTAACTTTTTCTCATGACATAGAATCATCATAAATTCTTTAGTGCCTAGGGGCACATAAGGCCTTCAATCTAGATCGCCAAAGTTTCCTGTCCGATGTATCAAGTCTAGCTTCATACCAGCTCGCCCATCCAGCCTCACTTCTCTTGTTCCATCATACGTCGCCAGGTCAAACTGGGACGTCCACACTTTCTCTTTCCATCAGGGGTCTAGGTCAATGCTATATTAGGAATACTATCCCTGTTAATTCTTAAAATGTGTCCTGTAAACTTCCAACGTCTTTATTTCATTTCATTTCCTATTTCGCTAAATTTTGCTTTATTTAATAATTCTTCATTTGAAATGTAGTATGACCAAACAATCTTTAAGATAAATCTTAAACATTTATTTTGAAAAACATTTAGTTTATTGCACTGTGTTTTGGTAATTTTCCATGTTTCAGAACCGTATAAGAGAACTGAAAGTACTAGTGATTTGTACAGATTTAATTTCTTTTTTACATGTATATTAGTTGCTCTCCGCAATTTATTAAGATTCTTCAACAGTTGCGAGCTTTTGAAATTCTAAGATCAATATCTTCATCAGTACCACCATTTTTGTTTATTGTTGCTCCCAGATATGAAAAGGTGCTTACATCTTCTATTGAGTTATTTTGCACTTTGATGTGAGTGCTAGATTTTTCGTTTATTCTGAGGACTTTTGTTTTATTCTGATTGATTTTTAGTCCCACTAGTTTAGCATTTTCTGAAAAGACATCCGTTTTAGTTTGTAAATCTCTTAACCTGGACGACATGACGATATCGTCTGCAAAATCAAGATCCTCCAAAACAGATGTAAAATTCCATCTTATTCCTTTTATTTTATTTCTAAAAATTATCATGATCCAGTCAACAATGAAAATAAAAAGACCTGACATGACACAACCCTGTCGAACTCCACTTTCCACTAAAAAGAAATCTGTTAATTTTCCGTTTACTTCAATGCAAGTTTTACTATTTCTATACATTTCCTATATTATATTTATGATTTTTTGTGGAATTACCATGTTTTAAAATTTGTCACAATTTGGCTCTAATAACAGAATCAAATGCTTTACTGAAGTCTATAAAGTTTAAATATATTGTAGTATTATATTCTAATGTCTGTTCGATTATATTTCTAAGTAAAAATATGTTGTACTGTACTACTACCTCTTCTGAAACCAGCTTGTTCTGGTCTGAGAATGCTTTCTATTTCATCTTTTATTCTATTAACTAGAATTCTTCTAAATATTTTTGATGCTGTTGGCAGTAGACTTATTCCTCTCCAATTTTCACAACTGGATTTGATAACAGAATAAAACTTGCCAAAACACATCGTCGTGCATATTGACACGTTGAAAATTATCTCTTGTTAATTTTTAAATCTTTCGTCGTAAGTAATAAATAATTACTTTTATTTTATAATTTGCAACTTTTTAAGTTCCGTGGAATTTAAATTCTTCCAATTTATTTATTATCAACCCTACGATAAAAAAGATTCTGCTACAAATGGTTATAAAAAATTTTTCGCGATTTTAACATTCATTTCTAGTTTTAGTAGGTGATCGAAATCCTTGCGGTTTGTGAACTGCAATAAATTGGTTAACAATTAAATTTTGTTTAAAAAGGTTGTTCAACCGCATTATTTCAAACCAAATTCCCTGTTTATCATCACTAGGGATGGAGACATGTCTCTTAATTATATCTAATCTTTACGAATTTCAACTAAATGAGTGTGTATATATATATATATACACACATTTAGTTGAAATTCGTAAAGATGAGATATAATTAAGATAATTATATATATATATATATATGTCATAATAACAGATCTTATAAGCCTGCAGTCGTGACGAGAGTGGCAAGAGTAAGGCAACCGGAGAGAATGATCCATTGATATTGAGTGTAATGCAGATTCCACAACAATTCTTTATTATTTCAGTAGACAAGTAATTACATCATGAGGTTGTTGAGGGTTTGGAGTTTGGAACGGCTGTGAGGGCTCCCTAAACCAAGAGGCTCGTGAAAGAATAAATAGTTTACAAAGATCTCGCTAGAGGGATTAGGATTAGGAAAAATATCATTGGACCAGGGGATTTAACAACAAATTTCATTGGTAGAAGTCGGTGGTTTTACGAAGGGGGAATGTGATCTTACATATGCGATTTGAAAGCAGGAGAGTATATATATATATATATATATATATGTATGTACTGGTTTCTATAAAATAAGGGACAAATGAAAAAATCGGTATAAATCAAAAACTGTTCAGCCGATTTGAATGAAATTTGGTGAAAATCTTTATCATATGTTATTCTACTTAGCACAAGAACATGAGACCAGTCGTATACATTTTGTCTGAGACATACAAAAACAAAAGTCAAAAATACACATATACAAATTAAATAGAGGAAATATAGGATTCAATTAGGGGTGACGTTTTCCGCACAGCAGTGCATGACGGACAAAGATGTTTGTTGTATGCCCTTGATGAGGTTGTCTGTGAGGTATGTAGGCAGCAACTCCCACTCTTCCTGCAATTCATTTCGAAGCCCCTGCAGGGTTCGGAGTGGTGATTTGAGGGCAGTAATACGTCTTCCAAGAGCGTCCTATACATGCTCGATAAGATTTAGGTCGGGAGAGTAGCTGTCCAATCCACACTAACGATGGTCTCATTTTTAAGGTACTGTCGCGATAGGAGAGCTGTGTATGAACGGGCATTATTGGCATGCAGAATAAATGCATCGTCAATAGCACCAGCATACGGATGAACTCATCTTTACAGCGGTGATCATTCATGGCTCAGGCATAGAGGTCATTTCGTCCACCTGAAAGAGATGCCTCCCCAAGACGATGATAGCAGCTTTTCTGTTGCTGCAAAAAGCACAAAACGCAGGGGTAAGCAGTCCTGTTCCTTCGCGCAGATAAACTCACAGAGCAATCATCGGATGCTGTCGTTGCCTTCGGCTGAATCGTCGAGATACTAATTATGTAGCTTGAAATTGGTTCCACAGCCATTAGAACACCGAACGGCTTATATTCACCCATCTTACAGCCTCCGAGTAAAAGTTGTCCCGCTCCGAGTCTGCTGATAGCCTTTATATAGTAATTATTTAGTCAAATTTTGCAACGATGTCATATTTGTAAAATGACTTAGCAATTTCGTTTCTGGTTTTTACTGTGCGCTATACCGATCTCCATCCAAACGCTCTTTTAATATTGCCGCCAGCTGAAATCACATGATGTCACTCAAACTGACTTGCATGCGATGTGCGTGAGCCACATAACATCATTGGTTACTTCACCAAGTTTGTAGCCAATTTCTTATTTTTTACAAAATTGTCTTGCTTTTTACATTTGTTCTTTAATTTATGGAAACCAGTATAGATTCTCACATTCTGAAGTGTTCTGGAATGTAATCCCCCAAGGTTTAAACGTGTAATTCGTTAATGTACCAGTTGAGGGTCTTATGCTTTGTTGAAAGTATGGGCCTAGTAATATTAGATTTTTGTTTCTTTGTAAAATATGCATGTGTGTTTCTCATTCATGTATTTTTCATGTTAAAACAATTTCAATGAAACAAATTAGGTAATAAATAGCATCGAGACACACTTATATACGTACAGTTTATCCAAAAGGACGTCTTCACTTACCAAATGCTCACTAACTTAGTAATTGATAAGAGTAATATCCAAATTTATCTCTAATTGTCGATTCTTTGAAATTTTAATCTCGTGTACCAAGTTTCAATTATTTCATCCAGCCGTTTTTGGATTATGAGAATGTAAAATGTTTGTGTTTCTAATGTTAAATTAGAATTAGTTATCCTAACTCTTATTCATGTCTTCCAAAGTCTTTATCACGACGATTTTTATGTCACTATTAAACAACTCGAGTAAAATTTACGTGATTAATATTCATTTTTTTAATTATTTTTAGTGTTCTATATGAATTATGAAATTTAAAAGATATGAATGGTAGCGGTCTTTGTTTTGATGGAAAATTATTTAGGTTTATAGACTGGGAAATTTCTTCCTATCGGTGGTATTTTTGTGTGTGCCATATTTCTGTGATCAACTATTTAGTTGATAAACGAAATGATGAAATTTTGTATTGGAAGTATTGGAACAGTAATTTCAGTCAAAAAATTCTTATTGATTTCCATCAAATTACATCAAGGTTGCTATTCATATTTTGTCGAATATCAATGTCAATTCATATCACATTAAAATTATATTTTAATATTACACCCCAGATTTGTATCAAAACCTCCATTTAAGACAGCCGATGTATTTAAACATATAAGCAGCTATTCTCCTATTTTAATGTTATGTATTTTATCTATATATGCTTTATTTAGATTCAAGATAGTTTGCGCATCTAAGTCATTAACTGTCGTTTTGTAAAATTACATTAAGCAAAATATGAGTAATATGTTGTAATGCAGCCGAATAGTGGTTTTCTGTGCTTGTCCGATATTTTGTGTAAATAACTTGAAGTATGGAAAACTTATTTGCAAGAGACAGTGTTATGAGATTCAAAGTTGCACTTTCTTCCACATGAGTTCAATACAAAAATAAGAGGTTTGTTTTCTGAATGATTTATTCCAGATTTTCGGAATTTCCTTTTGTAAAGTAAGTTTTTGTTTTCCTTTCGTTATGTAAATTTGGATCAAATTGAATTTCCATTTTCCTTAATTGATAACAATATGCAGTTTAAATGTGTCTAGAACTCAGAATTCTTGCCTTTAATTTAGAATGAAGTTGTATTGTTTGGTTGAATTATACTTTATCCTTTTATGCTTTGTCTTGCTAATATTTGAAACTCTTGGCTGCCAAAGAAAGTGTTTTGGAATTAACTTATATTGTATGAAGAATTTCTAAACTTCCTGTAAAACAAGGCTTTTGCTGTTCTGAAGAAATATCTCAAGTTTTAATCCATTACATCGAGGAAATGCTCATTTTTACAGTTACAGCTATTACACTATTTTGTTTAGCATATTTTTATTACTTTGGATCAAAGACAAATAGTGTAGTTGAACTCAAAATAGCTAGTTCATAAATAGGTAATTGTATTTATAGTAGCAAGTCAGTATGGGAAATTTGAATTTTTAAAGTAACTTTAAAACTTCTCATTCATTTTTAAATGCACTAAGAATCCATCTGGGAAACTATGCCATCTTTCAGTTTTGCACTTGTGTTAAAAGCTACAGGCCAATCTTTGTTTAGGTTCTTCTGTGGATTTCACTTCTCAGAAATACAATGGCACCAAGAAATTTCCCAGAGGTAATTTGCTACCGTGAAACCAGTTTCTCCCCTATCATTACCTTGTATTGCATGGATATTTTTGTATTTCACATTTATACACAATTTACTTTTCTTTATGCTTTTCACTTTTATCTTCAATTGCTGTATTTTTAGCGAGCATGCTTCCACGTATTTTAATTTGACACGGTTCTGTTATTCTATCCATTTCCAAAATAATTTTTAATTGAGTGATAAACTCTTGAGTTTAAAATAAATTATCACACTCAATGAAAGAAGATTCAAAATTTTGATTTTTTTTGGTAAGCCTGTTTTAAATATTCTACAAGTTTCACAGAATACCTCACTTTAAGTCTCAACTTGGAGACCTGATATTACAATTCTTATATTTATGGTTCCTTCCTACATTGATATTTCAACTTATTTTTCACAGAAAGGACTGAAAAACTACGTTCGCTATCTACAAATCTTTTCGTCTACTGTAGGTAATTTAACACTATATCAACTGTATTTCAGGTATTTTTATGTACATAAACTGCAAAAAAAAACAGTTCTATAAGTTTGGAACCACATTCTAGTGATATTTTGTTTACATGAACATATCTGCACTTATGTTTTTGAAATATTAAGTAATAAAATTTATAAGCATTTTTAATCTCTAACATTTCTGCTTTCTTCATGTCTTGTCTTTTCTCTGGAACTTATTTTTATGAAAGACCAGGGATCACCCAATTTTTTCAAAACTTACATTATTTAACTAATTATATACATATACATTTATTAATATCAGCATGTTTCCATTCTCTTTGCTCGTAACTAAAAGTCAATTAATATGGAATACTTGGCAGCTGAATCATGTTAATTTTTGCTACTTTTGTCTTTCCCTCCTTAAAGACTTTCAAGAAGTATACTCTTACCATGTATTGCTATTATACACTTTGTATTCTAAGTAGTAGTTACAATAAATCTAAATTGTAGTTTTTTAAGTACGTGTCAGCTACTTTACTTACTCTCTGCACTTTTAGGTAATACTTCTGTGTGTGGACTATTATCTCTACTATTTTATCTCATTTATAGGCTTACAATTCTTTTTCATGCTTAGGTAGCGTGGTCCACTGCTTTTTATATGCCATGCATACTGAACGAATAGCATTTGCACTGTCTCATTTCCTCATTGCTAACTACTTCCAGTTTCTAAAACCCAATTTGTAACATTTTTAGGAATATTTATGCTATTAACCTCTATTATTGCTACACATACTATCATAATTGTTTTTTTGCATGCAGCCCGGAACTATGGGAGACGAAGAGGTATGTTTAATGTTGTTATTTTATTCAAATAAGTTTAAAAATTTGCTCCTACTCAGCAACACCTGAAGAATGACCTTTTTTAACTGAAAATAATTGGATTCCCTATTAGAGGAGGTAGTATTAATTGGGATGTAGTGGTGCCAACTTAGACATTGTTGGGAGAAGCAAAACATCACTTCATATACAAGGGTGTTTCAGAACTATTTATTTTCTATATTAATATAAATAATTATGAATATTATCGGTGTATTTGTAATGTTTAAACCTCATGTAGAGAGGGACCAGGACACGAACAAAAAACATTTAGAACCCAAGGAGTTCTGGTCTTTCGAACTTTGCGTCTAGAATTTGTAATATTTAACCCTTACATTTGGGTGTCCTAGGGCATGCTTGGTGTAGATGCTTTTTAATAACTTATTTAGTTTCTCATAGGAAATATTTACCTCTCCCGTTTGTGGGGACACAAGGAGTTCAGGCCTCTAGGAGTTAGCACCTGTATTGGAATGACAACTGGCTAACAAATATTTCTTTCTGCTCACTAAAAACAGGCAGAAGTTGAGTTTGGGTTAAGTTCATGCTCTGCACGAAGTATTTTCGTCTAATTTTGAGTCTTCCCAGTGGAAAGGTTGCACAGGCTTGAACTGATGCCCTTTCAAGAGGGATTTAGCACTGTTTAAAATTGTTTTTCAGTATGTTAAAAGCTAGTATGGGTACCCCTCACTTCCAGTATGTTAAAAGCTAGTATGAGTATCCCTCACTTTCTAGCTTATTTAGGAATAAAATCAACTAAGCTTAAATAGGAAGAAACCCTAATATTAGCAAAAGCAAAATAAATATCTAATATTATACCTGTAATTAAGAAAATTCAAAAGCAGATACTTTATTGATTTCCTCTTTGTGAAAACATATTCCAGATATTTCCTTTTGAATGAGGACAATTTGATTCTGGCGAATTTAAATGATTTTTTAATTTGTTTTCGTGTCTGTAGCAGACAAGGTATTCATAAGAAACAAGTTGGGTAACAAAAAGGCCAGAAAAATAAAATTTGTTTAACGTTTTTATTATAAAAAATATATTAAATGTAAAATTGAAAATTTTTTCCTTCCCTTATTAAAATGATTAACTTTAATTTAGAATTTTGAGTATTATGGATTTGTATCATGAAATGCAATTCAACAGATAAAAGTAACAAGATCCAATGGCAACTTTTATTTTTCTATCTTTCAAAAATTTGTCTTACTATATTTCCTAAATCCTTATATATATATTAATGTTTAACATACATCAATACTATCTAAAATCTACTCTGATTTGCATGTCTCATATCTAACAAGTTTAAGCATGCACAGGCAACAAATTAATAAAAATCATAAAATCCAAATTAAATTTTTTTAAATCTGATTTGAATCAAATAAGTCCGATTATTATTTTTTAATCATGATTTTTTCGTACCTTGTTTTATTGTAATATGCAGAATTACTCAGTTTTAATTGTGATATATTTTTAAGTCAATTTTTTCTAATCATGTATCGCAGGGGTCACCATTCAGCAGTCTCATTTGCTCTCTTCAAGACTTTTTCTAAATGCCTGTGATGCTACCTTTTTAATATTCATAAGCATTTGTTAAGGACCATTACTTGGACATTTCAGAGTTACATTGGGCACATTTGTTTTTCTCTTTTAATTTCTATACTTTTAATTTTCTTGCAGGCTTCGATTATGAAGAAGTTTTATTTTTATTGCACACATTATTAAAGATACAAG
Organism: Meta bourneti; assembly: GCA_933210815.1. NCBI lineage: Eukaryota > Metazoa > Arthropoda > Arachnida > Araneae > Tetragnathidae > Meta > Meta bourneti. The sequence continues at coordinate 26,927,535 of OW119933.1, read as the reverse complement.
AGATGGTCGAGATCCCGGGCATATCTAACATTAATTTGACCAAGCGGTAAATGTATACATGTGAAGGGTACAGGGGAAAACCCCGTCATTGCATTTTCGGTCGAAAATGAGCGCTTTTTCTTTGACATTTTTATTTCATCCAATATTTTGATAAATGATTTTTTTAACACCCTATTGTATAAATACATACTTTTGGGTTATTTTACAATTTTGTATTTTTTTAATATCACTTTCCATTAGTTGATAAACTTTAAATTGCGTTTTTCTCAAAATCGATTTTTATGCAATGACGGGGTTTTGTCCCTGTATCCTTCATTTGCATTTCCTCCAGAGTCAATCTTTAACCTTATTAAATTAATTAGAAAGTGATAGCTTTGTAAATGCGATTCAAGTAAGATTTATTTCTCTTTTTTAACTTAATTATAATTGATGGATTAGACCTGGACCAAAAATGCAACATAAATCTATTTTTATACCGCAATAGAAAGAAAATAAACTGAAAGAGAAATGTGAAAGTAATTTAATTGTATAGTAATCTCTAATAGCAATCATTCCCTGTTTTCAAGTTCAGTGTGTGTTCGTGCTCACGCACATTATTACTGTTTGGTTTATACATTATGTGACTAAGAACAGTTTGGTGACCCCTCGTATTAATTTAAATGGTTTTCAGTCAGTTATTGAAAATGCTACTCAATTTTTTTAGGACGCTCACCTTTTTTTACTGGAATTGAAGACAATCATATGCTAGATGATCAATTAGATCAAATTGTTACCTCATTTAGCTCACTTCACATGTCACCAAATGCAGGTAGAAGTTCAGAAAGTGGTGAGAGATATTCACGTAAAGTATTTGTTGGAGGTCTTCCACCAGACATAGATGAAGGTATATAAAAAAATTTTGCCGGATATATTTTTATCATACCCTTCACTTAACAAAATTACAACCATTTTGTATTATACATTTTCAGAGGAAATTACTGCTAGTTTTCGACGTTTCGGACCTCTAGTTGTAGATTGGCCTCATAAAGCAGAAAGCAAATCATATTTTCCACCAAAAGGTAAATAATCTTTAATAATGCTCCTTGTAGATTTAATTTTGATAGTTTTAAATTTTTCATAATTCAAGTGAAATTTCCATTTAATTTATAGAAATGCGTTCCATGTGTTTAAACACAAATTTATTGGAAAACTTAATTTATGATTGCCTACATATATTCTGTACTACTCCACTAATCATTATGGATGTTTTTAAAAATCTGATGTAAGCTTATGATTATTCAAGAGGGACAGTTTTACTTTCTGTACAATTAGAGGAGCAGTTGATCTCAAAATGTTGGGTTTCCTCCCCACACATGTGTATAAGAATTTAATCTCTAACCTAGACCTAATAAGATTTATACTATACTTATAGTTTAATTTGCTATAATTCATGTTTCTATTTTTAACAAGAAGCAAACTTTACCTGTTGATGTTCACAATTTGTGACTGATTTACTTATGTTAAATAAACATTTTGTACAGTTATTTTACAAGATAAAGTTTTGCATGCCTTTTAACATGCATTTTGCTACAGTGTGTGGATAAAACTTTTTTAAATGATACTTTCCCATTTTAATTTTCTTCTGGTTGTCTCAATGCAACTTTATAAGTTTTTAATTCTCTTCTAACCTTGTTCTAGGTTATGCATTTCTTCTTTTCCAAGATGAATCATCTGTTCAAGCTTTGATTGATGCTTGTATACAAGAAGATGAAAAGCTATATTTGTGTGTTTCCAGTCCAACTATAAAAGATAAACCGGTTAGAAGTCAAACAATTTTCTGCACTTAGTTTAAAATATATGATTTACTCACAAGAATTAACAAAAGTTTTTGCATCATACTTAAAGCTGTATTGAATTTTTTCTTTGTAAATATTTAAGAAATGTACTTACATATCCATATGTGTGGGAATAGGTGTTTTATAATTTCTACAGTTTCTGTAATTCCATTTCTAAATTTACTTTCTAATTGCTTCAGTTTGTACTCAGCTAACCAAACCGAGTTCATTTCGGTAAAACATGGAGCATCTATCACAAACATGACATTTTATACATAATTTTACCAGATGATGGAATTTTTTTTCAGACGAGGGGGGTAGTTGAATTAACGTCGTAATGGAGCAACACAACGGGCTATTGGCAACGGTTCGGGATCCATCCCGAAGGGAAAGATCCGAGGACAACATCTCGTATTTTTGAACCACGGTCAGATGACGAGGAAACCACCTGAGCTGGCACTCAACCCTTCAAACTTCTACGCCAACGTGAAGACATTTGAGGCCACGACAGATTTAACGTGCACCAGCCTCCGCGTACACGACGGTCTTTTTCAGAAGAAAGAAATTAGTTTGAAAATTCACTGGTAACTTGTTCATGCACTTAAACCTTATAAGTCTTCAAATTTTTGCTCCAGAGCATGTGTTATAAAGGTGCACAAAGAAGTTTATATTATAATTGATTTTATTGTAAATTTGCATTTAAACCGAAGTTAAGATAATACCATGTGTATTTTAACTTCGCCATAAAAACACAAAAGGTTATGCTATAACCTTTATATGTTTTTATTAAACATTTTATTTTGTGAGAATTTATGTATTGTAACTGTTATTTCATCACTTTAAATTGCCTTCACAGATCTTCCTAATCATTAAACACATTGATCTAAGTCATTGTAACTAAATAATTTGATTAAAAAATCATAACTAAACTTTAATTTGCATTTAAGCATCACAATGACAGATTTCATTTCCGCCCTAGCTCCTTATTTTACATGAAAAGATGAAATATTTGTAAAATATTCATAGGCTTTACTTAATAGTAGTCGAAAGCTTTTTTAAATATTACAGGTTCAGATTCGTCCATGGCGTTTAAGTGATGCAGATTTTGTATTAGATGCTTCAATGCCACTTGATCCGCGAAAAACTGTTTTTGTTGGCGGAGTCCCTCGACCTTTGAAAGCTGGTGAGTAATGTGAAGGTCAAGCATTTGCATTTGCTGGACTAAGATAAAGTAAAACATTTTTATTGGTTAACTCGTATATGTGTTTGTGTTTAAATTATGAAATATTTACATTATTTGAAGATACATATTGTACTTTATGTTAATATGAAATTTCTACCGTTAAAATTCCGAAAATAAGCCAACTTAGGGGAAAATCAGAAAATCGATGTTTTTGGAGGATATCTTTCAAAAGTTGGAAATTCTTTGAAAAATCTCAAATCTAAGCCCCTCGACTGAATTTAAAAAAAAAAAAAAATTATAAATTAATGTGTAATTAAATAATATAGCTGATTAAATTTTTAATCTTGATTATAATTTTTTCAACAAAATCCGAAAAATTAATGATTTTGTTTAAACGACTATATTTGGCAGACTTATCCGGCAAATGATCTATAATTAGATTAAACAGAATTCCCCACACAAAAGTAGCCTTGCACTAAATTCTCTTACTTACTTGGCTGCTGAGTAGCTGTTTTCTCCGATTTGGCTATACTTTATGTCAAAGTGGTGCCGAATATAAGTAATTGAATAGTTTATTCGATTCTGCATGTAATTTGTCGAAATTCTTCGAAAACTTTCAATGTTGGGGTATTTTTACGAATTCTACCATATGTAGTCTATGTTTCTTTATTGATAGAGACCGATTTCTAAAATGTGTTGTATACTTTAAACAACATTATGTTTACCACATGAAATTTTACTGCTCAGAATTGTTTACACGTAAAGTTAATATTCATTTTTTACAATGCATGAACAATTGATATTTCTTCAGTATAAAATGTTACTTTTTTAGCATTAACCACTTTCTGAGCACTGTTTTAAAGGATTATATTTAAAAATTATGGTTCTAAATTTTCATTGCAGATTTATTTATTTTTCTCAGAAAAATAATTATATTTATAAAATGGAAATGTTTGAAATGTTATATGTATAAAAAATGACTTAAATTCCTACTTTTATTGGATATACTTTTTAAATAACATTGAATAGAACATATACTACAAGATCTGTTTTCAACCTACTTCGAATTCGATGAATTTATTCTGAAAGGCGTTCCTCTTGAAATAGATAAATTTATAAATATTAAATGTAAATGGTTGAGTTTTTCATAGAATGTAAAGTTTTTAATCTGCGATCTTTTAAAATCAAACAATTATGAAAGGCCTTTCTCTAAATTTCTTTTAATCTGCATTCTTACAGCACTTAAAATGTGATCTCAAGTGCTCTCTTTAACAAAAACTACTAAAATTTTTAAGTTTCATTCTGTTCATATAATTCGTATTCTTGTGTAGTAAGTAAACTAAACGTACCTATTGCATTTTAATTTATTATGAAAGTTCTTAATTTTAATTGATGCTCCCTTTATTTTGATATAGTGGAATTAGCAATGATAATGGATCGCTTGTATGGTGGAGTATGTTATGCTGGTATTGATACTGATCCAGAATTGAAATACCCAAAAGGAGCAGGACGTGTTGCATTTTCAAATCAACAGAGCTACATAGCAGCAATTAGCGCTAGATTTGTTCAGTTACAGCATGGAGATATCGAAAAAAGAGTAAGTATGTGTGACGAGCTATTTATATGAGTTTAGAGTTAAATATATGCACAAGTAAATGCTATTTGACTATCAAACCCTGTTAGGAAACATTTTACGTTTTCAGCTAGTTTCTTTAAAGGGCTTCTTCAGAAGGCTTTGTTGTGCGATCTCTGCCATCCATAAAACATAAAATCTGCACAGTTGGTGTATTAGTTATAAATTTCCAATTATCAGTGATGGATTGGCCAGTTGAACCATACTGGGAAACTACCGGCCTCGGGGAAGCTCAAAAGAGGGTTTTACTAAAATTCATAAAGCCTTGTATCAAAACAGGATTTTCAAACAATTTAACACTTTATACATGAGACGAAATCCGCTGATGGACATTTGTTTTGATTAGTTTACTCTAGGATATGTCGAAGTCCGCATGTGGCGTCAACGGTAACTTTAAGGTGCATTTTCACGGGGATAGGTTTACTAGCCACTTGGTAAGTGAAGTAGCCCTGTGGAAACAGCCACACTATCCACTGACTCGCTTACCCAGATAGTGCCACCAAGAGTTCACAGCTGGTCTACTTACCGGTCACGTGATCTACGATCTGGCAGTGTACATGCTTATGGGGGGGGGGTATTTCAATTAACGTCACACTGGAGCAACACAATGGGCTATTGGTGACGGTCCGGGATCAATCCCAAAGGGAAAGATCCGAGGACAACACCACGTAAACATGCTTATGGACTTGAAACAATCGGATTTTTGACCATAGGAATGTAGGCATAGATGCCAAACTAGGAAAGCTTCATTCGATCAGGGGCACACCCAGGATTTCATTTGAGGGGGCTACTTAGGAATTTATTTTTTGGAAACTTCTAATTAGGAAAATGCAGAAGAATATGACCTATTTTGGTATTAAAAGTTTTTTATAGGTTATATATTTCATGTGTTATATATTTTTATTATATGCACATGTATTTCACCTATAGCCCCATCACTATTTCTTTAAGTTCTTCACTCAAAACTAAAATAGAAGCATCAACACCTTCATCCACAGCATTTGTCTAAAGCACAGCAGTACCTACTTAACCTAGTAGTCTGCTTGCTTACCGGCTAGTAAACCCTATCCCCACATGGAAACGTACCTTTATTCATGAGCTGAGAGAAGAAATATGATCCAAAAGAATTTACAAAATCTTTAAAGGAATTTAGTATTACAAATTTTGTCAGAATGCTTTCATGTTCAAACTTTATGCCCTACTGACCAGTTTATATTTTTTACCGTTTGAGTAAATACATAAAAGTATAAAAAATTCAAATTTAAAAGGGTGAAAATTCAATGATTTCAAGAAATTAATTTTAACTTTAGAGATAAAATTGCAATTCTATAAATGTAGCTTCTAAAACATTCACCATTTGCCAAAATAATTATTATGTTCGGAAGAAAGGGCGTAATATTATCTATAAGCTCAATAACATATTTTTAAATTATATTTGCATATATTAACTGACAACTCCTTTTGAGGCACATCAAACTAAAAAAGTAAAATAAAATGTAAGAATAGAATTCAACTTACATTTTACTTTAAAGTCACAACTGCATAAGAGAATAGTTGGAAAACTCATACTGTTTACTTACGTCAGATAAAAAATCTAACTGACGAAGTGACCGTCCTTACTAAAGAGCGGTTTTCCTAACTAGGTCCTATGGAACACAACCCCTATAAGCTGTGCTTCATGACAAATAATTGTAAAAGGGTCATTCCATGTGAAATGAGCAAAAATCAGAAAAAACCTGTGGCCGTAGGGTGATGGATTTTCATGAAATTTGCTACAGGGGTTAAGTTTATGCATAAATAACGATATCCAAAATATTTTGGCTCAAAATGAAATATTTTGGAAGTTTCAGGTATTTTAAGGACTTTAACTTTGAAGAGCAGTTGTGCAATCGCTTGATGTTGCATGTTTGAAGATCTTTCTCAAAAACTACTTAACGTAGACAACGATATTTCATATTTTTGTAATCTATGAAGAATTTTCTTTTTATCTATTTGTTAAAAACAATTTTAAACATCATATTTAAGCTAAAAATTGGTATCGAGAAATGGAAAATAGTCGATTTTGATAGAATTATAATGGTTTCTATGGGCTAAAGGAAATCAAATGCATCGTTGAAATTCGTGCCAGATACAGTGCTAGGTATGATAAAACTACTGCTGAAGTTTGGAAGTCGGCTTTTATTTCCTTCATCTTCCAAACAGCAAAGAAAAATTATAAAATGACTGTTTTCCACTTAAAATAGGCACACAAAATGAAATGAAGGACAGTTCTGATGAAAACTATATTGTGGAAGAATATAATTTAATATGTCTATTACTTGTAAAAAATTCAGTGTTGTATTTTGAGTCCAAAAGCAACAATAACAAAATTAGTAAAACGCAAAAACACGTTCTTGCCCATCCAATCAATTGGCGACTGAAAATTTCGTCGCCAAACGACTATTCGGATGTTCTAAGACAGGTTACCATATTCCATCAGTATCGCACTAACTGGCTATATTTATTATCGCCAATAATAGCATTTCCTTCCCATTTTATGCATATTACTCATTTCAAATAGCAACAATGAAATGGAAACAATGAAACCTCAAATCAACAATGAAATACCAAATTATATAAACTTTTGAAGGAAATTTTAAAAGCAGGACATCAAATCGCCAATTGAAAAAGCTTAAACATTTAAAACCTTTACTTGATTGTCTTCAAATTCACTCTCAATCTCTGATAAAGGTCTCTTGTTCAATTTCGTTGTTGCTTAAATTGAAATTTTCCTAGTGCTTCCGAATTCTTGAATTTTTTCTTATTTCTCTAGTGATTGTGATAAATATGGAACAAGGATTCGTGAGTTATGTACATTTGGGAGAATCGAATATAAAGCGAGATGTTTAAATTCTTTTTTTACTCAAAATTAGTGTTTACCTGACTAATAATGCTTAATATTTACAAAACGCATTTAATATTCACAAGTAGTAGTATTTAATATTTACGTTTCCAAAGGAAAACGCAAATTGAAAAGACTTCTCTAACAAAATTAACTTTCCACCTAATCACTGATGGAAACACTCCTTGGATAAAGCAAAAAAGACTAAAAAGAAAATTCATGTAAAATTTTGCACGTGCACCATTATAGCTATATTTTATTCTTATATCGCATTTTTTATATTATGGGAGGTTATAACTCATTATCAGCTGCGATGAAAAAGTAAAATTTACGTCTAATCAAAAAATTTCTTGAGACAAAAATAATCAAGTTACAATTTGCTCATTTTGCTAGGAGTGACCCCAAAAGAACTTGGTTGATATTTTAGATCAATATTTTCAGGAGTTTTATCGCTGTTAAAATATATAGTTTCATAGACCCTCATTTAGCATAAACATACTAAATCATAACTTAAGTTTCATTTCATTGTTGATCTTCTGATTAGAAAAATAAAACTATTCAAGCGAAGAGAACTTTCATTGCTCAGCATAAATTATCATAACTAGATATTGGGTGTGTCGTGGTGGGTATGTAATACAGTTTTGAAATACGTATTAACAAAAACTGTATTCATCGTTTTGTAAAAGAATCTTATTGCCTTCCATGTATGCATTTGCTTGGGTTACAGCTACAAATGAAAAACACTGCATATGCGCCGAGTGTCGAGAAAAGTCACACTTTCTTTCTTTAAATTATGAATATTTCTTCATTTGTAGAATAATTACCATGTGTTTGAAAAAGTTAAAACTACTATTTTCTCCCTCGAGCTTTAGAAATATTTTTGTTTAAAAAATCTGAAAGATCTATCGTGTAAGAGAAATTTTAAAAGCAATTTTATTCTATTTTTTAGACTGTTTTATTCAGATTATTTCTAAAATTTATTCGGTGATGAAATGAAGGAAAATGATATTAGTAATGAGATTTGAAAGAGATATCTATATAGAGTATTCCGCTTTTTATTGAATCTTTTTTTTAATTCAAGCACTTTACGTATACAAAGGAACGTTGGCCCCTGTATTTGCGGTGTGGGCTATGGTCCCCACATAGGGAGAATCAGTAGTACCTTGATATAGGTGCTTGAAATCTGAAGGAGCCAGGGAAACGGAAAACTTTTGATATGGACAATCTGGTTTCAAGTTCTAAAATTTACCAATCTTAACATTGTTTTTATAATAATAAAAGTGTGCATATGCTTATAGAAGATGTGAATTTTTAAACTTAATGCAGTTATATATTAACCACTTGGGATATTTTTATTTCCCGACCTGTCTCCAACTATTCCCTATCTTAGATCCGTCATCTAAAGTGATACAGGGACCCGTCGTCTAACTTGGAAATGGGGACCCGTAGTGTAGAGGGCTGCTCTGCTGAGGTCACCAATACCAGATTAGATTACAGGCCTTTTAAGAATAGTCATATAATATGTCTACTCAAATTTTAACATTCCCAAATGAAAAAAAAATCTCCTTTTCTTTAGTTTGTTTTCAGCTTTATTATAAAAACAATGAAAAGATAATGTTTTGGAAAACAGACAGCTCATTGCAGTCCAAGCAAAAAAACTTCAATATTTCCCGCCTTATCTGCTCGTAAGCACCGGTAAACCTGTATTATGATACCAGTAACACTCCCATTATGGGAGAGGCCTCATTCGAGGCCCATATGGTATTCGAAATATTTATGTTCCTAATTTTTTTAAAGTGCCAAAGCTAGTTTATTAGAAGTAAATTGAAGAGTTTTGTTTGACACGCAAGTAAAACATACTCATATCTGAAAAACGATCAAAATACTCCTTTAACATTTTGCAAATTGATTAGAATAGAAATGCAGAACGAGGTTTTTTTTTAATATGTCCCTGGTTCATTGAAATTGAGAAAATTTCAAAACATTAAAGATAGATACGTTTTATGATCGGAAACATCAACGGTAAAACGGAAACTTTTATTCTGTCAATGTATTATTTTGAAACTTAAAAATCAGAATATATCAAACAGGTAAGAAAATAAGTTTCTAACAAATCTGAATATACGGACCACATAAATATAAGATGTAAAGTAAGAATAGAATGGAAAGAGCGAGTGATTGAGAAATGGAACATCTTGTGAACATAAAATGCCAAATACTTACAGCCATTGGTGTACAGCGGTAAACATCGTTGAAATATTACATTTGATTAGAATTCTGTAATACTAAAAGGGAACATGTGTGTCTGCTGTCTGTCATGAGAACTGCTCCAGGCGTAAAATCTGCCGCTGTCTATAGCCGTAGAAATGGACCTTATCCTATTTTTCCTACGAGATGTTTGTAGAAATATATTTAGATTTGTCACATTGATGCACTTAATGACAATTTGGAAATGCATTTGTGAAAATTTTTATTTGTCGCCGAGAAGATCTATGCTAGTAAACTACCTCTTTCCATCTCCAACATTCCCCCCAAAATAATAAAAGTACCTCATCCCAATAGTCATCTACGTAAAATGATCGAACCCTGTTTCTATAGTGACCGCCACCACCCAGACTTGGAGTCAGGAGCAGTTCTGGTAGTAGACAGACAGCGCAGATGCAAATCTCTCAGAATCATTATGGTACATGCAATATCTATTATAGTTGCTGTGCAAAAAATTACAAATGCAAGCAACATTAAAAATTCAGGTAGCCTGTCTTAGGAAGTTCTGTGCGGTTCAAAGTTGTTAGAAAGATTATGAGATACAGAATTAATTTCCCTCATGATTACTAGTTTCTGGTCTTAAATGAAAAAATATTAAAATGTTTTAAAGAAACTCTAAAATTCCAGTATTTTCTCCTGAGAAGTCTATCCGAAGCACTGGCCTCGAGAATTTCCTGATTTCTCAGCGGCTCTGTCCCTCACTTTCAATTATTCTCAAGAAAACGTGATTTTCTAAGACGAAAGTCTAAAGTATCGTATGTCTCCAGCTCAAAACCCAGTACCTGATCTTTATTGGGATTTAACCACTAGTAGATGGCTCAAATAACATCTTTGATACATTGATTTAGATCTGAGTACCGTCAGTTTTAATGAACATGCGGACGTAGGTATAACAAATTAAAATTGTTGAACTTTTCGATCACACGTTTTTTTATTTTTCCATTATCTTAAAAATGTAATATTTGGGCTTGAGAAGCACATTCAAGTAAGTGCAGTGTCATAAGTGGTTCCTGTTGAAAAAGTCAATTGTATAGTAGTGTAACATCCTTCACATCCCTCTATCATTTTTTCATAAGCTTATTCAGAGAAAGTACTCAATCCCATTTTTATAAAATTGCTTATTCTAAATTATGTTTAAGACAAATTTTATATTCTTCATTTAAGTGTAAATAAGTTATTAATTATTTTCATTTTTGTTTAACTTTCAGGTTGAAGTTAAGCCATATGTTTTGGATGACCAGATGTGTGATGAATGTCAAGGATCTCGTTGTGGTGGAAAATTTGCACCCTTTTTTTGTGCAAATGTAACTTGCTTACAATACTATTGTGAGCACTGCTGGGCTACAATTCATTCTCGTCCTGGCCGTGAATTTCATAAGCCTCTTGTAAAGGAAGGAGCTGATCGACCTAGGGCTGTTCCCTTTCGTTGGTGTTAATGGAAATGAATATATTGATAAAATTCTTCCTAGGAAACATCTACAGAAAATTTTTATTTTCATGTTGATTAAATGCTTTTTTACTGAGCTATCTGTGACACAATTCCGATTTTAAAAAAAAATATTTTTATGTTCCTGTGTTATATAATTCAAGATATTTGAAAATATTGTATTCCTATTACACTGCAGAACTAGTCTTAAAAATTGTTGAATCTTTTTTACATACAAAACTCATAATATGCATGTGTGATTGGGTGTGTATGATATTGTTGGAATTTCTACTGCTACATTTGTCGCTTGGGAGAAATTTAAATACAATTGCTTTTTCTCATTTGATTTAAAACTTCAGATTTAAATGGCAGTTTGGAGAAACTTTCTGATGCGAAATAGTATACTTGAGAAATTCCCTGCTGTGCATGCATATTATAAAAATAATTACTATAGCTTTTACATTTAAGTTGTTTTGTTTTAAATGTGTGTTTTATATAATGATTTATTTTTATTGATATTTTTATTTAATATCGAAATCATTTTTAATATATTTTGGAGTGCAATATTCGTTTATGGGTGAATTAAAAAAATAACTAAGTGTAGCTGGAATCTAGGAGTTCGAATGTTTCCTACCAATTACTACACATACTTCTAACTTTGTTAGTGTATTGATTGCAATTAAAGTTTTCAATAAAAGTCATTCGATAAAACTAAATTATATCCTTTTTAAAATGAATATATTTAGTTTTATCCTAAACTATTTAGGAATTTGTCATGCAGTTGATGTGATGGTTGTATAATGCTGACTTTTGTTAAAGCATTGTGAATGCTACAAGCATATTTTCATTGTTAACTTTTATCTTATGAAATGTTTGCATTCAAGCATACCTGGCAACTGTTACAGACAATCTAGCTTTCTGCGATTTTCGAAAGTTGATTGCAGAAACCGGATTGCTAAAGCTACAGTTTGTGATGTGGCATAGCAAAATGGGTTTTACCCAAACCATGCTTTAATTTCAGTTTTAATCTTTTTATTGAATTAAGTGTTATTGAATAACCTTGGTAATCCTTTCTGTCACTACATGATCATTTTTGCTCTCATGGATAGGTAAAAGTGTACCATAGATTTTCAAGTTTCAATAATAGAAAAAGTGTTTTTGAGTATTTTTGTGCTGTAAAATATTTTTCAGGGGTAAAGTAACTTCCAAAATTGAAGTTTCTTTTTCTTTATATGCATTTCTTTCCAGTTATTATTTAGTGGGTTGAATAGCTTTATATTAATGAGAATAATGTTTATTATCTACTGTATGTGTAATCCTATGGACGCTAGCATGGTGAATATTGACAGGTGTGCATTCAAATTTATTTTTCTTTAAAGTAATACTTTTTATTCAAATGGCCATGTTATAAGTAAAATAATCAATATTTAAATTTGTAATTTACGTCTTCTGATTTTACTGCAAATCTTGAAAGAACACTTTAAAATTATGTACCTTCAATTTAATGAGATTGCTAAATTTCATGAAAAAATGCTTTTTTAACGAAAGTAGTACATTCAATGTGCAGCTCCTTTTAATTTTTTTAACTTTTCAGTACAATTCTTAAATGGTTCTTTGATAACTTGTATTCTTTGAAGCTTGGACTGGAAGAAATAATTACACCACACATGTGTTCAGTACTAAGTTTGCAGATATATTTCTTTATTATCTCAAAACTGTAGGTTTCCTTTCCTTTATTTACTAAATCTAGATAGATATAGAAATATATATACACATATTAAAATCTGGTTTCTATGTATAATACTTAAACTGCATGGTCACTAGACATTCTTTATCTGTCAACAAACTGTAGAGATGTTGACATGTAAAGCATGGTAAGAATTACTTTCTTTTCTAGGCATTTTCTATCATAATATCTAGGAAATATTTCCCAGCTTGACGAATTTACAATGTTTCTGATGTTGTAGAGACGAGGATATACTCCTGTTTCCTATTAATAGACGACCTTTGTCAACGATTTTCATACAGTTCGGCATTCCAAATGAGCAGTAATTTAGCACATTGGTTACTAGTAGGATTAGGGACAATCAGATGGAAAGTTAATGTAATAGATTCATGATTGTGAATAAATAAGCTTCCTGTGTCTACCTTATCCTGAAAGAATGAATGTTTCTTTGTTGTATCCCTTTTATTTTAATTTAAACATGGACATTTTGTTCAGAGAATTTATACATATTTTCTAATCATCTTTCATTTATGACTGATTGTAGCTTCATTTTTTTTTGTACAGATAACATGCATGAGTTCATTAATTTATTATATTTCTGTTAAATGTTTTAAAACAACTTTGATAGTTTCCTCTAACTATATTTTAAGAAAGGAGTTAAATAATAAACCTTGCTTTTAATAAAATGAGAGATTTTTAGGTTTTTGACACAAGTATTTTATGAGAGTTTCAAGGTAAGATTTTTCAAAGAAGCATTGTCAATGGCATTGTTAACTGATAAAGTTTGAAATAAGTTTGTATTCGGCTTACTGATTAGAAAGACAAATACTAACATCTTCCTGTTTTAACTAATACACGTAATGCCTTACATTGGCTTAAAATGTTTATTTATATATCTATGTATATATTAAACTCATTAGTAATCGAATGTGGAGTCGAGATTTTGAAGTCCTGACTTTTTTTTATGTGCCTCATTATAAAATTCAAGTTAATGTACATGTGCAAAGATGCACTGTCTTTGCTGCACTGGACTTATGAGACAGCTAAAAAAAAGTTCTAGATAAACATAATTATCAATTACATAATATTCAAATTTTACTTTATCTGGAAACCATCTCTTAATGCCATGTCAAGCATAAGACCATTAACATTTCGGTACTTTATATATCTTGCATCAATTGATTCTATATTGACAATCTAGAATGTTCAAATTGAACGTTATTACGCTTCTTACCTATGAATCTTGCCAATTTTAGTACAACAGTATTTTTAAACACTGATGTAGGAGTAGGTGATATGTTATACTTGTCATTATTGCCACTTGAATTTATATACCAGGTTTTTATAACTACTTGTCATGTAAATCATCATTTCAGATTCTTTGTAACTTGTATTACTTAGTCCAACGTTACATTTTCACTACTTGCAAATTTCTGCTTTTTAAAATTTCATCTTTTCTCTGGGATGTCATGAATGTGCAGTTTTTTAAGCGCATTTTACACAATCCAAACTATGAAGAAAGTTGCTTAATGAGTGAGAAAAGGAATGGTATTTATGTTCACAAAATTGCTATTTAAATAGGACATTAGATTTTCTGAAAAAATTATCTATTATATAGCTACCTTTACCTTTAAGTCTTTTGTACACAATGTTTTATAATCTTAGTACAGAGTTTATTCAATTTTTCTGCAATATATTTGTTAGATTGATTATAGCCTAATTACTAGAATTCTAAACTTTATAGTTTCAAAGTCAGTCTCTGTTTATGTAACAAAAGTTCATATTCAAACTGTTTGAATTTTAGAGTTTGTTTTGTTTCAGCATTTAAAATTCGCAATTACGAAATCCGTTTAGTGCTCTATTACATTACAGCTATCAGAAAACATTACAAAAGCTTTATTTATTTGTGTACATTTATTTCAGTATTCTGAACATACTTAGGAAAATACTAGTTCATTTTATGTGCTATTTTGGAAAAATTGATTGCTGCATAACAGAATTATTCAATGAGATTTGACTATTTCCAATATTAATCATTCCTATATTATCTAAAATAAGATAGCTGTTTTGAAATATCTCATGATTTTTTATTACCTAATAGTAAATGTTCTAGGTTTCACATAAATTCTGAATTCACATACCTTAATAAATCCTTGTACTGGTATCCTGTATTAGTCTTTATGATTCACTAACATATATGTTTAGTTTACTAGTAGTGAACTCTGACAGATCTCTGAACTTAGACTTAGCTTTAATTCATTTTTTAGTTTTTACAAAATAGGACTACTTACCAAAAATTAGAAAAGTAATTCAGTAATGTTATGAGTTATGAAAATATTGAGTGTGTAATTAAAATGTTTCACACTTTTTTAATGTTTATAGACTAGTGTAGTGCTAAAACAAGTATTCTTCTCAGTTTTAATATTCTAAGTAACTAATACACAAAACTTTGATCACAAATATCAAATCCTATTAAATATCCTGTTCCAAAACAGCAGCTATTTATTAGCACAATGGTTTGAACCCTGGTTACTTTAAATTGTATTTAGCGTTTTAAACAATTAATATGTATTAGCAATTACCTCGATGAGACAGGTGTAGTTTTTACTGTTTTGTAATATTTTTTTGTATCTAAAATTTTAGGTGTAAGAAATATACATTTGTTTAAATCAAGTTTGTGAAGAGCTTAGTACAACACTAGCTTAGCCCAATAGCTGAAATACATAATTAAGTATAGTTTGAAAAATATTTAAACTTAGTAAATTCCTACTTGAATTTGTTAGATATAAATAATTGATAACATTAATATAATATTTAGAACTTAGTACTTAATGAGATGAAATTATGTTTATTTAGGCAAGTGATAAGTTGTACTGACCCCTTCACCTTTATAGTTTTAAATGAATCAATCTATTACTGAAGAATTGGTTGGTATGAAATTTAAAAATGATTCATGATTTATAAATATTGAAACAATTGATAATTTCACGACATTCTAATGTTGTAGGACACTAATGATCAATTATAACATTTAGAAATAGAACATAATTCAGTTACTAATTACAAAAGGCTGATATCGGCTCTTGAAATTAGGATACCTTTCAATTTGTAGCTTATTTCAGACTCAGTTTAAATCTTAATACTTGAAGCTTTGTTATAACAGTAAATATTTTAATGTCGTATGACATTTCTAAGGTGAAATATTTTTTATGTGATCATGATGGCTTTGTGTTTTATATCTACAACTATGGAGGATTCTTCGATAACATTCCAGTTCTGAAGGATTGGAGATTTTCTTGTTTTCTCAATACCAACAGGGATGTTGGCAATGTTTGAATAATATCAAATATTTTTGTAAATGTTCATGCAAATTTTGTTTTCCTGTATGTCTTATAGCTGTGCCAAATCTTATTTACTTACTTTTCCTTGTTTTTGGCTTGGGTTATATAAAAATTTCTCAATTCCATACTCACTCAGACTTTGTGGCTGCATGCTTCTTTTTAGATAAACAAGTCTAGAGAATATAAATATGGCTATGTTTTGTAATTATATTTTGTACTATCAATAATGAAGCATACTGTATGAAATGAGAGATGTGGGTGAGCTTTTTAAAAACTTTTTTATTATCATAGAAATGGATAATACAAAAATATATCTTTTTAATAAACCCTTTGTATGTAATGTTAAATTTTCTCAAGATTTATAACATTTAACATTTTGTATTTTTCTGATTGTTGTAGTATTGCTTGGTGGATGTTAACATTTCTTGATCTCTGAACGTTAGCAGCACAGTTTCACCATAGATGGGACTTATTTTTTGTATGGTGCTACACATTTTTGCAAGCATAGCTTCAATGGAAGCATAGAATGAAGGAACTATTTTGCTAGGAGGGGTGAGTGCAATCACTAGGAATCGTTCACAAAATGTCTTGAATATAGTAGTTGATGTGTGATGGGAAAGGTGGAATTTTGTATGACATCAGTCATTTGGCTTGTGATATGTTGTGATATTTTATAGATAATAAAATGTATATAGCCAATCTTTTGTACAAAAATTGTAAGTAAGTGAAGCAGTAACTTTAATGAGCAGTAGTAATTTTCTATTAGTAAACAAGCTAAAGAGAATTTGTGAATTGTGTGCATTACTAGTGTGAATTGCTGTGCATTTAATGTTTAATGTATTCTTAATGCATATAAATTTAGATCGAAATATTTTCCCATTTCTGAAAAAATATGGTTTAAAATTGGTGTGATTGCTAAAGCATTGATTTCAAAATTAACTATTTTTGAGTTTTTCGGTTATGAACATCAACAGCAAGGCTGTCCAACTTCTGATGTCAAAAAGGTATAATTCATACATAAAATACTTTATCATGGGGTCATGTTTGCTTATACACAAGACTAAATTTTAAATTTCAATAGATGGTCCAGTTAAATGTAAACAAAAGAATATTACAAATTAGTGATTAGTTTAAAAGCTTACTGTTACTTTAACTTGTGTGATTTTATCAGAAACTACAATAACAACTATCAATGGTTGAGTCTTTAATTTTTTATGTTATATAAACTGATTTAAGGTTAGTTGGTATAATTGGGTAAGCTACAGCCGATTAACACTTTGGCCTATAGTTGGACAGTCTTGAACAAGAATCAAAAGTCAAATTACATTTAGTTAGTAAATTAAATTTAAAAATTTAATTCAAATTCTATAGTTTGTAACTTTTCATGAAGACATTATTTTGTAAATATGGTTTTGGATAAGTCTTTCAACTTAAAACATCGTTTTTAAATGTCCTTTTTGTCAATATGAAACAAGTTTGATGTGAGCTGTGTTGGAAATGAAAGTAAGCATAAGTGATGATTTTGTGAACGATTTCTAAGAGCCAGAGTTGATATTTCTCTAGAACTGTAACCATCCATAGCTGCTACACAATTTTTCACTGGTAGCAGTGTACAATGTGTTCTGGGCATTGGTACTGTTATTAGAGGCAAAAATGTCCTCCATTTCATTTGTGATATATCTCAGTTGGCAAAATTTGCCCAAAACTGGATGGAGTTATTTTTCTTTAAAGCAATATTCTGTTGACATTGATGAGATGAAGAAATTGCCTACTTAAGGGTTTCATCTGGCTTTTTATAGATAGAAAATGCCGATTTTAGAAACTGGTGGATTTCTGCATATTAAATATTAGGTAATTGTGTGCATGTAAAAACAATCTATTAGTAATTTGTACTGATTACACATGACTGTTGTATGTCTCAGGTGAGGAAGTTGGAGGTTTTGGTAGCATTCACTTTTCTCTAACTAGAAATTAATAGTAGCTGAATGAGAAAAACATTTCAATGTACTGTTGAAATAATTAGGTTGTAAAACTGAGGATTCAAAAGAAAAAATTAGTGTTATACACTTGAGCTTTTTATTAACATAAAAGGTTTTTGTTGCATGTCTTACACGTTTCTGTGGTTATACAAAAAAAATGAGTTATTGCGGATGCAGTAATATAATTCAATAAAAATAATCAATTTTTTGAAATTTTGCGTAAAGACAAAGGTACATATGATGGTAAATATTAAGTTTCATGTTAAACATGTTTTAACCCTCTGTATCATAAGATTTCTGAGAAGTGTATTCCTTTTATCCTACTACACTTAATGGCTAAATAATTACATTATTAGAGGAAAGAATCCTAGGGAAAAGTCAGCCATGCAGGTTGCATGGTGGAATAATGCATGCATGACCCTCAGGATTAAGACCTGTTTTGTCATGCAGAAATTTTCTGTTACAAGGCACCCTCAATTAAATTATATAAAATTAGTAAAAATAATGCTGATCAACAAATTATTCAGTAAGCAATATTTAACACTGAATCCACTAGGGAATTACTTATGCCTTATGAATTTATTATTGGTTTCCAAGGAATTGGGTTTTTAGAAAGCAATATCATGGGAACAATTTTATTTTCAGCAAAAATATCTTCAGTGCATTCAAAATGAAACTTGACTCATCACAAATGAAAAAATATATGTAGAGGACATTAAACAGCTTTATTTAATCAAGAACAATAAGTGCTGAAGTGTATAACTGATAAAATTGTAAAAAAACTTAGCATTGTTTTCCTGTTATATGACACTAAAATATTCAAAAATTTGCTTATGCAGTTACACATTATAACTATTACAAAAATATTTAATAAGTTGTATTAGATTAGTTGACCAATGAAAACATGAAAAAATTAACTGAAATTTCCTATACAGTTGTCAGAAATTTAAATTTTATTTACTTCAAATTTTTCATGACTTGAAAATAGTCTAAAAATTGTATCTTGATTTTAAAATTATTTGTACATTCACTTTTTTTCAAGCTTAGTGTCTTAGCTAAAATTCGACAAAATCTTTTAAATTAAATTCCGTATTTTATGAAGAAATTACCTGAAAAATCTTCGAATTTTGAATCATGCAAATGAAACAAATTTTATGGCATAGTTGCAATAACATTCTTAAAATGAGATCATAAAATGTGCCTTTCTACTGTTCTTTTTATAATACTGTTGCTGTTAGGATTCCAGAAATGAAACTTCAACATATTACATAGAAGTAGATTGTCCTCTCTTCATTCTGTAGCAAATTTTGCTACAGTTGCATCAAAACATATCACAAATTTCTTTTTTCATTTAGCTACTACTAATATTCTCTAGTTGTCTTTCCATTTCTGATCATAATGTCTTGTTATTTACCTGTGTGATATTTTTTGATTCATCTAAATACATTTTGACTTTCTGTGAATAAGATTCATATTAATTCATGTCATGTATTTCATGTAAGAATTGTAGAGTTAGAGTTGTTTATAGAATTTTGAGTGTTAATTTGTTTAAACTGAAATTAATGCTACAGTTTTTAATACATTATATTTCATAACTATGGACAAGTTCATGTTTTGTTCTTTTATAAAGTATAACTTTATATATTATTATGTTATTTTATACCACAAATGTGGTACAAATCTTTTGGTACTGATCTTACTATATGTGGTTCGTACTCCTTGCAGTGAAAACTGGTTGTATAACTTTCAAGATAATTGTGTGCTAGTTATTTATTGTAGTTCAAATAAAGGCACTAAAATAAATTGACTTGAGTTTTGTATTAAATATATTTAAGATTTCACATTTATGAAAAGTATTTTCTGTTAAAAATTAGTTATAAAAGCTGTTAAATATTCTAAAATGAAGCAGGACTGCATACATTAGTTTATAATGTAAAATTTAAAAAAACATGGGTGATTGTTTTATACAGTTCCTTCAGCTGCCTTTAGAGTTTTGTTAGACATAATTGTATTACGATACATATTCTTGACCTTTTCGATGCCTAACACATAGTTCCTACCATCTTTTATACACATTTTATGTAAAATAACATTCTCATACGATTTTAAAAATTTAAGAATGCATCAGTTTTTATGCATTTTTCAAGTTAGTATTCTTTTTCAATTTAATGAGAAAACATGAAAAGCTATTGTGACTGAATTTTAATTTTTACAGCATTGCTTTTATTTTACCTACTGTCCATCATAAAAATGAATACTTCATGTAAAGAAAATTCGTATAAGGGAAAGGTGACACATTATTTAGAGAACATTGAAAATATGCCATAATCAAGTATCTTCATTCAAGTGGAAACAATAAAACCAATCATTTGAAGTGATAAAATTTTATTCTACGCTGATCTGATAAAATTTCAGAAAATTTGCTTGCTATTGCTTTTGCACTAAGCAACAAGTAGAGATGTTATTTTTTTCATGATTGGCAGAGATATTTGTTAATATAAAGTATTATGTGAGTAATAGTATTCCACACTATTATGAATTATTGCATTTACATTCTGCTCCTCTAGATATACGAGTACATTCAGAAATTAGATTTGCTTTTAACATTGTACATCATATAGTATAATTTTTTCAATGTGGCAAATTTAAAAATTTGGTTAGTAACTATTTTTATGCATGCATATTTTTCAAATTTTGCTACGATATTAGAGGGAAGAATGCTTTAATCTAATCTAACAGTTATAGAATTAGATTGTACATGACAATAGAATTAACATGGGCTGCATCTATTCATTTTTATTACACTAAATTTGTTAATGAATAAACATTTTCTTCCTCTAATGCCCTGCAATTGAACATTATTCATTATGGCACTACAAGGGCAGTTTTGTGAATCACTTTGCATTGACTTTCAAATTAAAATCGTTTTATTTTTTTAATATTTCCTAAAATATCTGATAGCTGGGGATAAGTTTGAGTTGATTCAACAATGCTGAGAACTTTTTGTAAATTATTTAACCTTTAAAATTTCTGTGGACATGTTTAATGCATTCTTAACAATTGGTTACTTCAGGTTTGACAGTACAATGGACTTTTTAATTATATTTTGAAAGAAAAAGATTTTCATTCATTTTTAAAACTAAGAATGTTATTTGGAGCTGTATCAATTAGGGTCTGCATGCGATAGATGAAAAAAATGCTTGTTTTTATATGGTTGATGAATTTAATAATTTTAATCTTAAACATATTATTTTAAAAAGCGAGAACTACCTCTAAACTTAGATGACAGCTCAGTAGCTCAAATCTATTGGAGATTCTATATCCAGTACTTGTAAATATCTTAAAATTCAAATTGCAATATTATCTTATTAAACTGATTGCTCTATTAAAATAGGAGGTTAAAAAGCCTTCCCCATTCCATTAATTGTGAATTTAAACAGCTTTTTCTATAACAATTCATTGGCATACTTTCATGTGTTTTACACATGTTACTTAAGAAATATCCAGCTGAAACTTACCAATGATTAGTGGACAGCCTTCTTAAGAGTAGCTGCTGTTAAAGCAAAAGGTGTGAACCTACTCCATATTAATTTTGTATGTGTGTGTGTGTGTGCACAAGAACTGAAGTTTATATAGTGTAGGTCTTGTATTGAGTAGATCTTCCATTATTCAGCTCGCTGTTATAACAATCTGAATCATAGTGAATTTAACTCTTAATCCCAGTTCAAACTTGCTTTGTGGAAAAATGTCGACCCAATCATTTGGTCAGGTCAAGAGTAGAGGGAATGTTTAATGAAGTAGTCCCTCAGGTTTCATGGAGGGGTAGTATGGTGTTGAAAGCATGCTGTCATTGGTGGGTTCAACCCCAGTCAAATAGCTTTTTATTCGCATTCTAAAGCCATTACTGCATTTTGCCCATTCAGAGTATTGGAACTCTTAAAATGTGTTTGAAACAGATACTTTGATAGTAAGTCATTGGGGACATTGGTATAACCTTGGAATGTTCTTAATTCCCGTATTAAAAGGGAACAGATAAGTCTTCCACGATATGTTGCTTCAAGAAATGTAATGAAAAGAGGAGACTACTCTAATATTTCCAAAAGGCAGAAAGAATTTGGTTACCTCTAGCCAACTGCTACATAGTTTGCTCTAATCTCAAGAAAAAAATTTCCTGAGCTTTAACTTTACATGGGAGAAATCACATCTCACAGTAAGGAAATAACTTAAGGTTTTGGTGAATTGAAAAGGAGAAATTATTTACTATTACATTTTATTTAAATCTATTTTTTTAGTTTCTCGAAAGTATTTTATCCATAATTATAAATGCTTTTTATCATTTCTCAGATAGTTTAAGAACTTCTCTTTAGATAGCTGCAAATATATTTTAAGTCAATCTTCCAATAACCATGAAAATGATCCTGTGTGTTGGTCAGAACCGTTTTACAAAATGAACATGCCCATAAAATGGACATTGATTGATAATTGTTTCAGTTTGCTTTCACACACCCCAGGTGTCAATGTGAAATTTCCCAAGAAAAAGTAAAACAAGTTATAAATAGTTCTTTAAAAACTTTTCATCGCTTTTAATGTATATACTTTACATTTCTTTATTTTTTTACTAAAATCAATAAATAGCAAGTTTTTGTCTCCAGAAAGTTTCGACAGTAGTGCAAAAAGAAAATTATAATGTTTCTATGAAGGATAAACCTTACTACAATTCGAAAATAGACCCTGACCACAAACTTTTACAGTATTCATTATTTTTTATAGTAGTGGTCAAATTAGTATGGTAAAGATCATTTACTTTGTCACTTTATGTTTGACCACAAATTTCCAAAAATGCTTTACTGAGACAATTTTTATTGTGGCTATTATACCTTGACAATAAAATGATGGAATGAAAAACTTGAAGAGTTCATCTGCAACTTTTTGACATCACTAGAGTATCGTTGAAATGTTGACTGCAGAAATGTGTTGGAACAAAAAGCTAATATTTGTTGCTTGGACAATTTAAATTGGTAAGAAATTTGTAGTTTTCATAATCACATGTTTGTAAATGATTTAAAATCAATGTTATTTACGCACAACTAATAAATAAACATTTTTTGAACATCAAGACTTCCAAATATATGCGAACAATATTTTAAAATTCTAACCTAATTTTTAAATAGGCATACAATTTACAAGTTCTTTGAATCACCATCTAAAACATTTGTCGATGCATCTTTTAAAATATATTCAATAACTATATGTGCAAGGAAAATAAATTCTTTAATCAAATCCATTTCTCGGAAAAACAAATTTTAAAACTGAAAGGATCAGTGAACTTGTGCAGACTGTGTTTGTTCCCCTTTCTCCTAGATGATTCATTTTCTTCCTCGCTTGCCTTGAGCTGGCCATTTGAGACACCCTCTATTTCTGATATATGGAATTAAAAGAGTTCAAAGTTTATTTTGGATATTTCTAGAGATCTGCCAAAAGTTGGATACAGTGCTTAAAACAAATTCTGTCCAACAAACTGCTTGTCATTTTAAAATATTTTTTTAGAACAATTTCTCCAAGACACTGTTTTCAATATTTTTAGGCACACTTTTAATATCTATTAAATCTTTGGAAAATAATGCATTTATTCAAGAAAGAGTTGTCTGAATTCCACTATTCAAAGCTTAAGTACCTATTAGTTTTTTTAAAGTGGTAATCATTAAATTGTTTTTATGTATTAATATACTTCATTGTGCACTTTATTTTATGTTCTTATTCTTTTTTTAACAATGCTTTAGAGCAAAATGTTCTGTTCATTTCAAAGTTTTTAACCTGTGGATGGATTAAGTCTAATATACCTAAGCCAAATAGTTTGTTTTTTCATAAGTGAAATAACATGCACTTCAGTAGTTTTTTTTGCCTTCCGGTCTGATCATTCATTAACTACATAAACTTTGAAAGAGGGTATACTTTTATGCCATAGCATGTTGTTAATAAGACAATGCCAAATTTTGTCTTGAATTTTTTTTAAATAAGAGAATAATTAAAATGGATATTTAGAAACATTAGGAGATATTTTCACAACCTAAATTTTTTGTAAAACAAACAGAAATTACTGTAGTGTTAGTAAATATATGTAGGTTTACTAAAAATTTATTTTTTTAAACTAGGTCTGATATCCAACCCTTACACTTGTGAACATTTCCTCACGAAATTAAGGATACTGCGCAATCACCAGTTTTCTACTTCAATCTATGAAATGTAGCCTTAAAATACATAAAACAGACTTTAAATGCTAATTTTTCTTTTGGAATCATGTAGTCTTTTCATTATTTGTAATCCCTCACCTATGCTGACCATAGGATTAGGTTGACTTTAAAATATAAAATCTTGAATACACTATTCTTTACTAGGAACAAACATTCAAAAAGGGAAAACCATAAAGTCTTAAAATGAATGTGCTGCATTATAAAAAACTTCTTTTATTAAGATAAATAATGTTTAGTTTATCTGATATATAAGGTGCAGTCAGAAGTGTTCGGACTGACACTGTTCTTCGTAAATGGAAAGAGGCACGGCTTTATGTCAGCAGGTGAGAACACCTAGAAGTGCTTGTTTGATGTAAACAGTTGCATCGGTTTCATTGAACTTATACAAAGTTGTACTTGCAACTTATAACAGTAATTTACAAGCAATGTCCTTTGTAAAGTTTTGTTTTCTTCTGAGATGTCAAATAAAGGCATTCTGGAATTTGGTTATGAGCGTATGAAAACTTTCGACTGATTTTCATGATTAAAAAGGAGTAGACATAACGCACTCTGATCAACTGCCTGTCAGTATAAAGCCGGAAAACATCTTGAAAAGTCACCATTCATGAATATTGTCAGACGATCCCTGATATCTGCAAAATTGTAAGAAAAATGTTATGGGATCCTCTGGTTTTATGGATCTCTTAGATGATGTTTGACAGAAATTATCAAATATGTTGCTCAACAAGAGCTGGCTGCTCCACCACAATGCAGTTGCATACCACCCTCAAAACGCATCAGGTTTTGGCTTCTAACAAAGTTAATGTAGTTGATCATGTCCTCTACCAACTTTTTGTGACCATTTTCAGCTTATAGCATGTCCGAAAACTTATAAACCGTACATTGTACTTTTTGCAAACATAAATCCAAGTGTTATTTCCAATCACGATTGCAGAAAATTAATATGCATATTTTTGAACAAATAAAAAATTTGAAGATTTATTGGTATATTCATATTTTGGTAAAAAATTTTTAATTGAACACTCATGGAAAATTCTTACTCTAATAAAAGATAGTAAAACTCAAACCAGCACAGGAAATTAATTAGTTCTATCAATGATAAAATAACCCAGAAATCCTTTCTCTTTAAAGACATCGAACATGTATGAAAATCCAAGGTTTTATTTTTGAGACTTCAAATCTTTTTAAAACAAGATAGACTACATATTTATTTTTGTTTCCTAAACTTGACTTTTATTATTTTGAAAATGACAAGAATTACAAAATTAAACAAGTTTTTAAATGTGCAAGTGTGAGTATATATAAATGTCACTGCAGTACAAAATACAGATTACCCAACTGAACAAAAATATTGCACTTCTCATATTACAATATCTTGTAGCAATATTTTCAAGCAAAATGAGTTTTTGTGTTGGTAAATTGATGGACATTAAAAATGCAATCATTGTTTTAAAATGGAATTATGATACCCAGATTACAATAATGTTCCTCTGATAAAGAAAACATTTCTTGTTCTTGAGAAGAATGAGTACTCTCTGATGTCATTTTGACAGAACTCATTCATTTAGATCTTACAACAAACCATAATTATAGTTGGGAATTATATAAACTTAAAATATTTTAGAAGCTATTTCTTCTTTTGATAATAAATATTTGAAATAAATCGTAAGTCCTCTATGCATACTATATTTTTTAACTACAGCATATTTATTGACTAAATAGGCACCTCTGGTTAAAGGAATTCTAGGAAACTTTTGAATGACCAGGGTTACAATTGGTTATAAACCAAGCATAAAAAGGGTACATAGGGAGGAATAACAGTTCATGACCTTAGAGGGTTAATTCTGAAATAAGAGTGAAATGACTTTTTTACATTTGCTGAAACTGATAACAATATAGCTTGGATTCATAATATTCATTCTAGATGTTAAAAAAATGAAAATTTAAGATTAACCTAAGAGTTTTATTTAAAATCGATAAAGTGTGTATAAGACATGGTATTTTATAAAATATAAAGGCAAGAGAATATTTGAATTTTAAAGTAACCAATACTATTTAAAAGAGAACAGTAATATTATGGAGTAATGCTTTTGAATGTGTGTGCATCATGTGATTTTCAATTTTCTTAATACATATGTCTCTTGTGCATTATGTATTTCTTTATTTTTACGCACAGTTGACATTTTTGATGAAAGGCAAAAAAGGAAAAAATTCAATTCATTCAGTATTTTCACTCAATGAGATGAAAATTCTCTATATTTCATAAAATTCCTTTCAATACATAAAGAACCCGACAAAAAATAAATCAAATTTAGTTGATTCTAGACAGATAGTAACTTAACATTACATACATGTAAAAATATTCAATTCATTTAAGGTGTATGTATACATTAGAAAACACGAATTTCGACCAAACTATTGATTTTTTATTGCTTCAAAATATTTTCCGCCTTAGCTTTCAAACGATACCAAGATCTTGTAAATATTCAGAATATTTTTCTAGTTACAGGTACTGTCACCATGTACAAACATGTTTCCAAAACTTTAAACTCAATTTCTGAAGAACCGTTTTAACAATATGCTTTGTTCAAAAGGTGATAACTCAATAATGAATTGATGTGGATAACTGAGTTTAAAGAATGACAAGAACACCTGACAATTCCCATGATCCAGAAAGTGATCAAGCTCCACGATAAGACTGATTGGCGACCTCGGCAGTTTTCAAAGATCTCTAGAGACAGACACGGAAACTCCAGAAGAGATGGCATACGGTCACACAAGATGTATAACATTGTGATATAATGATAATCCCTGTAAATAATTTCCCCCTTATCTATTGTAAAGAAACATCTTTAATTGTTAAGAATGTTTCTTTTAATCCCTTTTACAACAAATAAGAGTTCTACATGGGCACTCAGCCTGTGCTTTTTCAAGCTTTACAAATAGACCTTAGACAAATCTGCTGCAGAGAAAACAGAAGTGGCCACGACATTAACAAAGTGGATTACGAGTGATGGACAATCTTGCAGAAGTGGTCACTGAATCTTTTGTGATGTAACCCAACGTTTTTTATTTTACAACCCCTGTAAATAATTTCCCCCCTTATCCAATGTAAATAAACATCTTTAATTGTTTAAAATGTCTCTTCATCCCTTTTACAACAAGAGTTCTACATTGATCTATTATAATTATTTTTGTATCATTTTAATCCATACAATACAGTGTTAGTTTTGATTCTCAATTAGTTATTAGTTTAGAAATGAATTTTTAGTTGGTTTTTCAATGTTAAAATTACTGAAAAAATCTTGACTTTTTTATGCTTCCTTGATGAAAAAGTTGTAAAAACCTATTCCTTCTAGGCAACTTGATTGAGAGTCAAACCATGAAAAATAATATCAGGAATCGTGTTTCTGAACAAATTAGAATTTGAAATATCATTGTCCAAAAAAAAATGCTAATTAGTTTATTATATCTAAATTAGAAAATTAATGAAAAGCTAAATATGATTTCC
Organism: Meta bourneti; assembly: GCA_933210815.1. Taxonomy (NCBI): domain Eukaryota; kingdom Metazoa; phylum Arthropoda; class Arachnida; order Araneae; family Tetragnathidae; genus Meta; species Meta bourneti. The sequence continues at coordinate 26,899,525 of OW119933.1, read as the reverse complement.
TCACTTTGAAATCATATTAAGCATAAACCAATGGCCTATTGTAAAAAAACTGGATTTTTAAAGTCAAAATTTTTAAAAAATCTTCTAGTGTATACATACACCTTAATCACAGTTACTTAAAATAAACAGACACTAAACTCACAATTTCGCCTTTTCTGGGAAGCCATAAAATGGTGAAGGAATTTGAATCCAAGGAGGCACTAAGGGATACAAACCCAAACAGTCTTTGAAGCTTGTAATGTTTTCAATTTTTGCAGGAGGCTAAAATGAAATTATAAATCGATAAATTTAGAAAAAATATACATTTTAAAAGTCAATGTGACATAGAATGATACATAAAAGTCAAATTGTAATTACCCTAAATGCAGGAGGTGGCGGAATCAAGCCATCATAAGTGGCAACTTGTTCAGGAATATAAGGAAATTGTCCTTCAACTTCCTCACCAGCACTCATCCAAGTTGATGGAATTACATGCACAGATAATTTCTTACGTCTTGGAGCATCACAAGCAATCATTTCCTGCAAATTAAAGAGTATCGCTATATTTTTGTTAGATATGTTTTATTATTTTGCAGCAGATGCAATTAGTTTTTGATAAAAAAAACTATTATCCTTTAATAAGCAATGCAAGTTTTCTTCAATGTTTTTATGATTATGTTTAAATTTTAATGTTTAAGATTTTATACAAATATTTTCTCTGTAAAAACTCTTGTAGAAGATTGTAGTGAAAATATTGTTGCTTGTACCTTCGTTTTTTTTATAGAACGGAAAAATTAAAACATAAACAATCAAAGAACGAATAATGTAAAAACGTTAAAAATGTAACTAAAACACTAAAAAATTACATATAGTGAAGTCTATAAATATAGTCACATGCGATGATTTAAAACAGTTTCATAACACATTTCCATGTAAATAAGAAATTACCTGTCAATATCTATTTTTAATTAGTCTATAGTGGAGAAACTGATTAATTTAATTCTGAGATGCGTTATTTTTAAAAAACTGTCTATGAGGAATATAGATACCTTCTACGAATGTGATACAAATAAAATATAAGAAATCTCAGTGGATGCAGAATGTACATAAATTTTATCAAAATAGTTTTGAAAAACTTAATAGTGAAATTAGAACAGTAATAACCACACAATAAAATTTCTGCACATAACGGAAATACAATGAAAAGCACAATACTTCTATAAGCAATTAAATAAAATTATAGATTGCAATAAGACCGAAAATATAGAGGAAAATTAAGTCTTGAAAAACAACTTTAGATAAAAACAAATTAGAGTGGCAGTAGAAGTCTTAATGTAATTGCAGTAGTGCTTAGAAATTTCAGGGACTTGAAATGGGGTTGCAGAGTGAAATATTAAAATAGAAATATGCATGAGATAGAATGAAAACAGTTATTCTCAACACATGTTCATGACTAGGGCTAGAAACTTAATCACCTTAAAACTGTGAAAACATGCTCTATGCAGGATGATTAGGAACTCACTTGAAGTGTTAGAGCACACTAAAGGAATAATTTTTTGTGTAGCAATGTATGGGTGCAAGTGATGTGGTTAGTAGCAAACACAAGAATTGCACAGGAAATAGTTCCTGTGTGGATTGCAGCAAAGAAATGATGCTTAAACGCACCAAATAGCGCACTCTAGCACTGAAAAAGTCCACCAATCCATGCACTGACACTGCCAAGCTTACATTAATGTTGGTCACCCTTGAGCAGTTATTGTAAAAAAATCATTGTTAAATAAGAAAATAATATTTGTTCCATTCCCTGTGAAATTCCTGTGTTTGTGCCAAAATATGTCACTTGTGCCCATGCATTGCTATAGAAAAAATTATTCTTTTAGTGTACTCCAACACCCTTTGTCCCATGAATTCCGAATCACCTCGTATAAATAAAAAAATACCTTTAGGATGCAAAAAGTGCCATAAAACAAAAGAGATCTGAAAATTTCGTTTATGTTAGAGATCACTGCCTAAAGTAACCTGCATATTTTGTAAGCAGCTTTTGTTTACATTCTTTACTTCTTTGTATGCATTTCTTTTCTTTATGTATACATCACATATTTTGCATTACATTCACGATTCTATCACATATTAATGTTTCAAGTTTGCATCATTCAGAATTATATATTTTATCATTCATGAAAGGATATTTTCAATATTTAAACAAAAAAGGGGGCTTTCGGTTAAGCCGATTTAGAGATAACAGGGATTCCACAGTACATTGCTATACTCAGATAATCTTTCAGTGTTGCCAAAAAGAGATGCAAGAAACAAAAATCCCAGCCCTATTCCGTGGTTCAAAATTACGTGGTGTTGTCCTCGGGTCTTTCCCTTTGGGATTGATCCCAGACCGTCGCCAATAGCCCGTTGTGTTGCTCCAGTGTGACGTTAATTGAAATACCCCAGCCCTATTCATTATGTTAAAAGATGAACTTACCAAGAATCAGACTTAATATGATTGATAGTTCATTTTCCTCAGATTAAGATTATATTTAAAATTCTTTGAATTAAAAATATAATTTTCACTGAAAAAATTCTTTAAAATCAAAAATATTTTAGTCATTGAATACCTTGAAAAAGAAATGCAGTTCCTCTTTGGAGATAGAAGCAAGACAAGCAACTTCAATTGTATCTAGATGGAGAAAAAGATAATAAGATTTATTAAAAAGGAAACTAATCAAGTGATTAAACATAAAGCTATCACAAATTTCCTACCTCTATCAAAATTGAGCTGTCTTGAGACGATTTCAAACCAATACTTTGAACATAGTAGTGCCATTGTCTTTGGTTTCTCCATGCGATTTGCAGAGAGAGATCGAACATGATTTTTAAATTCTTGATGACTTAGGTCTTGCAAATATTTCTGAAAAATTATATACTAAAGCAACACTGTAAATCCAAAAACTGAAATAATAAATTAAAAATAGGAAATAAGTAAAAAATATGCATATATGTCCCTGCCTTCTTCATTGTGAAATTCTTTATACACTGGAAGTGTCAGGAAAACTGGTAGATGACCTTATGCAAAATACATAGAAATGCCATTTATGCACATCATCAGTTTCATCTGACAGTGCATATATGAAGCGATAGACATCTGTGGAAGCATCTACAGATTTTGCAATGTGATAATAACAAGTTATCACAATTTAAGCAATTTAATAGTTGGAGTTCGTGAGATGGGTCATAGCATTTGGGAAGTAGAGAAGTTTGGATTTTCAAGTAATACCATTTCAAGGATATAGTGACTACTAAAAGATTTTTGGCAAAACCTACAACATCAATGTGGCCATAAAGACACTTGGATGTATGTGTTGACTGGCAAGAATCATTTCATGAGATAGGCATGCAACACTGCCTGAAATAACATAGGAATTGAATGCTGGGCCCTCAAAACCATCAGCATGAGGACAGTGCAACATTCGCTCAAAGATATGGGCTTTAGGAGCCAATGTCCAACTTGATTACCTTTGATGAATACTCAATGCACAGCTATGAGCCTCGCCTGGGCTCAGGAACACAGCCACTGGACATGGACAATGCACTACACAAGTCTAGACATTCCAAATCATGGTTAGAAGAACACTCATCTGAGTTTGGGGTCTTGCCATTCCCACGTAAGTCACTAGATCTCAATGTTATCAAACACATCTGGGATCCCATGCGATGCACTGTGGAACACAAAAATCCTATGCCTTGGAATACAAACAAATTGTGGACCACTCTGCTGGAGGTATGGTGTTATGTGCCTACTGAATAATTTCGCGAAATAGTGGAGTCCATGCCTTGCCAAATTTCTGCAATTCTACGCTACTGTGGGAGGCCTACCAAGTATTAGACTGGTGAACCAGTTTTCCTGGCTCTTCAGTGTGAGCTGGCTTATAACGAAACTTCAAACTACTTCACATATTTTGTAAAAACTTCCTATCTCCCTGTGGTTCCAAAGTAACAAGAACAAAAAGATAACAAGAACTCAACCTTTAATGATCCTCCAACTCAAATCATTTTAGAAACTATTATCACCAAAAGAGTTAAACATACTCTTTAGAGTGATTACACTAGTCATCACTTATTTTATTGTCAACCTTTCAAATTCCAAACGAAACATTTTAAATCACATTGAAATTTTATAGCTGAACCATTCAAATCACATTGAAATTGTCCTAAATCCTAAAAATTTCATTCAATATTATAAATAAACTTTGTAGCTGATTCAGATGGATTATATAGTAAAAAGATCTAGTATTCTACATGCAATTTTCTGATCATTATCAGGTAATTGCATTGGTGACTTCCGTAATTCTCTGCCATTGTGTTTGCATTTTTTATTTTGAAAATATATCTTGCTGCCAATATATTATAAAGTATATCGACAGAGCAACAAGACTATAAGTAATAAACACACACAAGTATTTTTATATCACTCAAGATATAAACATAAAAATCTGAGTAAGTGGAGTATTTATATTGCAATAAAACTTACATCAAAACACTGAACAAATGATTCAATCTTGCTGTCAACAAAACTAGGTGGTTTCTCAGATTGAACAACAATTCTTATCCCTAGGGCACCATGTGAGCGTCTGCAACCAGTAGACACAATGTAACCTAAATAAAAAGTAAATTCAAGTTGATGCACAATAAAAGCTCATTTAATTACCTAGTTGAAAAATAATCAATCAGAAAAATAATCAATTTAATTACCTAGTTGCTCTTGAGTACGTAAGTATGTGAAACAAGGCTCTGCTAGTACATCAACTAATAGCTCTACCATTACATTCATCCTTGTCTCTTGTACACCACATTGATAATAAGTTTCTACAGCTGAAGTATTGTGGACTTCATTTATTGTTTCATAAACATAGTGACAACCTGTAAAAAAGTTAGAAAGGATGAGTATTTTTTAATGTTGATTGAAAAGAATCTGTACACTTCTACGAAGAGAGATCTGTTTTTCATCAAGAAAAATTGGATAGATATGTTTTGGGATAATTATTTACATTCTTTCAAACTCAAAATTATTAGACAAACAAAACAGAACATGTCCAGCAAAGTGAACAAAAATGAAAATCAGTAATAATGTGTATGTTGATTCAGTAGAATCATGTTTCTTTTATTAGGGGATACCTTTAGGTGAGATTTTTTTGGAAAATTTTTGTTAAGAGTGGGATTACACATTCCATTCATTCTACAATAAACTTTGTGACAATTTACACATCTTATAGCATTTATTAGATCGTTTTCATAATCAACAAATTATTAAAATTGTATCATATTAATTGTGTGCAATTTGAATGTAGACAGACAGCCTCATAAAAATATTCTGTATTTCATAAGTATATGTATTATTACATAAGTATAAGTATTATTGCATTAGAATTTATGAAAATAATTTTGTACATGAAGAAACTTGTTATCAATTACAAAGATAATGAAATACTTATTAATTCACGAAACATGGTTATGTTGAAATGCCTTTCATTCAGTGCTGAATCTTTAACTCTATATATTTGATGTTTTATGCAACATATGCATCATACTGAGGGATGACATGATCCTTCCTGATATAATGGATCCCTGTTAGGACAAATTCCAAAGGATCTACTAAAATATTTCATTGTACATAATTTCTCATAAAAGCAGAATTAATTTATATTTATATTATGAATTAGAATATGTGTATAGGAGGGGTGGGGTCTCATATATACATATATAACAATTTTAAGTGTCAGAAAATGGAAAGAATAGTAGAATTAGTAGGTTAACGAGAATGGAAGAAATATTTGATCCTTGGAGTTAAACGTTTAATTTGCATTAGAGTAAGCTCTCTGTATTTTACGAAAAAGGTATACAGCAAGGCTCAAATTTGCCATTTGATTTGGTTAAGTTTTTTATGGATTTTTCACATATTCATCATCATAAGAAAAATATGTACAAAGTTCATAACTATAATAGATACAATTATCAAAACAAATGGTATTGTGCTCTTAAACTAATCCAAACCATCCCAACTTCAAGAATGATCAAAATTACTTTACCATCAGTAAGCTGAAATTCTCGCTCTCTTTGGAATTGACTGGGCATCAAATGTTTTGAACCAACACTTTTCAAAGCAGTCTCCACAATATTGATAAGTTCACGAGCTTGCTAAAAATACCAAATTTTATTTTAAGAAGTATTATATTAACAGTTTAAAACTACAATAATGTAAACCCAGTGCTATTTTGATGCCAAAATGTTGTGTATTAAACGATGCACACATGAGTGCATGATGAATATTAAGATGAAAACTATGAGGAAAAGTGCAAAAATACAGCAGTCATCAAGAAACTCCCTGCTATAACATGAGTATTTTCATTCTGTTTTATAGCTACATATAAAATTGTTAAATTTTTTAAAAACTTATCGTTCTTCATTAATTTTACAGAAAATTTAAGATAAATGAACAGTACATGTACACAGCTATATACATTTCTATTTGTAGGTGCTGGCAAGGGAATGTGATTAAGCATTCAAACACCTCTATTGATTTTGCTTTGGAAAACATGTGTCATAAAATTTAACTCTAGGAATAAATATGGGAACGAATCTATTTAACGAGCTTTAGAAAATTCAAAATATCTTACCCTATGATATTCTCAAAAAGAATTTTACTTTCAGTTATTAAATTACAAATTAAGAATTTTTATAATCCATAAATGTTTTATATATATAATTTTTTTAATAAAACAACTGCTTACTCCATGTTAATTAATGGCAAGCAAACTTTCCCACCTTCTATTACTTTTTCTATTTATGCCATTTAAGGATCAAGATTTGTAAATAGTGCTACATTAAAGGGAAAGTTCAGTAAAAAAGTTTAAAAGTATTTAGAAAAGAAAACATTTCATCAAGAATACGTAATACAAAATTTCATTTTCTGTTCATTCAGAATTTTTTCTATAGGGGATTTAAATAATACTAAGTTAGGGCATTAAAAAAAGTATAAAGTAGGAATAGAAGTACCTTTTTATTCACGTTGCCATAAATTAAGGATTCGTAATGAACATTTGCAAATAGTCTAGGAATAAATTGTTCCATTCCTTCAAGAGTCACTTCTAGAAAAATACAAAGCATATGAATTTAAGAAGTGAGAAACATATAGGCAAATAAAAAAGTTAATAAGATATGCAAAAAAGTACAAGAAACAATTAAAAGAAAGTAAAACTATAGAAAAGATAAGTCTATTAAGAATCATGTATAAAAATTTAAATCAGCAGTGAGAAAAGAACCACGAAAATCTATAACTACACAAGAGCCTTACTAACAAAAAGGGACTTAAGTAAAATTGGCGGATGTGAATGATAATACATGTGATACTGGAGCTATCACAGTGGACTTCACAGCAAATTTTCTGAAATGTCAGATAATTTAAGTTTGCAAACTTGTTCTAAAGGAGAAAAATAACTTTCAGTGTAAATTTTTCTGAATCCCACAATTAAATATGCATTCAAATTACTAAGGACATGATTAACATCAAACTCAACTCAAAACATCTTAAAACGACTGATGGAATTCAAGTAAGAGTTCATTTAATGAAACACTGTTAGCAAGCTAAGAAAGCAGTTTTAAGTCGATGGTACGGGTAACACCAATGATTCATAAGTTATTTAGCACAACGCAAAAGCTTTTATTACATATAGCAAATTTATTTTCATATTGAGTTAAATATAGTGCCAATAACAATTTCCTAAGCAAATATTTTGTCAAATAATCCAGGGTAATTCTCATGTAAGAGGCCACAAGTTATCATTTACTAGACAAAATAAGCAAACATGACAGCTCCAAACAGTAATATCATTGTGAGGCCTGCACTCAATTCTGTAATTCTCTGGTTAATGGAACATGGCTCTAGCAAGACCTCTAGAGCCACCTTCCATTTAAACATGCCTCACAATGATATTACTATGTTTTCAGCTGTCATGTTTGCTTATTGCATGTCATATTGCATGTGCATTCTGCACTCAATTCTGTAGTTCAAAACAAGCCTGTAGATGAAGCATGTGTGTAAAATATAACAGGAAATAAGGTAATTACTACTCTAGAGATTTTAGATTTAGGAAATCTTCAGAGTTCAAATTCAGACAAAAGAAATTAAAAGTAAAAATGCAATATTGTAGTTGATAAAATCTATAACATCTAAACTGATTTTGTATATTCTATGCATACATCAATATTCTAACAATACGAGGAAAAATGGTGTCAAACAGATTTTAGTATGGGCAAATTCATACATAGAAAAATATACTACCATCCATGCAACTTAACAGTTCCTCATTTGTCCAAACACGCTCTGCAAGTAGCACTGAAGTAAAATAGATAGCATGTCGATGAGGTTGATCAGCTTTAAAATTCTTCAAGCTTCTGTACAACTGCAAAACAATTTTACAAGAATTGATATTCATTTACTATTGCACAGCTAAAATGTAAGCATGATATTTATGAGTTATCAAATTATTAGTGATACACTTAAATAAGGACTCTATGGCAAAGGCATACACAACCTTTTGCCTAGATATGTAATAAAGTCTCAAATTGTGAAATTTACATTACAGAAAGTTTACATTACAGAGAGTAGTGGAAAAGACATAAGTCAAGTAAAAACCTAAGTTTTTTAACAACCTGTGATGTTATTGAGTGTTTTATTACAAGGTTGTACTTTTTGTTAAAAATTATAGTACTTGTTATACAAAGTTGCTGATGCAGTGATATTAGTTATATCAAAAAATTAGTTTCTGAAATATAACAATTTCAGGTGAGACAAGTCAATGATATAAGCAAAGTAAGGTGAAAATGATTAAATGGGTTAGTTCCTGATAATAGGTTTTGTTTATTTTTCATATAAGGTAATCTAAAAATAGGTGATGTTATTATGATGTGGTATTCCTTTATGTGATAGGTTTGACTCTCATTTGTCATGTTTTGCTACATGAAAACTAATTAAACCATTAAGGAATGAATGAACCCAGAAAACATTTTTATGCTTTCAGCAACCTATCACTTGGTAAGTAGTTAAAACAATGTATTAAGACCTTGTTTCATACTTTCTATCATTTGGAATATCATTATTCTCTTAATTATAGGAACTCAGTTTCTATCTTCCTACTATATTTGTAAGCCACATTGTTTATTTATATATAATATCTTCTAATAACACTGGGGTTATATTAGTTTATTTCATAAAATACATGAAGCATTTTAGAAGATTGGTAACATGCGATTGAGCAAAATGGTATATCTGTATTTAAAAAGGTAAAATATATCCAACTCAGTACTTTGGCTGTGGTTAAGTAATAACATTAAAACACATCTATCTACCAATATGATGATATAAAAATGAATACAGTTTAACTGAAGAAAAAGGCACTTAACTTTAACTGAATTGGAAAGACGAAAATGATATTTTTTGTTGAATGTTGCAATTTTTCAGAAAAAGTATATGGTATTCAAGTAAAAGTTGGCATATTTTTATGAACTAAATAAATATGATAGTGAACTATGGAAACACTAATAATTCATATATTTAAATACATATCAAGAACATTAAATTTCCCAAGAAAATCAAAATAAGATTAAAATGAATGCTATGAATCAAAATTCTAAGTACTGGAAAATAAACTGACATATTTTGTCTCTGAAAGTCCATAAATTCTAAAACATTATAATTATTTCATTAAGTTTAATGGGCTTTATTGGTAATGTTTAATTTCATTACTTTAAGTTTATATTTGCACTCCACATCGCAAAATGACAATTGAGTTAAAAAATTACTAGGAAATGTAATAAAAGGGAAAACTTTATTTTGTAATTAAATCAAGATTATTGTCTTTATAAATATAGTATGTTTTGATACTTTTATTAAAAATCATTAGAATTACATTTATATCAAGAATTCAAATAATTTACAAAAGTAATAGTTTACAAAATCAGTTTCATTGTGTGAATACTCTATGACTGCACCAATCATAGTTATCCAACCAGATGTTCAAGCATTAGTTAATAATTTTTAACATCAAAGATACATTTTCTTATTTTTTTATGATTTGCATTTGATTTAAGCTAGAACTGTATAAAAGTATAGCACTGACACGTGACTTAAATTTTAAAATAAAATAAAAGCAATCCTTACATTTCAGGCAGATATATACAAAACCAATTCCTGAAAATAATCCTAACTCATTATTCATGGTTTGTGATGGAAATGCTCAAATCATATATCTTTAAGTAACAAATGAGCTTGAAAATATAATCTTGGAATAAAAATAATGATGGAAGTGCAAAGTATGTATAACAGGTTTATTGACTGGTTTTATAAAATACCTTTAGAATTCAATTTAAAACAAAATCATATGCTTTTCAAATTTTTCTAGTTATCCGTTTTACAATTTTTTAGAGTTTTCTATCCTGAGATTGTGCATTTCATTTCACATGAGAACTCCAGTTTTTATGTCATACATAATAAAATGTGTGTCAATATAATAAAACTTTATAAGAACTTACTTCTGATTTCCAGATTTCAAATTTATTTTTATCAATTGGAGTATTTACTAGTTTCTCCATTATCTTCTGTAGAAGAACATGTAGCTTTTCATTATATCCCCTTGTACATAACTATAATTAGAAATCAATTAATTTGCAATCATACACTACATAAATTCAAACAATATAAAGTAAAAAACTAAAATTACCTCACATATAGGTAAAATTTAAAAAAGGATGATTAAAATAATCATAAAAATATCTTACATCAAACCATAGTACAGCCATACCCCTGAAGTCCCTCTTTAGCCATAGCTAAAAAGGGGCTTCAGGGGCAAAACTCTTCCAAAGTGTTTATTTTTAAATGTTCAAAATAATATAAAGAGATGGGTTACTTTTATGCGATTACAGTACTTTCCTTTATTTCTAATATTTGGTCACAAGATTAAGTTTTAAAGACTCAGTGAAACTTTTTTAAATTTAAAACCTAAATTTAGCAGAAATAATTGTACTTCAAACTGGGCTCCTTTCAAAAAATATCCTAATGAGATTATTGCATCAAGTTACACATTTTGAGAATTACTCAGTCATTAAATAAATAATAAAAATTTTCAATCCTTTCTTCATTTAAAAAATATTAAGGAATTGGAAAGACAAGACTTTAATTATTTATCTTGTAACACTAAAACTTAGAATGAAGTATATAATTTGAAACTTACAGATACTCCACTTTTTGCATATCCAAGATTCCAAAACAGTCCTGCTAGTTCAGCAGAATAGGAATACTCATTCAGAATATCTTTAACTAACAGCAGATAAAGGTGATTCATATTACAGTGAAGAGGATCAACAAGTGCCATAGGGCTAGAATATAAAATTAGGAAATTTAGAAACATGAAAACTCCATAGGCATATATTTTTACACAATTTAATTCAAAATGTATCTCATAAGTTTGAGATAAGAAAACAAGTATAAAATTTTTAAGTACTTTAAAGTAGGAAAGAGTAGTGGGCCTTGTGAGAAACACCTGAAAACAAAGTAATCTGTAGAATTGGCTTCTACTAGAAGTATAGCTGAGGGAAACTGCAATGATTGTTCAGCACTTGAGAATACAGATCTCAATTCATTATTTTAAAATTCTAAACATGCTATCCAGACAAATGATTCAGTTTTATTTACACATTAAGGACATTTATAATGTTGTTTGTTACATACTATGCTGTCTGAAAATCAGAAACAAGGCAACAATTGACAGCACTCTTTTCGATGAATTTAGTAAAAAGGTTTGGTGATTCTATATGAATGGATGTTAAAGCAATTACAGATTAACATGACGAAGATGAATAAACCAACACAGGATATGAAGAGCACGCATAAATTTAATTTTTATCTCCCTCTGATTATTTTAACCCAATGTTGCTTTGTTTCTTGTTTTCAAATATTTCAGCTGTTATAGAAATAGATATGACAGCTTTCAACCAATGAAATGTAGAAAGACAGGTTTGAACAGATTTTTTCATATTGTTTCTGAACAAAACACTGATGATCTCAGGTGTCATAGTTATAGGTCCACATGTTTCACTTGGAAGAATAGGAAGTCAGCCCAACCTGACTGAAGTGGCAAGAATTGAACTGACAATCTAATGCTACTAATTTTCTACTAACAGTCATCTTAGCAACTTAAGTTACTGGTGGTCCTCAGAGAAAGGGATCTAAACACAACCCTTACCCTCAAATCATTAAATACTTCATCTCATTGTACAAACTTGACGCAGAAAGATGATTAGAGGTTTGAATTGAGTCTACCATATTAAGTTAAGAGACAAATTAAACATTTTACACCTAAGAAAACTTCCAGACTTGGCTACCTCTCACAATATACAAAAGCTAAACCTATACATCCTAAACCTATAAATATAAATTACCTTTCTATCTGAATATTCATAAGAGCCTTAGGCAATCCAAATTGTTCATCTTGCTTAAACCATAATTGTCCCATTTTGGTGTTCTGGAAAATTAAATTAATGTTACATAGAAAAAGGTAATATTAAGAAAATTTAATTAATTCAACTTATATCCAAGAGGTTAAATTCATCTCTTACTGTCAGGAGGATAGGATGTGGAGATATCTGAAAAATCACAAATGATATAAGTATAAAATAAACTTGAAATTTCAAATCTAAATCTTTATCAAAGAGGAATTATGTACTTACATCTTCATCTTTTGGAATTATTTCATTATTAGTAGGTATAAACTCATTAGGAAGTGGTAATTTTATATTTGGGTGTGGCTCGACTTCACGCCAATTCTGTAAAATATAAATGTATACAAAGAATAAAGCCTGTTAAGATTATAATTACATAAATATCCTAGGAAATATCGTCAGCTTACAAGTGAAATACAATAGTCAAAAACATGATTCTGAAAAAACGAAGGAAAAGTTATACTCCGTAAGCTTTACGGCACTTAGCAATTTTTTCGAGAAATCTAATCTTCATGCAAAAATTAACTTAGTGAACACACACACTTCACTCGTCTAAAGATAACAACATTCTGGTCAAGAAAGGCTAAAAAAGTCATATCTTGAACATTTTGACTTAGCTGTATGTTTTACTTATAAGCTGATGATATATTCTAGTTGAACATATTATGGACCATTCAATTTTTTTCTGTTGATATTACATGCTAAATTCTTATTAAATTATTCCTAAAATTAATAACAGTAATTTCAAAGCAAGTTATGTGACTACCCATAAATTATCTATTGCTCTTAACCTACAAAATTCATTGAATTCCATGAGTCAATGTTTAATTTTTGCAATAACTAAGCACCGAAAATACTTTTTATGCTGTCTTTTAAGGTAAAACTGTTGATTTACCATACGCATACATGATGAAGCCTATGGCTTCTACAACAGCCAAAATGGCCCTTGATCTAGAAGCCCAGTCGCCGGTTGAGTAACCCAAAATACTAATCTGCTTTTCTTCCCTTTTCCAGTGAGGAGGGTAATCTGTCATCCCCACACAAAGGCTTCTCGAACATTCCCTTGTCACCTGAAGCATTGTTAAATGATCATGTGGTAAATGGTCGATTTCTACAGGGTGTCCCACAAAGGACTCCCTGATTTTAAAATTAAATAACTTGGAAACGGAGATCGATAGAAGAATGAAGCAAGTGGTATGTTTATTTTGAAAGCCATAAAAATCTGATACAGTAGTTACAAATGTTACCCCCTGTGACTACATTTTGTGGGGCACATCGAAGGATACTGTTTTCTGGAACAATCCTGCAACACTGGACGAGCTTGAAGAGTTGATCTGTGAGGCATGTGCGTCCATTTCCGTTGACAAACTACAGAGAGTGGCTGAAAATTTCATTCTTCGTTTGCACCATCTCTGTGCTGCAAAAGGTGTACATTTGGAATCGATTGCAATGACTACTTGCAAAGGACAGTTTATAACCATTTCTCGGACTCCGTACTGGGACTACAACATACAGCGCCACCTGTTGGCAATATTTGTAACTAATTTTGAAACTTCTGTATCAGATTTCTACAGCTTTCAAAATAGACACATACCCCACTTGTTTTATTCTTCTGTCGACCTCCGTTTCCGAGTAATTTAATTTTAAAATCAGGGAGTCCTTTGTGAGACACCCTGTAATGACATCATCTGTTTTTCAGTCTGTCTGCAGATCGGATAACCTCATATGAAATTTTCAACATGAGCAAAATATACAAGACCTAGTGTTGCTGTTTGTATAAATTACAGGTTACAGGTAATCAAAGCCTGAGAGACAGACTGAAATTCTTGCATGAACAATTGAATTTGTCTCCAGAAGTCAACTCCTCTTATACATGAAACCACATCCTTCGGCCAGTAGCCAGAAATAATCTGAGAAGTTGTGAGAAATTAGTCCAGGATTGGTCACATGGGGTATGCCCTAACCCAAAAACAAAATTCTAATTTATTCCATAAGAATGGGATGACCTCCTTGCTAGTAGCTGACTTTTTCCTTTCCCTCATAGGAAAAATCAGCTTCGGCCTCCTTTAGTCTTTTAGACTGGTTCAATTTCTAATGTTTCACTTGCCATTTAACATTAAAAACCATTTCCAGATCCCTCAATTCTTCAGAATGGGAGTTTTCACGATTTTATAATAATGAAAGAAACCATCCTGCAGTACTTTTTGTGTAATGCACGCATGATTGTCTCTTTCAACACAGAATTCGAATGAAGCATGTTTCACTTGTTTTATTATATGAAATTTAATTCTATGGTATTTTTTGTGCCTATGAATGTATAATAGCTGGAAAAGATATAATGTGGATTGTAAGGAATAGCTCTGAAATTGAATTACAATCTAGAAATGCTAGTTTTGCAATTTATTAGCAACAGTAAGATGATAGTAATAATGTGGGACTTATACTTCTAATAAGCAAGTTTTCTCGCCTGTCAGCTTTATTACCCCAAAGAGCGATACAATGAAGCACTGCTGTCACTTTTGCACTTAAAAGTGTATTTATCTTAGTGTTTTAGGAAACGACACTGAAAAGTTCCCACAAACCACCAAAGCCTCCATTTCAGGAATATAATTATGAAAATATATCAATGTACCTCTGCTTTGGTCTGCAATTGGAAAAGAAAACCATAATCAAAAATTCATGCTGCTTTGAGATTCTATTTATAAGGAAGAATTATTGAAAAAAGACCATTTGAATCATATTGCATTGTTTTTCTGGCTTTCTTTTTCCAACATCAATTTCAAAGCAAGATATATTTTTACATTAAAAGTTATCACGAATTTTTTATACACTACTTTAAAAATAAAGTAAATAAATACAAATTAATTGCCGATAGCACAACAGAAAAAACAGAACCTATTGTATTCCCATAGTGCAAACTTTGAAATAAAAGTCATTGGAGAAAAATAAATAAATGAAATTGCTATTTTAAAATATTTATTGAAAAATATTTACTTAAAATCTATTTTTAGAATAATGTGTTTGATCGAAAATTGAAAAATATGCTCCTTGTTCTATTATAAAGTTTCACATTGTTTAATTTTGCACTATACTTTATAGAAAGAAAGTGCTCTTACCTATATATAAAATTCTTTTACTAACCACAATTTCTTCACGTTTTTCTGACGAGTTTAAAAAATACTATGTATAAGATGCCAAACATCAGCAAACACGAACACGTCTAATTCATAATTTGACATAACTTGAGCACTTCATGTACGACCCCCATCAAAACAAGTGAGGTTTTCAGACCCAGTGTAGGGTCCCCTAATGAGGGGACCCTACACTGGGTCCGAAAAAAAAATTTACACATCATAAAGACTGAAGAATAAAGGCTAAGAGATATACCCAACACTACACTGAACTGTCCCACACCGCTCGAAGACAGCCATCAAATGTTTTACTGCAATGCCCCAGTACGAAATCAAATAAGTTATCTATTATATGGGTTCAAGATTAAAAATAATGAATACATAAAGTTAGTATGAGAATTGTGGTGTGTATATGAGTTTGCGGTGAGAGTGTGCAGTTCCTGATAAAAGGTGCCTTGTTCAATTGGATCAGCTCCAGGACCTGATAACCAAGAATGCATAGATATAATGTTCAATTCCTGCTATAAGGCGCTTTGTTCAATTTCATTAGTTTTATGACCAGTACATTTAAATATAATCAACCAGTACATTTAAATATAAATACCTATTAGGGTGAGCTATTTTTATTAATATAAAATATTAACATTGGTCATCTGTTATAAAATTTTTAATATCATTAAATCTTTCAAAAATAAATCTGACAAAAGGGTAGTTATTATCGACAAGTGATAATTATTTATAAGATTATCGCATTGATAAAGTTAAATTTTGAATTACAAATTTTGTTGAAATGCATTAGTTGATTAACAATTGTATTGTAAGATATATTTTTAGAGATATTAAAGTACTAAAAATTAATTTGATAACCAGAAAAAATCATTTTTTATCATAGATATTAATATTAATTTTATTGTTCATAATAGATAAATTTAGGTCTCCAAAGTCAGCTTTATTATTTTCTGAATTTGTTTTTGTCAATTACAATTCTTCTGCATAGATTGATTGCCATAAATTATTAAAATTACTTCTATTAAAAACAATTATATCGTTTATATATCTGAAAGCAGAACTTATTTGTAAGCAGTAATTTTTTGTAGTGCAAAAATAAGTTGGCAAGAATGGAAGAAAATTCGCACCTTGTGGCATACCTTTAATTTGAGTGTAAATATGTTCACCATTAAACATGAAATTATTGAAAATACAGCATTTAACAAGAAGTTCCCATTCTTCAAAATTTATGTTAATTAAATGTTTTAAATCATGATACAAATAATTTAGAACATCTTTCAGTTTATCAAGGGGTATGCACTTAAATAGATATTATTTATGAAATTTATAACATTATTGTCATTAATAATCCAAGTGTAACCTTCTATTAAGGTGTTACGAATTACTTTTAGATAGTTACAAAGCATGAGGCCAGGTTTAGTCATGTAGGAATACAGAATTATCTATGTCCTCAAAGAACTTTTTAAGCATAAAACTTAGGTAAAACTTCTAACCTATCTTTAACATAAAAGAAGTTTATACTTAAGTTTCCTTGAGGACATGAAGTTTCTTTATTATGTCTTCCACTAAATTCGATGCCCTATTTACATTTGATTACCTTGATTCGATGCCCTATTTACCATTTGATTACCTTGATTCAATGCACGTCTTCAAACGGTGTGGAACAGTTCAGCATTGTATTGGGTATGTATCTGCTGTATTTATTCTACACTGTCTTTGTGTTAACTTTTTTGTATGGAAATGGTTTTCTTGTTTTTCATTTATTGTTCAATATGGTGTTTGGGGAAATGTATGAGCATTTTTTAGCGTTCTACTTCTCATACGTAAAAAAACACCATTTTGTGTTGACTAGGTCACACAAACTCTCATCCATCAACACAACTCACTCCTTTAAAATTTTCTTTGATTGAATTATATTTATGAGTGTGAGTGTATCAGCTCTTCACATGATGGTAGTCATATCCAGAAAGAACATATTTTACATGTCTATGGGGCTGAAGGTGTTATCAAAGAGAGCCTGGGAAAACATTTGTGATATTGATATCATGAGCAGGCTTTATTTGGAGATGGAGAAGTGATTATCACTAAGATAGTAATATTCAAATGAGAATCAACACAGGATGTGAGAAAGGGATTGGATTGGATTTTGGAGTTTTATGGCACAAGGTGAGAAAGAAACTGAAAGGCAAAATAAATATAATGCTAAAGAATTTAAACTGAACATAAGATCAATGTTTTATGCATAATATAATATTTATATAAGCTTTTTTGGATAGCAATACAATTCCTAAAAGAATAAATATTTCATACTGACTTTTAGGGTTTCTTCTTTGATGACTTCCAATTTGTACTTTGTACCATACCACTTTTCAGTTTCAGTACAAATATCTTCAAATTTTTTTCCAACTATTGCAATCCTAAAAACAATCTGAACATATTATTCAATAGGAAATACGAGTAGAATATATATTTTATCAATATTTGAAACCAGATTGCAAAGCAGGTATTATGAATTACATCTATGAAATTATGATTTTATTTAGAGCCTTCATTAAAAGATTAAATAACGCAACATGTCAATTTTGTAATCATTTAAGCTAAATTTGCATGTAATTACATATTAAATAATAAAGATCTGAAACTTTAAAACTTGAATAACAAGTGAAAATGCATTTTTGGTATGAAGGAGAAAATGTCTGTTAAGTTTGCTATAATATTCTTTATGAAGATGAAAAAATTAAAACTGATGTTTATTAATATTAAACAATAGCACAATGAATTAGTTCTTAAAAATTCTGAAGTACATAAATAAAATCACTTTTATGGCATTAATAGCAGATTTAAAACTAGTAAAAAAGTTAAAACCATCTAACATAAGCAATAAGAGAAGGTATTTCCTCTAGAGCATCTTTTCTGTCCTGTATAGTAGCAAAACTTAGTATGTGCTTTTGCATTTGAGAAATAATAAATTACAAAATAGCTGCTTATCTCTCTCCTGGTGTTCAAAAATGCTCTTTTGATATCATCTCATGCAAAGATATTTGCCTTACAAAACTGTCTTACACTGCTAATATAACACCAGGTGACTACAATCAAAAGAGATAGTAAACAAGTGATATAAGGATTTTTTTATTTTACTTTCATTTACTTAGAACATTCATTTCAGTTCATTTGCCTCAAACATTAACAGATTACAATTCTCAACAAAGATGAAAACAAAAGAACCACATAACTTCATCATGTTCTGAAAGCGGTTAAAGTTAAAGTTGGCTTAAACTCTTCTGGCATAAAAGTCACGAATCATTTCAACCCTCATGTTCCATCCTTTCTTGTGCATGGAAAGAAATGTAAATTTGTCTGTTTTGGTGAGATTAATTTGTTTCAAACATCTAATTACTGAAACCATATTACTAAACAGAGCTTCCATCTCTACCATCGAAATGTCGTTTTTTTTTTTAATTTTTGACCTGATATGTTTCAATAAAAGCATTTTAAAATATTGTCATGAATATCTGAATGTTTTGAGGAAGTCAAAATGAAACTACAATAATCTTTCTCAAATAAGTACAATACTTTTAGGAAATCAAAGATTTTTAATACTTAAAGAATATAAAATAAACGGAGAAATAATTGAATTGCAATAAGGATAAATCCAGCAACATCATTTTCCTAAGAATTAGATTCAATCCAGAACCTAATTTTTGTAAATAACAAAGTTAAATAAAAAAAAACATGAAATATGTGTACCGTATTTTATCAGGAATCAATACATCCAGTAACTTGTAAATCAGATTAGGTTGAAAATCATGTAACAGATAAGGACCAGATATTACTTCTTCCATTGGGAAAAGCTAAAAGATAATAAAAAAAATAATTGACCAGTAGGTAAATTGATGTCAATTTTGATTAATAGGGACACTTTGGCACTATTAAGTAGTGATCCAAATAGTTAATAAAATGTGAATTTCGTAATTTGAGATCTAACATAAAGATGAATATTTAAATTTGCCATTGATCAAATTAACTGGATTAACAACATATAAATTTAAAACTTAAGTTAGATATTAGTCACAAGCTTGTAAACAATAAAAAGTTTTGCATTTATAACCTAAATATGGAATAAAATATATTACATGGATCTTATATTTCCATGTGGCCATAAAACATTTCATTGCATAAGAAAATCATGCTTAAAAACTCTTACCTGTTTAAAACTAAAATTAATTATTACAAGCAGGATTTTTTAAATGAAAATATAATTGAAGGAGTAAACAAATTATGTAGATTTTCACTCTTGATAATTTTCTTTTTGCATACCAAATGCTGCAAAATACTTATTTGTTATGTTCCCAAAAATTAGTGCAAGTTCATTCTATCAAATGATATTTCAGTTTTGTTTGAGGATTCGTATAAAAATCTGGTATTTTAATTATGTATAACTTCCACTCGGTATTGATAAGTGAATAGAAAGTATACAAAAACAAAGCTTCATAAGTACTTTTATTTAGCATGACCTGTAGAAATTTTAAAACTTTTTGTGAAAGCTCTTAGTAGATTTTTCAATGTTCTTAGAACTTGTAAATAAATAAACAAACAAGTGACATAAAATTATATTCTGAAATCAGTGTAGTATAAATTTAGCTATTAAATTGAATTGTTGCCCTGGAATAAATAATTTTTAATGAATTTTTCATTATGAAGGAATTGTTTAGGATTGAAAGAAATTTGTATCAGATGTTAAAATGAAAAATTGATTGATAAAATAAAAGAGATCAGTTTAAATGAAAATGGAAAATTGACTCTTATCAGGATTCATACTTTTTAAAATAAAAATACCAAAACAATTAAAACAATAACTGGAAATATGAGCATATAAATGCTAAGGCCAGAATTATGCACTACCTAATGAATTAACAATATTTATAGACATAAAATTGGATAAGTTACAAGTTATTAATGGAGATTCAAGTAGCAATAATTAGAAGTAGGTTTTAGTATTTTTAATCATACCTCAAGTTTTAAAGAGTATCAATCTCGTATTCGAAACCTCTAATGCAGAAATGTCAAGTTTTGTAATGAATTCATTAGTTGTCCAATGAAAAATTAAATGATAAATTTCAAAATATTCACTCTAAAAATTGATAAAACTATGACTCCTGAATAAATAGTTTTTAGTAATGTATTTCTGCATCTTTAAAGTAGAATAAAGAAAATGTGTCAGCAGACAAATATCTAAGAAATGTCAGAGCGCGTTGATCACAACATAATTTCTTTAAAATGTGATGAATATTTTAAAATCAATAAAAAAACGAAAACTGAGTTCATGACAGATAGTTCAAGCAACCAAAATTAAAGATTACAAAATCTTTGATGTTTAAAATATATGGAGGAACAAAATTTAAAGGTTTTCAAAGTTTCTTTCACAAGAATCATACACAACTCTGTAACCAACTAAAATTATAATTAATAGAAGGAAGTTTACATTATAGTAGAAAACATAAATATTATAATTAAACATCCCTTAGATCTAAGGTGAGTAACTGTATCACCAATCACAACATGTAGTAAATTGGCCATGAAAGTAGCGAATTGGAATTTTCCCAGCTCAGCTCTCACAGTAAATTAAACTTTTCATAATACCCTGCAATGGTTGTAACTTGATATTTCCCACAAACCATTGGGAACATTCTACTTTCTATAAATGAGTCATTAAAGCCAACTCCTCCCATTTGTTTTTCAAAGTTAAATTCTGAAAAAAGAGCATAAGTAAAATTCACAGCTCATTCATGGCTCTGAGGAACAATGGGTTAGAATAGAATTACTTCAAATTTTGGATGACTACTCTTAAAGCAATGGAATTTTTTTGATGAAGGAAAAAGTCCAAAATGTGCCACTAGGTGGAGCAGTAATGCACACTGATGTCAAAATATATGAATTATGTATTATCGACAAGGGCATGTAAAAAACATTTGCAATAAAAACAAACAGCTAAATGCATTTTCCACTGCATGTGAAAAATCAGGATTGTAACATCGTAATGTCTATGTAACCAAAACATCGTGTTCTTCTTGTAAAGGTGTTTAAGCAGAATGTTAGCTCAGCATTAACAGCTGTGAGGAAGTTTAACAGTAAAGGGCTCTTAAAATCTCTGTAAATGGCTTATGGAAAAAAAGTTAAAATTTTGAAGAGACTGATTCTTTGGATGTCAGGAGTTGCTTCCTCGTAACAAGAATGCAGAAGAAACATTCATGATAAAATTTGTTGCTTGAATGGAAATCGACAACAAATGGCCATGAAACATTTTGTAAACTGAAAAAGCACATCTCCATCTATGTTCCATGTTTCTATGCAAAAATGCAGAATCTAGGCAATGCAAAATCCAGGCACATTGCAAAGGTGCCCCTTCCTCAAAAGTCATTGTAGTACAGCTTTAAAGCAGTATTTATTGCTGGTTCATTCTTTTTCAAGGAAATCTTTGATATCAAGATGGTCCCTTATGCAAATATGTTTAAGTGTGAATCATGTGTTAAATATTAAAAGTATAACGTGAAACAAAAAGCCAATCTCATTAATTAGATAGAAAGCAGAAATAGAATTCTGCAGTTCCATTTCGATCCAATGACTATAATCTTAAAAAAAAACTAATGCTACATAATTTAAGGGTGACTGTTCGGAGTACTTTAAAGGACTTTAAGACACTATGTTTAATTTAAAGGACTTTAAGACACTACCTTTTTCTTGAAATTTGACCTTAAGCATGTCTCAACCACTTTCTTACCTAAGATGAATAAACCAAAATGAAATTAAGAGTTGCTTTTTCATCTCTTAAGGTTACTAACCACTATTTTGCATTATACCAATTTGATATATATTAAATTTTCAAATATTGCTGCATCTTTTGGAACCTATTATAGCTCTTTGTAAAAAGCTCAATCATCTATAACCTGCAAAGTATGAATAATATTCATAGAAATATGTGCAATTAGTCACATTTTGGAATTTATTTTGTACTTACACACATTCTTCCCGCTAAAGCCAATGCATATGAGATGGGCTTTTCTCTGTCTCTGTAACGAAAAGTCAATGCATTCACCATCTTGCACTCCTCAAAAATCCACTCTTGAACTCCTTTTTCTTTCAACAAAGCCAAGTTTTGAAACAATAGAGTCAAAATTTCTTCAGTGTGTTCTAAATTATAAATAAAGAATTCATACTTGCAATTTTTATGCATAATTCAATACTAAAGTATACCAAATTAGTAATTGGTATTACTCTCCTTCATACTTTGTCTGGAGATTTAATTTATCTTTTAATTCCAGCATTCAATAAATAATGCTGTTATTCTATTTATAAGAGGTAGACAACTTTTAATTAAAGTTGCAATTAATAAATGCACTCAATAAGACAGCTCAACTTGATAGCTCAGTAAAAACATTAAAAGGATATTAGGTTCTATGAAAAGAAAACTGAACTTTTCAATTAAATCCAAGAATCAGTTTAAACAAATTATTAATATACTCAGTGTTTGTGTAATTTATTTAAAAGCCATGTCTCTCTTAATAAAAAAGAATCCTCAAATTTGATTGCTACATAGTCTTTGTTACAAATGCAACTAATATATTGTGGTGGTTGAGCTATACAGGGTGTCCCAAAAAGGTTGTTACACAATTTATCTTTTTACCATTTGGAGATAGGTAGGCAATGTAAATTGCAAAAGTACACCAAATAAGGTAAGTAATTAAGATATGTGAATAAAATTATCACGTGATAACAATTTAAGCAGATTCAGTTTTAAATTTGTATACAACCACTCTAGATAAAAAATCCGAGATAGCAAAAATGTTCCTTACCTGCATCCCTATCATAAGCAGAAAACTGCATTTCTGTAGGTTGTACAGTAACGGAGGCATAATGACGCAAAAAAGTTGACTTATACCGCTTGTGCACAGCTGTTCAAGGAGTCAGATTAGGCACCGTATACACAATGCTAAAAAGCATTTTTTTCGGTCAGGAAGTGCAACATTGTGCAAAGTAATGTAGTATTGCAACTGCACATGAAAATCGCAATGAATAATAGTAGACAATGTAATCTTTTTTTTAAATATTGTAGACAAAATGGTTTAAATAAAAAGTAAAAGGAAATTTACAACGCATGTTCAAAATGTTTTCCATCTGCAGCAATGCAGAACTTGGCTCTTCATTTTTGGCCATGGGTCAGTTTCCCTTCTAAATTTAGATACGGCCCCCTTAAAATGGAACCTCTTTTTATCTCCATTACTATTCAACCTACAGAAATATGGTTTTTTACTAACGATAGTGATGCAGGTAAGGAACATTTTTGCTATCTCGGATTTTCATCTAGAGGGGTGGTATATGAATTAAAAACTGAATCCGCTTAAATGGTTATCACGTGATAATTTTATTCACATATCTTAATTACTTACCTTATATGGTGTACTTTTGCAATTTACACTGCCTACCTATCTCCAAATGGTAAAAAGATAAATTGCATAACCTTTTTGGGACACCCTGTAAACTGATTCAAAATTGACATTATAGTGGAAAACTATATCTGTGAACATATATCTTTAAAACACATTTCCAGTCATAAAAATATTTTTATAGTTTTTACAGATGTTTGGTTTTAGTTTTCTTCTGTGGACTTCCTTGTTCGGTTTTGTCTTTGCAATGGATACATCCACTTGACATCCATATCATTTTCATTCTAACTCACCTGACATGCTATTATGAGATAAATATAATATTTTTATGCAATTTTATTGGCATCTTTTGTTGCAATATGACAACTACCTTTTATTTTTATTTTTATACCTGGAATATTTTTGTTGATACTTTATCCATTCTCAATTGACAGCTTTCCTTTACTCCTTCAAAAAGGCAATTCTCTAACATGTGCATGTTTTTTCACAACTGCATAAAATTACCACTAGGCATAAAAGTAAATACAAATAAGGAATAACTTTTCAGCTTTAGCTTTAAATTTACTTAGCTTTACTTATAACATGTTTCTCCTTTGCACAGCATTCTATAATTTTTTATTTTCAGTCCAAATGATGACTACTACAATTTAGCCAGAGTAGGAAGTAGAGCCTATTTCAAGACACAACTTGTTTGCTTGTACTATAGGAGGCTGAATTCCATATCCTTATCTGGTCACTCTAATAACAATCAAATCTTCCTCTAGATATATTACCAAAGCAACTCAGACGAAAGACGACTAGTGCATTTAATTGGCTGGGATGGAATTATATAAGGGGATTAAATTATGGAATTATATTTAGGAGGCATAATGCTGGGGGGGTTAAGTAACTGGAGTAGAGTTTAAAGTATTATTTATTCTCTTCCAAAGCTATTTACAAATTTCAAAAATACAGGAAAATAACATTGATAAAAGTGGAAAGTAAAATTCTAAAGCAAACAATTAACATGCCCATTACCTTATTTATGTTTCTAGTAAATCGAAATAGTGCCATACAGTAAAGTGAAATTATGAGAATGAAAGACTTCAACAAATGCAACACACAACATGTTACACACAATGTTAAAACATGAGATTTTTAAAATGTATAACTTATTACTTCAAAGCTAGAGGGGCATGACTATATTGATGTAGATCACTGAAAATTTTTGTTTAGTATAAGGGTCCCATTCTCCAACTGTTTCGCACTTTTTCTAATTATTACAAATTCAATATTAATTTTTTAAGTAATATTTTATACCATTTTTCACAAATGATTTTTGATGCTCTGAAAGCCAGCATAAATGTAGTTCAATAAAATTTTGTATAGAGTAAGGCTTGTATTCCTCACTATTTTAACCTATTACTAATCTAAGTTATTGTTTTTAATTTTGTTTTAAATCCCTATTTATCATAATTTTATTCTTTTCAAGGCCCTAAGGACCTGGCTATGATGTATTTTTAAAATCATTGAAATTTTGTGCCAGATCTGTGACCCACTAGCCAACTTGCCCACTCCAGAACTAAATCAATTTCTAAAAAAAGTGTTTTGGGCCCACTCGAGTATACAATGATCAATTAAAATCTTTTTTCACGAGGCTGAAAATCAGTCAATCATTAGTGAGAAAAAGTAAATTCAATATCTGCTTTCCAAGGGCAGTACACTCTGTGTGTGAATTTACTTTTCCTTTGACTTGCATAACTTTTTGAGTTGGTATTATTCATTTGTAAAGTAAAATCAAATCACTATAACCAGGAAATCAATAGTGATTTAACAGACTATTCAATTCTGAAATGTAAATATAACTTACCTAAACAATTTCCACAAAACACATAATAATATCAAGCACTTTGCCTTGCATTGTGGTATGAATTTTTACTTTCTATTGCTTACAGCAAAAAAATACTATCAACTAAACCAAAACCAGATTTTAGAAATAATTAAAATTTATGAAAGAAATTTAACAAGAAATAAGTAGTACTAGAAAAGGTTTAATTGATACTTCTCAACATTAATTCAGAAGCATCTGAAAATGTTTTGTGTAAAAAATTCGATTTTTTAATGAGTTAAAAAATTATTATGCATGAGATTCTAGTCTGGAAACTAACATTTAATGGAATAAATCAAGCATTTAAATATTGGTTATTTTAAAGATTTAATTATTTTTAAAATCTAAAAACTCACCAAATCCTTCTTCAGTCAAGTTGAAATTTACAATAAAAAATGCAAAACCTTTACATCCTGATTTAATACCAGCAACTAGAGCATTGGCCCAACCTAATAAGAGAAACACAATAGTAATTAAATATAGGTAGACAAGAAAAATAAACTTACATTAAGAAAAAATATAATTGACAGCTAAGCTGTTCTTAGCCACGACATTTTAAGTAATGCAACACTTACTAAGGTTTTGGTCTCTTGTTATCTTGAACTTAATTTGTGAAATTAATAGTTAAAGAGAAATGAGTTTCAAAATGGCCATGTTTTGAAGTTACATGGTGGAAGAGTATTGGAAGATTGTGGAAAGTGTTTCAATATTAAATAAAATTTGGTATTTAATTAGTATTATAAACTTTAGTACCACTCTAACTACAAGTTCTCCCACAAAGTTTCCTATTCGAAAACTAAATCAATAGAAAATCAATAAAATCACAACTTTTTATGATGAATTAAAATTAGACTTTATAGAAGACATGATCCAAGTCACACGAACATGTGATCTTATGCTAAAGTCAGAGATTTCAAACTGTATGATGGCTTCTTTGGAATTCCATAAAATCTTCGACTAAGTGATTATCTATAAAACTATTTAGACATGAAACTAAGTTAAGATCCCTATCAGTACAATCTGGGGAGTACAATGGCTGAGGCACTATAGCTTGAAGGGCTGGAGAGGACTCAAATGTTAAAGGGATGGTGTATTTTAATTTTAGTGAAACAAAAAAATAGGTATGAATGAGTCACCAAACATGTCAATTTGAAGAACCAATGAAGCAATTTCATCTTTCCCATTGACTTAAAAAATGCAAAATTTAGGGTGCATTCATTAAAATATAATTTTATAAACTTAATTGGAAATTTATTAAGAAATTAAAATTTAATGATTAATACAATTAAATTGACATAATAAAAAATAAATTTTAATATTTCATTTCATTAATTGTACTTTATTTAAATACAATTTTTATAATTTGGGTACAAAGGTGCTACTTAGATGTATCTATAGATACGAGTTGTAAACAACAAGTTTGAAAAAAGGTTGACTTAACTTCTAAATAACCTCAAGAGAACATGCAAAATATCTCTTGAAAAGCTCTTATAGATATCTAGAGGGTTAAGTCCCAGAGAAACTGCAGCAGAATCAAGCTCTTTAATATGAATAGCATTTTTCTGTTGGTGTTAAGTGTACTTGAGAGCAATATAAAGCAATTATGTGCACAATTCAAAATGACATTTTTTCAACAAGCAAAATTGGCTGCTTTAACTTACCACGTTTTTTCAATTCTGACAAAAGACTTCCAGGGCCTTCATGCCCAATTAAATGACCTATGTATCCAGAAGGCTAAACAAAAAAAAAACTATTTTAAACTAAAATACAGAATACTTACTTTTATGCAACTTTTCAACATACACACAAGCAATCACCAGAAAATAATTTAAGAATTTTTATGACAATGTAATTCGACTTCAAGAATATATTTAATAAAAATATACTTGTAACACTTAATCATCGAGTTTGGATGACTGTTAGAAGATTCCAGAACTGATCATTAAATGCAGCAAATACAGCCCGAGTAAGGTCTATGATTTAACATAACATTTTTAAACTAATCACCGATACCTGACATGAAATATATCTTTAGTCAACACATTCAGTTATGAATATCTACTAATATCTATAAAACTAAATGCATACATATCCACAAAGGACTGTACTGCATACATCATTACAATTTATGTTAAGCTTCATATTTGCACATTGTCACTGAATAATTCGGTTGATCTTAATTATACACAATTCAAAATAAAGTGTATTTCAATTTTTTCAGATCCTGTAAAATTAAAATGAAAACCCTAAATCCCTTTTTAATTTATGCAAATTAAACAGATTAAACATTGAGTTGAATTTATTGAGAACTAACAGATGGCTGCACTAAAGGAATTGAAATTTCATCTGTTTACTAAATATAATGGCTATCTAAATTTACTTCAGGAATAACAGACCTTTACAGCTTCACAAGTTTTAAGCCACATTATTTTTTATCGAGATATTAAAGCAAAAATATTTC
Source organism: Meta bourneti (assembly GCA_933210815.1). NCBI lineage: Eukaryota > Metazoa > Arthropoda > Arachnida > Araneae > Tetragnathidae > Meta > Meta bourneti. The sequence goes on along the minus strand of OW119933.1, from coordinate 26,871,094 downwards.
AGCAGACATAATAAAAAATACTTTAGAATATACATAGCTCAGATATAATTATCTGCACATATATAATTTTATATTAGTAAAATAAATATATAAAATAAATTGTACATACTTTATGTTTATAGAGCAAAGTATATATTTTTAATGAATTTGATACTTAAAACAAAGTTTTACGAATAGGGAAATAGATTTAATTATAGACAAACAATTGTGTATAACTTACAAGACAGTTTTATCTATAAATATCACTCTCATATAACTCATATTTTCTAGTATCTTTATTCATTAATATACGAGATAGAAAGTAAAGTTATTTTCGGAGCAATACTTACATCTGAATGATAGTAATCATCTTGGTCAGGAATAGGAAAAGTTACATTTAATTCCCTCATTTCTTTAACTGGAAATACATATCCCAGCAACTGAAAGACAATATATTTTGTAAATATTTGTTTAGTTAATAACTTAAATTATGTTCACAATTGAATAGATATTTTAATGACAAAACTCGAAATATATCATATTAACAAAATTAGAAAAATAACACAAGTTTAGATGTTATAAATGAAATTCAATACATGATGTGCCATACTGCACAGTTATTAAAGTTCAGATATGCCAACCTTTGGCAGTCCATATAAGTAATGAGGGGATTCATTTTCAGTAATGATACACAGAATTTCAGTTATGATTACGTAGAATTTTGGTAATATTATGTTTTAAAACTAACATTTAAATATAACAAATAGTTAAAATTATGCCCTTAACAGACATTGTGGCAGACAAATAGATGAAAAAAGTATTGTACTCAAGAAAATCTGCAACTAGTCTTTGTACATGACTTATATTTACATTTCAAAAGATTCAGTACGTAACTGCATATAAAAATTGTTTTTAACCTATAATTAAAAAACCATTGTCATCAGACCCTAAAACTGTTTCTAATACACATTAATGAATAAGAAATTTTACTTTGTACATAAAGCAAGACACTAATTTAAAAACCCATTTTCTTTATCTCACATCCATTTTTAAAAAAGCCCCAAGAACATTCAAATGGTCTAAAATTCTGTTCATGCTGTCCAGAAGAGAAATCCAGTATGTGAAAACATCTTTTAGTATCAAATGATATTTCACAAAACACAACTCTTGACTTATTTTCAAGCAAGTTTATTTTTCAGAACTTGAAACCAAATAATATATTTGAATAATCACTTGTTCCACATAAATATTCTTCATATTTGACCAGTGTGAGGTTAATTAACTACCTACCTACTTCATATTTGAAGTGACATTTTTTGCAGCCATATGCATCAAATAACAACTACACCTTGTGACTGAGATTAGATTGATTTTCTTTAACAAATGCAGTAACTCCTTTCATATCATAGTGTTGGCATAGTCAAATGAAAAAGGAGCAATTTCTCCATTGCCCGTTTTCAATTTTAAAATCTTTATTAATTGCTGTGAAAGTCCCTCTCACAGTATTATCGGATGTTTCAAGAAAAGACAACATAATGGTAACATTTCTTATCAAAACATGTAGATACCAATTTTTGGCTGACTGTCAGTAATGTTTTCACTAATGATTACATAGCTTTAAAAATGTAAGTATATTAACGAAATTCTAGCATATAAACCGTTTTAATGGTTAATTGAGCCTTAACAGACTTTATAACAGAAAAATGGCAAAAAGGTATTGAGATGACAACCTTTGGTTGACCATGTTTTAATTTCATGTTCAAATTTATCACCCAAGGTTTATCCAAAACCGATGAAAAGATTTCAGCAACAAAAATGCAAAAGTTCCAAAAAACGTGCATGATGTTCAATCTTTCATGGGATTAGTTCATTTAATCATTTAAGTGGCAGATTTTCTAAGGAATTAGCACAATACTTGCATACCCGCTCCATAATCTTACGAAAAAGGGTATACCTTGAAATGGAGCAAAACTTGAGGAAGCATTCAAAAATATTAAAAACAAATTTGTTCTGATAGGATGTTGATCCACTATGATCAAAATTTGTCTTTGATTCTGGCAATGGATGCAAGCTTGTGGGAATTTGGGCAATTTTTTCTCACCGTCTGCCTGATGGAATGGAAAGACTAATTTCCTTTGTTTCTAGAACTCTCTTTCAGACAGAGCAGAAGTAATCACAAATATAGAGGCTTTAAGCATATCTTGGGGTGTAAAGAAATTTTACTTGTATCTTAAGGTAAAAAAGTTTATTGACCACAAACCCCTAGTATCGATTTTCGGTTCAAAGAAAGGACTCCCAGTTCTGTGAGCCTACAAGGCTTTTACACTATCTCCTCAACTTCAAGGTTTGGAATTTGATATTGAATGGAAATGCCAAAGAACATGGAAATGCAGACTGTCACAATTACCATTAGAATCAAAAGAAATTTAAATTAAGGATGACAGCAATGATTTCAATTGACACAAAGAGATACAACTCCTAACATGGCCAAAGATTTGGTTAGGGCTACTGATAAGGACAATGACCTCATTCCACTTTTACATACCTTGCAGTCTGATGGACTGTTAAGGGAAAGGGAAGTTGAGTGTGGTTTACCAGATGATTGTATTACATATGGACAATGCGTTTGTATACCTAAATGTTTCTGCTCTAAAATATTGGAGGATCTACATCAGTTATTTAGGACTGGTGAAGATGAAAGCCATTGCACGCTCTTTTATTTATTGGAAAGGAATAAATGGAGACATTAAGGAAAGTATAAAAAAAGTGTAGTGAATGCGTCAAGTACAAAACAGATTTAAATTACATCATTGGGAATATACCCTAGCGCACCCTGGGAAAGGTTCCATGTCGCCTTCGCTGGGCCAATATTTGAACATAAGTTCTTGTTGGAAGTGGATGCTCATTCTAAGTGGTTGGAAGCATTTCCTTTGAAATCAGCTACTACTTCTAAAACTATTAAGTGCCTGCAAGTACTTTTCTTGTAATGGTCTCCCAGTAGTACTGGTCAGTGACAATGGCCACAACTTGCCTCTACAGAATTCGTGACTTTCTTTACAATAATGGAGTGAAACACAAGATGTGTGCTTCTTTCAAATTATCCAGTTACGGCCAGGCTGAGAGATGTGTTTACACTAAAACAGTCTCTTAGAGCCATGTCTGATTATTCAGGAACAACTGCTCCTTTTTGATGCAACACCAAAATGTTTCAAACTCAACAATGCTTCAGAGCAAGGCAATGCTGTTTCTTAAAGAAATTTGGACCAGAATTGATCTTGTGTATCCGAATATTAAATTTGAAGTTGAAAGCAGAGTGCGAAACAATTTAGATTTTCCGAACAGGTTCTTCAGGGTAGGTGATAAGGTCGCTGCACGCGACTATCACCAAAGCATTACAAAGTGGAGAACTGGAATGGTCATAAGCAGAAATAGCCAACAGCACTATAGATTAGTGTTTGCAGACAATTATGGGGAAGGCACATTGATCAACTTTGAAGTCTGGGGGAAATTGCCTTTCCGCCACCAGAATGAAACCAGAGGCCTTTCTTTCCATCGCTAAGTATTTCAAATCCTAAGTCTGAATCACTGTGCCATGATCTGATAATCCCCAGGTGATCAGTTTGGAACCAATTTGGATGCCAGCACATCCACAAGTGACCATGTAGACCCACCCGTCTTGATACCAATCCATGGCCACAGCTCCTGATGTTCCTGTGGGGGCAATCCACTCTCATCAGAAGATCACCTCAGACTAAATCTTTAAACATCAGGAGATAAGGGGAAGGATGTCAAATATTAAACCTTGATAATAGATGGTGCCATGTGTCATGTCACTTGAACATACGGTCGGCTGGTTGGTTTTGAGGTTTTATGGCACATGTGTGGGCCATATTTGGCCAACGTACGGTCTGCAGCTAGGCTTTTGCAGGATAATGTATGAATGAGTAGATATGTAACCAGAGTGTGTGTAACTGTGCAATATTGTGCTGTAATTAAAGATGTTTTATGTGATTTTTTCTGGATTTACTGCATGGATTACTGTAGAAATGTTACCCCACATGACAGAGCCAATCATTGTAGTACACAGCAGTGATTATTGCCCATGGCAACATCCAGTGCACAACAGCGCTACCTGCAATCCTCTTAGGATTCAGGGTACCTGGAAAGATCTACAAGCAACAACTGCAGAAATGGTATAGGGAACTCCTATTCACATTCCTGGAGAATTCCTAAATCTTGCTCCCAGCAGCCAAGACCCTGCCACTTTTGCAGGGAGACTTCTGAGAAACCAAGTAGCACCTTCTCTCTCCTGTGACCCAACCACATGGTCAATGGGCTGAGTTTGTTAGCAAAGATTTGGGCAAACGAGTCATGTTTTTCTGCAGACTGATGCAGTTAGAAAATGTCTCCATCCTCCCTACATGAGTCCCTTCAAGTCACTGATCGCAGTGCAAAAACCTTCTAGATTTTGATTTGGGGTAAACAAACAACTGGTGAGCATAGATAGGTTAAAGCTAGCTTGCATAACCTGAGAAGATGCAGAGAACTCTGAAACCCTTGTCAATACAAACAAGCAACTCCCAGCTTCTTCCCCTGATGCATTGATACACTGAATTCTTTTATAAATACTTTATTCTCCTAATTTGGCTAAGACAACTGTTTGTTTCAAACGAAAAAGGAAAATGACATTAAATGGCAGAGAATAGCAAACCAACAAAAGTTAATATGAGAAAAATAGTTTTTCCAGGACTTGATAAATAAATTTTTATTCAGTTGAAGGAGAACTGGCTAAAGTCAGATTTTACTACTTCAAAAGGAATTAAATAGTGCAAGAAAAATTATTTTTAATTTAAATAAGTCTGGAATTTTCAATTCTCATCAAATTAATATTACATATGAAAAAACTACAAGTAAATAAATTTGTGATACAAAATTGACTAAATAATTTTAAAGGCCTTTAGTTGTAGAAATTCAAATTGAAAATTATTACTTTCAAATATCGAGAATCACATGGATGTTCTGGCCACTTTGGAAATTCTAAATTCTTATTAACAACCTCAGAAAATAAAGGCACAACCATTTCTGTTAGATCTTCCAAACTCTCTAAAAATAAACAGTCACATGATTTGATATGTACAAAATATATTTATATAAAAGTTAAGAAATATTTGATTACTAATTCCTTGATAGAAATCATGACTATTAGATCAATACAACCATATAAAATACATTTATAGCCATTTTGAGAGAAAAATTAACACAGAATATAAAATGTATTCAACTAAAATCTTAACTTTGATTGACATGAGAATTTGTTAACTCAAGAATTTTTGTTAAAAACTGAATTTTTGTTATAGATTTAAAAGTTTTTTTAAGAAATAGTTTGCATTCCTTCCTTAAACTGCTAAGCTAAAAGATGTTAAATGGTCTCTTTAGTACTGTTAAAAATATAAGATTATTCTAAATTCCTGCCTTTTTATAAGATCATAAAAATTAGAACTTCATAACCTTGAGAAAATGATAATTTAAAAAATTTACTGATTAATTTTCAGACATCTCCAGATTAAATTTGTTCATAAACTTTTTCATAACTCATAATTTGGCACAAATTGTCCAAAAATCAATCCTGTGTACACAATATATATAGACAAAAGTGATTAATTTAGTTTGTTTTGTCACTCTATGGTTATTTCTTTGGTACATGAGGACTAATTAGATCAAAACAGTGATTGGACCCACCAATGTAGGGTTTAGAAAGGTTTCTAAATCAACATCTCGTCATTGATGTGTCGAAAAAAGGTCATGGCAAGAATGCACCTTGCCCTGAAGTTGCAACCCTAGGATCGAAGATGATTGAACTGGGAACTACAAAATTGCAGGACTCTTCCCCCATGCATTTGATCACTGTACACAAGTTTTAGATGGCCACTAATGTGCAAATTTCAATAAGAACTCTTAGTAGGGATGCCTATATCATAAGGACAATGTCATATTAGTGATTCAATCAACCCTACAAATGATGCTCAAAGCACCATCAGATTGTGCTATTCTGATTGGATAAACGTTAGGTAGAACTGAAAATTCTTATGGAGTGGTCGTGTAGGACGCTCCTTTGTAAATATTTTGTCAATTTTGTCTCATAATAAATGTTTGTGCTGTCTTCATTAACTGGGATTTTACTGACAACTCATTAAAACAGAACCAGATACGACATTGGCTCCACTGACAGGATTTTAATGAGGAAATATGCTTTCGTTTTCATCGTCATTTCTGTCTAATTTAATTATTACTGATTAGATTAAGCGTAAAGTGCCACCGTGATCATTTCATCGACGAATAGTCTCGATTCAAAATACCAGAAGAAATTGCAAACAAACTGATGATTACAAAAATGTTTGAATTTGCGTAAACAAAAAAGTGAAAGAAACATTTTGGAAGGAGAATCAAACAAACACGTTTAAACATCAGAATTTTAATTACAACAGAGAAGAAACAAAAAATTCTATAGACCGGAAATATGCACCCCCTCACATAAGAGAACATCGATTCAAGAGAGATTACCAAAGCACGAGAAATGCAACTTCAAAGGAATACTACATATGTGGTTTATCGCACTTCACAACAGATTGTCCTAAAAGATACAGCAGATCAACAAACATTAGCAAGAAAGAAAAGGAACCAGAAGATGAAATATTGACTGCTGAAATACGATCGGAGCACTTGGCGCAAGAAAAAATAAATGTTCCTATGAACTCTCTTCAATATGTAAACATTCTAGTAGATAATCGAGAACTGAAAAACCTAATCGATTCTGGAGCTCAAATCTCAGTTTCCACACACAATTCAAATTTTATTTCCGAATCAAAAACTGAAAAGGGAAAAATAATTTTAACTAGTGCATTCAGAGAAAAAATTGAAGCTGGATTGGCAAAATTCCAAATTTCATTAAAAAACAAAGATGAAAATAAACTTTGCAGTCCCATTGAAATACTTGCAGCAGTAACGGACAAAGTTCAAGGTCAATGTATTCTCCCCCAAATATTTATGAATTACTAAAATGTTCAACAGCAAATGAAAAAGAAGCATGTATTCCTTAATGTAAGAGCTTGGATTGTGTTTTTCCAGTGAAAGGAAAAGATTATTTAGACTGCACTGAAACCGGAAATGATGAATCAGAACAAGAACCAGAAAAAGAATACTATCGTGCAAAAGTGAAAACTTTCGAATTCGTGAAGAACAAAACAGATGATACATTAAAAGAAGTAAGAAAAAATTTATCAATTCACTTCGAAAGGGAAATTTCTTTTTAATGGATGGATTAATATTCCACAAAGATAAAATATTAGGAGACGGTTCAGCAACTGGTTTTACCGCAAAAGAGAAGAGCTCAAATTTTAAAAATAGCTCATGAATCTGTTTTTGGAAGTCATATGGAATGAAAGAATACGATATAGTTTTTATTGGCCTCACCTGACTAGCGAAATCACCGAATTTTGTAAATCATGTAAAGAATGCCAACTCCGAAGCCCAGAGAAAATGACTGATAAAATCCCTATTACTCCTGTTCTCAGACCGGAATTACCATTTGAATGTGTTAATGTGAACATTATAGGCCCTATCGAGCCTCCTTCAGCTCGTCATCATAAATATGTGTTATGTTTAGTTGATCAACATTCTCGCTGGCTGGAAGCAATTCCTTTGCGTTCCTTAACTGCTAAGGCGACATGTGATGCACTGTTGGAAATTTTCATGAGAACTGGAATACCAAATACTATAGCAAGTGATCAAGGTACGAACTTTATATCGAAACTTACTCAAGAATTCATGACTCGCATTTTTAGGATCCTCTCCTAGATTTTCGGTACCAGGATATGCAGCCAGTAATGGACTTGTAGAAAGATTTAATCAAGTTCTTAAAAATGTACTCCATCATGTTATTAGAACAGATCCTACTAATTGGGATAAATACATTCCGTTCCTGTTGTTTACTTATAGAGAAGTTCCTAACTGTACTACCAGAGTATCTCCATTCAAGTTCATGTATGTCCGAGAAGCAAGAGGTCCTCTGAGTGTGTTGAAGTCTAGCTGGTGTGGAGAAAAATTCCTATACCTTTGAATATGGATAAATCAGTCATAGATTATCTCCAGGAACTCAAAATAAATCTCGAACGAGCAACTGACCATGCTTTACACATCTCATTGGGAAAACAACAAGCCTACACAGATTATTTTAATCGCTGCATAAGATCTAAAGAATTTAAATTAGGAGGGCAAGTTTACTTGCTAATTCCAGATTCTTCCAAGTTATATGCACGATGGACCAGACCTGGGGAGATAGTCAAGCATCCATCGTCGCATTCCTACAAAGTGAAACTTCCTGACAGAAAAGTATGAGTAGAAAAGTAAATAAGATAAGGAGATGCTGTTGGTATTGTTTTTGAAGATGAAGAATTTGGTGAAATTCATGTTTCTCCTAGAACTGTGCATCAACAAGAACTGTCTGATAAAATTTAGAAAATAAATTTACATGATCTACATGAGAAAGAAAGGAATCAACTGATTCAGCATAAAAACTGATTCAGAAGCATAAAAATTTATTTAGTGGAAAATTGAAAGTTGCAAGAGTTGGTGAACACAAAATAAGACTTGAAGGCAAAGAAAGGACAAAACCATACGTTTATAGGATACCAGTCTTTGAAATCACAAGTAGATACCCAAATTGAAGAGCTACTTGAGTTGGACTTCATAGAAGAAAGTTCAGCAGAAATCGCTCATCCTGTTGTGTGTTAACAAAAAGGATGGAGGTATGTGTTGATTATCGATCTCTCAATGCTGTCAAAAAGGCTGATGACTTACCTATGGAAGATGCCATTCAATTACTTCACAGCATACGGAAAGCAAATGTTATTTCTACACTTAACTTGTTGAAGGGATATTGGGCTATCCCAATGGAAGAATATCGTGATTTTACTTCTTTCAAGACTCACAGAGCACAGTATAGATTCAAAGTAATGCCATTTGGTTTAAGAAATGCCGCGATGTTTCAACGAGAAATGAACAAAGCGACCAACACCATACAGAGATTTCAGTTGTACATATATTGACGACATAGCTATATTTTCTAACAACGTGAGTGACCATCTAAAACATGGATCTTATTCTTTCAAAATTGAAAGAATTAGTTCACTGTGAATTTACACAAATGTGCATTTGTAAGACCTGAAATCAAATATTTAGGTTATGTTATCGGATCAGGAAGACATCAAGCAGATCCAGACAAAATAAAAGCAATTGCTCAAATACCTGTACCTGAGACGAAGAAACAACTTAGAAGCATGCTCGGGTTGTGCAATTATTATCGGGAATATATACCTTGCTATGCAGACTGCCTTACCTCTTACGGAATTAACAAAAAAGAGGATTCCTGAAAATTTACCTCGGCTGGATATACACGATGTTGCCTTCAACAAACTGAAATCTGCTCTAATAAAATCTCCGGCTTTGCACACTCCAGTTATGAGTGAACCGTTCATAATAAACAGTGATGCATTCCAGTATGGCATCATTGTTTGTCTGTCCCAAGGGATCGAAGGATTACTCCGAACTATTGCATATGTTATCCAGAAGTTGAATAAAACTCAACAAGCTTTGTCTACAATACAGAGAGAAGCGTACGCTATTGTGTGGAGTTTGAAACTAGTTTTCAGGTCCAAAATAGAACTGTACACAGATCACAATCCTTTGTCATACTTTACAAAATGGCCCCACAATCTTCACGACTACAGCATTGGGTTTTTGCTCTTCAAAGATATAACTTAACAATAAAACATTATCCAGGAGTCAAAATGCCTCATGCTGATGCATTATCCAGACTATTTTCCGAAGAGAAGTAGTGACAAATTTATTATTCTGACTTTAAACATAATTTCTTTTATTATATGCCTTAGTATTTTATGGGTATTGTTATTCTTATATGTATATATATTTTTATTTTGCATTTGGTACATACATTGATTATTTTTGTAGGAAATGTTTGATAAGTATACATAATTATTCATTTTTTATATTGCATATAAAATTCTATACTGTTGTGATATTTGATAAGTAAGTTATTTATGTGTTGAAATTTTTTTGTATTTAGCAAACACTGCCCTGAAATTTCCTATAATATTTGAAAAAAGTACTGTTTTAACTTATTGCTTGCATTGAATTATCATTTGAAAATTATATAATACATTTTTTGCTGTTGATATATGATAATATTTTAGGTGTCTTGGATCCCTAGATATTTAAATTCAGATCTGTGTTTGTGTGTTTTAAGAAAACCCCAAACCCATATCTTGCTGGGGAGATGTCATATTAGCGATTCAATCAACCTACTGATGGGGCTCAAAGCACCATCAAATTGTGCTATTCTGATTGGATAAACGTTAGATAGAACTGAAAATTCTTATGGAGTGGTCGTGTAGGATGCTCCTTTGTAAATATTTTGTCAATTTCATCTCATAATAAATGTTTGTGCTGTCTTCATTGCTTGTGATTTTACTGACAACTCATTAAAACAGAACCAGATACAACAGATATCATAGGCGAGAGCTGCTTATAAGTCACATTTCACAAAAAGAATGCAGTCCAGTGTTTATGATAATGTAAAGAGCAAAAAAATTGGACATTGGGAAATAACAGTGAGTATTATGGAGTGATGAATCATAATTTGCACTTTCCAGATTAGATGAATGTGCATGGGTTTGGGGATTAACTGAAGAACATCTGCTGCCAGAGTGTACAGCATCTATAGTAAAATATAGAGGTCGTGACATGCTCTGGTGTAAATTCAGTTCGTCATGGGTCCATTGGTTGTAGTGCAAGGTAATATGAACACTGAGATATAGAGATATTCTCAATAACTTTGTGCTCTCTACATTGTTGCAGTTCTATGGAAACTATAATTGTTTCATTCTGGACAACAAAGCTACTTATGTTTTCAAGGCTGTAATGTACTGGTATACTGAAAATCAAGCAACCCAAATAGTCTGTTCTGCAGAGTTCAGCCCTTAAATCTACTGAGAACCTATGGAGTGAATTAAATGCATTCGAAGAACTCGACCTTCCTCAATGACATTGTACTGATGGCAAAACATCAAGCTTGCAGTTGTCTAAATTTGTGAACAATTTGCCCAGAAGGGTGAATACCACAATCACTGCACATGGGACCTAGAAACTACTAACGTAAATAAAAGTTCTTTGATCTCTTTTCTGTGAGTGTCCTATCAGCTTTGACTATATAGTGTGCAGACCTGAGAGTATGACCTGTGAAGGAAAAAACATTTTCGAATTCGTTAATCCAGAAACAAAACAAGAGTGACCAGAGATAATAACCCTAAAATGAAAAATCTAAAGAGAGATTGCAAATTTGAACTATTTTAATATAAAAAACCCTTTTCTGTTACAATTATTTTTGTGTAACTATTGTTGTTATCAAATGGCAGAATCCATTCACTAGCAGAGAGAAAATAATTAGAAATAACAAAAATACCTTTATCATTTTTGTAAAACAATTTTCTTACCTTTACCATAAACTGTCAAATACATAAGATTTGATGAATAAAATTTTTCATGAAATTTTAGAAGTTCCTCTCTAATATTCATTCCTTGAGATATTGGTATATTCCACAGTGTTTCTATAGTACCTATGGGAAAGATAAGTATGAAATATAGTTTTGAATGCTTTCTAAAATTACAGGTTGCATTATCTATGGATTATCCCATCTTTCATTTCCCCCATTCTCTTTAGGAATACCTAGAGTCATGATTTGCATAATGATTTTTCATCTTACACCTGATAAATTAATCATAAGCAGCCTCATACAAATTAAATTCATCTACCATAAAATTATACAGACCTAAGATTAATAATATAAAAATTTAACAGACGAAGTAAGCGAAGTTAGACCAGACTAATTGTAAGTTTTAAAAAGTCTGAAAGGAAGCCATATTCAACATGTTACAAAATCATATTGTAGATTACTGTATACTGATAATATTAAATTTATAATATTTAATAATTATCTGTATTTGGCATAAGATGAAATCAATGGAACATTTTTAAACCTTTTGATGACTTGCTTGAGATAGAATAAAAAGGAAAATTTCATCAAGGGTTTTGGTGAAATATATTTGAAGTATTGGCAAATAGTTCATAAATATTGTGATGTCTATAGCATTGCTCTAAATTTTTTAACTTTGTTATATCGGTTATACCATAGTGGAAAACTCAACTACTGGAAAATATATTCACAAAAAAACATTTGATAGTAAAACAAAATAGCAACTCAATATATCCTTCATTCAAATTCGCACAATTATTTCCTTATCATGAAACGAAATAGATTAAAAAGTGATATAAAAGATTAAGAATTAAATAAAAATATGTAACCTGTTCCAAATTTACTGAAGTCATGGTCTGGATTACAAGTGGACTTTTCTAGCTGTGTCATACGCCAGGTGTCTATCTGTAGATTTTTTTCATGCTCAGAATGAACAGCATTTACTTCTCTTTCTGTAGCAGATTCAGTAAATAATGGATGCAAGAAAAACTGAGAAAATCTTGAAATAAAATTCAAAACTTGTGAGAAACAAGAGATAAGAAAGGAACTAATCACAAATACATAAAAATACTATAATTTTTGCATTTACATGTATTTTTAAATTACTGTGAATAGTGTTCAGGTGATATAAAAAGCTTAATACATTCAAAATATTTAGAGAAGCATGATTCTTATTCAAAGGATTTTAACAAGTATTAGCAAGTTACTAGGTAAGTGTTTTTCTAACATAATTTTAAGAAATGAGAGTTTTGAAGATTTTATAGATCATCAATCTCATACCAAATTTTATCCACGTTTTCCTTTATTTATTCTACTTCTTCAATCCTTCTATAGCAAGATGATCAAAAGTTTGATCATCTGATCATGCGATACATTCTCCTTTCTCATTAATTTAAAATCATTTTATCATTTGAATCATGTAGTAAGCTTTGTCCTCATGATAAAATTTTCAAACTTTTTCACACACATTCCAGCAATCGAGTTGGGAAATTGCGATAATTTATGCAAGCTAGAAAGGAATAAAATAGCAGCAAACATCTCCATCACATTAAGAATGCAGCTAGATGTATGATATATGAAAACTTAAGGCACAAATTAAATTTAAAATGCATCACTACTATCGAAAAAAGTTAAGGATTGTAATTGCTAATTCCATTTATTGAAAACATAAAGGTAGCTTATCAATGTGTAGCATTTGCAGATCAGATTTTGAGATAATATAGTCACTACCAACATAAATTTTAAAAAAAATTAGCATCATAATAGAAAAATATTTCAAATAAAACTAAAAATTACAGGCTGGAAAGGTGATTTTGAACTGTTACTAAATGTAAATATGCATGTAAAAAGTGAAGTTTAGAAAATGAATAATGTGGAATCATCTTAGTTGAGATGGAGCTACCAAACAGTTTACATGAACATGTTGAGCATTCTAATGTTGGATAATTTGTGTGTGCAACAATTTTTTTCAATGCTTACACCAGCACTTATGAAAGCTCACAATTTACATTACACCCTCAGATTAATTTTAATCTCTTGAATATACTTTATTAGATTTACCATGTTAGTATTGTTGAAAAATATATTGTTCTATTTTTTTGTCTAATGGAAATAAGAGATACTAACTAAACTCTGTTAATTTTTAAGTTGTTCGAGCTCTGTTGTTTACAAAATTAGAAGTCGTATTTTATTGCCAAACAAGTGTTCTTTTAATATTTTTCCAATTTTAATTTCTTCTTATGTATAAATAAAATAATTATTTTTAAAGTAATAAATAATTATTAAAAGAGATAAGATAATTTCTGCAGTTATTAAAAATTTATTGTAACAAGTATAAGGGCAATTGACCATGTTAGTATAAGGATTAGTAGTTAGTATATAGATTTATACTGTTAGTATAAGGTCAATTGGTATAAGGGCAAGGCTATAGCCTTGTCCTTATACCAACCAATTCAAAAATTTAATATTAGTGATATAATATATTAACAAAATAAATATTTCCAACAAAACAATTATTTTTGACTACGAGTGAGGATATAAAAACATTTGAGAAAAAGTTATGTACCTCTTCAATTTTAATATTCTTTTAACAAATGTAAAACATAGCAGCCAACTTATGATCACACAAATAGAAATATAAAAACAAATTACACACAAAGTAACCTTTCTCAACTCCTATCTAATTTTTTAAAAATTAGAAGACAAACATACAACCAGTGTGGATTGGAAACTGTTCAATGATTGGTTAAATAAAGATATATTTATGGTTGACAGAGTAGTTATAGATAAAACATGTGTTGGGACTTTTTTGATGCATAAAAATAATTATAAGAAATATATGAATGAATAGTTAATATTTTTATAATCATCCATGTTTAATATCTTAAATTTTAAAAATGGAAAGGAAAACAAAAATTCATCTCATAATGAGCTCTCCTTACTTATTCAAAAAAGTTCATAAGAAAAATTATCAAATTTATGTATAGTTAGAATTTTTTGTGACATGAATGAAACAATGCATTTCTAAAATATTTGAAAATTTGTTTAAATGTGTGGCTATATATAAATAATATACATTAATTTAATACACTACTGCATTATTTACAAATAAGAGTAGAAATAAAAAACAAATATATATATAGATATTTATTCAAATACTTTTTTACCTATCTAAAGCCTCCTTTAATGAAGCAGGTGCAACCTCAAAATAATAGCATGTACTGTCAGCTGCAGTAAAGGCATTACTACTTCCACTATGCTCTTGAAGAAACTGCAAAATACAAAAAAAAATCACTTCCTGATTAACATATGATGAGAATAGTGTTCCACCTCATTAAAAGTATGCACATGTCTTAGAATTATACAATATGAAATTCAAATATCAGTTCAACAAAATTATTTCCAATATTTAATTTGGTTTGAATCAACAAAACTCATCCATATTGTTTTAATACCACATGAAATTCTTTTTAGTCTCTTTAGTGCATTTTTAAAGGTTTAGGAATCACATCACCATCAATTTTATGTTTACACATTTACCAATATTTTGCCTTCCTCTTCCCATAGTGATTATGATAAAGTCATACAGCATGATGTCACAGAACATGACATAGCACACCACAAATAATTAGTGAATTGGATGCATGTTTCAAAGTTTGTCTTCAACAAGTGTTGTGGCATCATTAGTAAAAGAAAAAAGATGGTTAAATAAAGGTACTAGTCTCTTCCTACTTCCACATCTTTCAATTTAAATAAACAAATATAAGATGTCAGCTTAAATCAAAACTAAAACATTAAAACAATACACATAGCTTTTTACTGTTTCAAATCAGATTTGTTTTAGAATCCAGAGATTTGATATAATTTTTTACAGTTTTGGTTATGCTGTTCATAATTAACAACATATTAGCTGTCAGCAACTGTAGAAACTATGAACATTTCATTAGTTCCAAGAATGCATTCAAAATTTAATCAGAGAAGATAATTGAATTATTGTCTTCCACAAGTCTATTTTATGAGAATATCTTAACTTAATGAAACATGAAAAACTCGGTTTGGAAAACACTACTAGCAAAAATGTTAGCTTTATTAAGGTTATTTAAGCTTTATTATTGAGCATCTGAATGCCTTTACTGACAATTCCCCTTCTAGTTTATGCAAAATTGAAGGAGGCTTCAAAGACCTTGAAACAAAATTATTTTGTAGAGTTACAAAAAAACTTTCAGTATTCTTGATAAAATTAAAGGGAAAATTTCAAAATCCAAAAATTATGCAATTTTTAAAACAATTTATATATATTTACACTGAAACAGAGATGGTAACTTTGGTCTGTATCAGTAATGAGATGATTGGTTTTTAGTAATGATACACAGAATTTAAGTAATGATTACATTTTAAAACTAGCATTAAAACATAATTAATAGTTAATTGCACCTTTTGATTGTACTAAAAGTTCTTTCTAAAACAAAGGTGGACCAAGCATTTACACCAACCATTTAAAGCAGCAATAAAATAAGACAGAATTGAATGTTGGGTGGGCGGCCTCTCAATGATCCTTCTTGGATTCTGGCTGTCATTCAAGTTAAATGTTGGAGCAACCACTGCAGACGTAGTGTATAGAACTACTCTTCACCTACCATAGGAGTATTTTGGACACCATTCAACTGCATACACCAAGCCGAAGGAATTTGTTACTCGGAAAGTTATTTTGTTCACCAGGAGAAAATAATTTGAAAGTGTTCCCATTTTTTGTCCTAAGATACAATTCTAAAGACACTTCAGCATCCTTAAGACAGTCTTTTACAAGTGTTATCCAGAGTACCAAAGTGCTATAAGGTCAGAAGTAACTATCTGCATTGATCACTTAAAGCCAGTGTTAATCATTGGCCATAGAGCAGAAACAGAGAATCCTCAGCAATCTTCGAAGGCCACATCTACACCTACTCGAGTATATAGGGTAGGTGAGATGTTGTTGCAAAAGAAAATGCTTTGGCCTAAAGAAACATTTTTTCTTAATGAAGTTTGATTCCTGAATACTAAATTCAATTTTTCTTAAATATTTATTGTATACAAATGTTTATTTTGGAATATGTTTGAAAGACAAGAGACAGGCATGTTTTGGGGAAGATGTTTGAGATTACATTATAGAGCTATAATTACAGCATCAGGCTTCTGCATTTTCACCTTCTCCCTTCAACATGCCAAGTGAAATTAAACTAATACCTTTTTATGTGAACCATCCTAAGGCAGAGTAAATCATCAAAAATTGACAAATGAAGCAAAATCTTTTCATAAGTAATATCATCTCACTAACCTCATACCATGGGTGTAGAACACGCAGCACCCCACATACAGTACTACATTTCTTGCTCTTACCAATCACACATTCATCTAGCACAGTAAGTGTGTACATGTAATAGCAAAATGTTTCATCCCCAAAATTTCACTGTTAACGGTCTGACTGGGATAAAAGTAACTGTATTGAATTCATCGACTTAAACTCAGAAAGAAAAACATTTTCAAAAACTTTTTTAATTACAATTTTTGAGAAATTGCTTTTATTGAGTGTTATAGACACCCAAAAGTCTATAACACTCAAATACAAAAGTTATCTATTGTATTTGAGTGTTATAGACACCCAAAAGACATCAAACGACACTGCTGAATTCTCCAACAGTTGCTCATTTCACTCTTTTGTGTTTATACATGACACTGTCTTGTGTTCCTAATTTGCTGCATCTCCAAAAAATGGAATGTTTTAAGAGCATTTTTTAACTTTCGAAAGAGCACTGAATGAAAGACTGCAGCCATATCTACTACTGCTCATTTCTGTTTTTCATAAACTAGCAGTACCCACACAGCGTTGCCCATGATATCATTCTTGTTTGTCCTCATTGATTCTGTAAACATTAAAAAGAAAAACAATAATTTTAAGAATGAATCCCACCACCTGACATGACACGGGCATGTCGCCTCATTCCTTCCACCTCACAGATTCTTGCTTAGAGCTTTATGATACACTATGTTGAATGTTCTTCCATTTGGAGCTAGGATGTAAAGATTCTCGGCTTTCCAACTTTTGAACAACCCACATACAGTTGACCATGGGAGAAACATGGTTTAATGAGATCGAGTCCTACAACTTTCAGCAATTGTCCTTGTGCCTTGTTGATACTCATGGCGAAACTTAAACGAACAGGGAACTGAAGTCGTTTAAATTGGAATGAGAGATCCGAAGGGATGATTGGGATCCTAGGAATGAATGTCTTCGCCTGCAGCATGTACAGTCATGATGGTGGCTTCAATAATATTCGCCATCAGTTTCTTGATAGTCTTGTTCCATTGCAGAGTGAAGGTGGATGCAGATTTCTGAGAAGAATAATCGGTGCTCAAATTTCTAGCTGCAATTTGTGCGAGGGTACTCCAGATGGCTCCAAAGTGTTCAAAAACTCTGTTGTGTAGTTCACAGCCTCATCTGTGTCACATGTAG
Organism: Meta bourneti; assembly: GCA_933210815.1. NCBI lineage: Eukaryota > Metazoa > Arthropoda > Arachnida > Araneae > Tetragnathidae > Meta > Meta bourneti. The sequence continues at coordinate 26,853,019 of OW119933.1, read as the reverse complement.
TGTCAATAGATTTGTATTTACAAATACAGAAATTATACAAATTCAAAAGTAAATTATGAAAAACCACTACTGAAATAAAAATTTGATTTAATCTTTAAATATAATGCTATACTTTTAAAAATCTTGTTATGTCACCTCACTGATTCCGACAAACAACCTAAATGAATCATAATGTCAGCAAAATCAAAACCAAATTAAACAGTAATAAACACTGTTACTTCATTTCATGTAATTTATTAACTGAGTTGCAGAAAATTTCTTGATTTGGCACTTGGAGTCAAACATGTAGGGGGGTGGAGCTTCAGTTGTTTGCTTTTCATCGGCGGTACGAAAAAGGACAAAACAATGACAATACAGAGAAACCAGTTTCAGAATTGAAAAAGCTGCATAAAATCAATTAAATTTTTTTAATTGTGTTGAATTCAAAAAATAAAAGGATAAAGTAAAAGTACAGAAAAAATTGGAAGGATTAGAATATATTTACTATTTTTAAAAAATAGAGGCGAAAAATAAAAATTATCCATTGGCCGGGTTCGAACTCAGAGGCCTCCCTCCAAAGCACTAACAGTGACTTCAGTATGCCGCTTTACCCACCACACCATCATTTCAATGTGAGAAGGGGTGTTTTAGTGAAGAGATAGTATGCACGATAAGTATCTGTCGGATCAGTCTGCGCAGATACGTCTGTCATAGTGGAGGAGGGGCTACACGCGGAGCATAAAATGTTAATTAAAAATTTTTCTAGATTAAATTTTAAAATTTGGGCTTCGAGGGACATTCAGTCACCTTTAGGACTACCTGTGTGCTGAATTTCATGGCTGTAGGTACAATAGATTCATCTGGACACTGCATACAGACACACACACAAACACTTCCTTTTATAATAGTAGAGATGGGCATATTGTGCCTATGTAATATCAGTATATTTTTAACTAGGATTCATTTCACAAACACATCTTATTTAAAAAATTAGAATTACAAAAGCTTGCACAAAAAACAAAATTCAGGAAAACAAGCTTTTTTATTTCGACTGGTATTCTCAATTCAAATAGACAAAATAATTATAATTATCATTATTCTACTTTTTTGAATATACATTTATAATAGATCACACATGCTTCTATTAAAAATTAATAAAAAATTAAACACTACATAAAAATAATACTATTAATAGTATATTTGATCTAATAGGGACAAGCAGGAAATATGATCAGAAAGAGAACGATAGATTGAAAATTTTTGAAACATTGTCTTAAATTATCAACACTTTCACAATTCTTGCCCAAACTCAATGATAGTGAAGACAAATTAAGTTGCTCCACTACAAAAAAAGCATAAATTATCCGATAAGAAAAGTTTTAGTTAAATTCATATTTTTCAGGACCAAATTCTAAGTTGGAGTTTTAATGATAACTTAGGATTTACTACTTTACTGCTGATTTTTGTAGAATGGAAAATCTATCAATACAACAAATATAAATAATGACACACTATACCAATCTTTCTAAAACTGAAACTCTTAACTGTCAGCATTTATTTTAAAAAACTTAAATTACTGAAACATAACCAAATGTATCAAATGTAGAAAAGTATGCATCTCACCTTATTGTACTCATTTTCAACAGGATACTGAAAAATAAATGTAATTAAAACATAAAATTTGTGACAATACAAAAAACTTTATACTAAGTTTAAATTTGCACTTATGTATATCAGAAATTTCCCATTAACATTTTTAAGAGTGATATTAACTGTCTATAAAGGATATTTTCAGAAAAATATAATTGAAAAAATAAAAACTAATAATTGTGACATAGTAATAACCACAAATTCAGTACAAACTATAAAATACACATCTTACTTACAATTAGAATTTTCATGATTTGTTTTTGCAATATTTAAATATTACTTCAGTATATACAAATGTGTGTCAAAAAAAATCTAAGGCAATATAATTGCCTTTGTTCAGACATTTTTTTCTTTTTTTGCATTTTCAATCTTAAATCTGATATGGTATTTTTCAGGTTTTCCAGCCATTTTAAAGTTTTATAAAAATTATTTTTGAATCTTTAGTTTGTATATTTTGGTATTTAGAACGAAGTTTTGGATGATACATTACAATTCTAAAAATGTTAATATAAATAAATCACTGAAGTGAGAGAGGGATAAAAAGTATATAGAGAACCATTAAGATAGTTCATTTTGAAGAAAATATATTAAGCTCTTCAAATACATAATATTGGTCTGCTTTCAACATTGTTTCATTTTTAACAGGTAATCTTATTTTAGAATACCTTTTTAACATAAATCTACATGATTCACAAAAATTTCCATCAACATTGGAAGAAAAGCATATATCACACAATGTGCATGCACATATAGACATATTTAAATAAGTAAATACCTTTTCAGTCCCCAGAAATAGCATATGTTCACAAAAATGAGCAAGCCCAGGTAAATCACGGGGTTCAGACATAGAGCCTACATTATAAAATATGAAAAATTAAGGATTTTTATTACATCAAATATACAGAAATGTGTACAATAAAGATTTTGGCAAAATACAAGCTACGAACAATGACCTTGATAAAAGTTTGGGAATGTGGGTTACCCATAATTGATACCAGGTTTTTGATGGAAACCCAAATCTACATCTGATACCTCTGGTTCCAGTTCAGAAAAATGTAATATTTAAAAAATTGCTTAGAAACAGACTTTTTGGTTCAAATATTTTCTGCTAGATTTTTCTCACCAAAAAAAGGAGGAAAAACTGACTACTGAATGTTGGGTTCAAACTTTCTTATTGCACTCTCATCCTGAAACATTCCTTAACCGTTTCCCCTTACCATAGCGAAAACAATTAATTAGATAGAAAGGGGGATGGTCAGTGAAAGTGGGTACTTACGTATTAACCGCATGCCATTGGCGAATATCAGCCAAGTTTTGTTTCGGGTAGAAAATGTTTAGCAATTGCCCTTAGGATGGCATCAAACATATCATTATCATTATAAACTCTATGAGGTAGGGACTAGAGGTGGTGGCGAGATGTTCCTTGATGTTTTTTATTTCGTCATTTTGCACTTCCCCAGATGCGTTATATATTCTGTGTGCGTGTGCCAGTTTCACAATCAATGAAATTGTATTTGTGGTTCACTTGACAGTGTGAATATAATCAGATTGTACCAGTTCTTCCATCTTATACCCCTTCCAACAGATTTGGCGATTAATCGCTGGCATGCGGTTAATACGCAAGTACCTGAAAGTGTTTTGGCATGAGAATCATTATTTATTAATGAACGTTGGACACTGTTGCTGCCCTTATCTGGATCTTGCACCAAGAAACCTAAAATTCAATCCAATCAGACCTAAGAGTAGGGGAAGCACTGCTTCTTCAAATCATTAATGGCATTATTCAACTTTAAGGGTGGAAGATGCAGACATAAGGTCTACATATGAGGTGACAACATCCATACTAAATGGGTAGGTAGTTGAATTTAGGTTGCACTGGAGCAACACAATCGGCTATTCCATATTGAACAGAGAAACGCCATGTAGGACAAGGATTGCTCCATACAGAAGGGATTGAACAAAAGAAACAGCAATTAATCACTCTCAGGAACCACCTCAATGATGCAATGACATTCGCATTCTTTGCTATGTACTTATTCTGCTCCGGAAAGAAATTGCAACATTTCACAACCATTAACACGCTTTTCTCAGTCGCCTCTTTTCTTGAAACTAGATTTCCTAATTTCTTAGACTTTTAGAATAATTAAAAGCTCCTAAAAAACAAAACACCAACTAAATCACTAAACCTTGAATTTGCAATATTAGAAAAATGTGCAATAAAACCGAGTCTTAATAAATTATACGAAACACTTTTAACGATTAATCTTACTTCAACATTAGAAAAATGAACATTTTCATTGAGAGCAGGAATTTTTGTTCTAAACTTTGTATATGAGTAAGTGACCAGTCATTAAATGTACTCGACTTTTCTGAAAGTTTTATATGCTAAAAATGAAATCTTTTTGGAATAAAAACAACTACAATAATAATGCTTTTAAGTGACTTATTTTTCTTTAAAACATTATTATTTAATTACATTTATTTATTTATAAGGTTAAAGGTTGAAAGATCACATAGAAATCAGATTTACCCCAACTATATGCATAGTTTGAGAAATATTTAAATTTTCTATTAAATATTAAATAACAGTTTTATTCCCATACAATATTAAGGAAATTTGGTTTGTAGGTACCCACAGTTCCCAAAAACCTGCAGTTCTTAAAAACTGGTTCTTCCAGCTCTAGAATTTGGATCACCTTGAAACACTCCACTCTGGAAAGAAATTTGCATTAATACTTTTATAAAACCAAACAATATTTATCACCTACGTTAGAAGCACATATTTGCTGATATTTATGTTTTCACTTACTCTAATACACAATTATAATAAACTCCAAACTAGAAAACTTGAATTGTGTATAGTTTTGTTTTAACAATCTGTAAACAGATTTTTTAATAAAAATTTTGAATCTAATATTTCCTCAAAGGATTGCATGATTGATATTTTCAAAATGACATAACATTACAATTTCCTTTAAGTCCAACATATGAGTGATAAAATGTTTAATGCAAACCAATGTAAAAAATTTAGAGACAATGTGTGTAGAACACACTGCCAACAAGTTCCTTTTGAATCATTTCAGAATCAAACTTTTATGAATTATTAAAAACACTATGCATCAAGATAATATAAACTTAATTTTTTTTAATTTGTTGAATTCCTCTCAGTATTTGCCTAAAAGTTTTTTATAATTCTATCTTGAATTACATTGGTATATTATAAAAAGTTAGGCAGCATATCTCATTAAAAAATTAATGGACTCTGATAAAACTTAAAAAGACAGAATAAATTATAATGCTTTATATGCATTCATGTGCCACTGAGAATGATAGTTTTCTAATATGAAGCATAACCTCTTGCCTTAAGAACAAATGTTCACACTTTAATGCATGAAATCTACCAATTTTTGAAAAAATTTTGCAGGAATCAGCCTGCATTCAAGGCAATAAATGCTTTTGCAAGATTTTTTTAATGTTGAGCATGGAACCGAACAGCCTGGTCAACAGAATATTTCAAATTATGACTTCTTGATAAAAGTGATTTTGTCTTGGTACAAAACAAGCCAAATACAAATACTCAAATTTGTCATTGTAAGTATATAAAAGCTTGTTAGGTGCAGAAATGTGACTGCCACTGTCAGACAATGCTTTAAATAACATTTGAGATAGACCACAATTGCATGCAATTTAACTAATCAACCTGTGACAGGAAAAGCAGACTGCTTTAAATTCTGCTAACTCTACTTCATTCACACATGAGTGCATGCACAGAATAGTATATGGAAGCACATTTTTAATTCAAATGAGAAAGCTCAAAAAGGTTTCAGCTTTTTTCAAATTACGGCTTACACATATATTTAAGCATTAAAATTAAGAAACCTTTTACACAGCAAAAAAGTTGTATATTTTTAGATAGGAGTATAAAACTAACCAATTTGAAGATGAAGAGCTGCAGATGACTTGTCTGTCAAAGGATCACTAATCAGCAAAACATTCATTTTATTAGTCAGTTCAAGTCCGCAGTACTTTCTGGTGTCATTCTCAGGTATGATGATATTGTCATACACCTTAGATATTAGGTGGTTTACTGAGCCCATAGTGAAACTAAAAATAATGAAAACAAATTTATTTGATTAACAATTTTTTAACATAATTATGACTGGTTCCAATGGTTAGAGAGAAAGCGAAATTTTTTTGTCAAACATAATACTCTTTCATTCATCACTTGAAGCATTTATATCACTGCAATTTTTTATATCAATGAATCAAATAAAGGGAAATTACTGCAAGGATTGGCAGGACAGAAAGTTGCCTCAACCAATCTATGAGAAATAGTCTATATCAATATTAAGATAACCAAATCTGTCAGTAGAATTTCTATGTCAATATATTCTGTAAAATGTCGAATGGGGCAATCAGCACATTCTTGTGATCAATTGCTTGTCCCAGTACATCTACTATTCACAAAATTCTCAAAATTTATCTAGCCTGTAAAAACAGCCTGTTTGCAGCAGGCTTGACACAGCAATGACAGGTTGGCCAATAAGGAATGATGTAAGCTGATTGATGTAGGCCTATAAGAAATACGTCTATTTGATTAATTGGTTCTGTCAGTATCTCACAACTTAATCAGCTCTTAAACTTTAATTTGAAATAGAAAACACATTAAAGACTGATGTTTGAAGTCATAGTAAAGTCACAAAAGTTAGAATAAGACTGTTTTTCTTTTATCTTGCTCCCTATGTGAATGATTAAAAACTGCACATTAATGTTTTCTATTCACCTGTTAAACATACCTTATCATATGCATAGCACTATGGCAAAATTTTCATAGTGTGGCACTTTCACAATCTAAGAGTGGATTATAAAATCATTTACATAATATTTGTAGGAGATCAATTGAGATTAACATCATCTAAATTTAGATCAATCTGCCTAAATAATTTATATATAAAACCATGCTTAGACCAGTAGTCTAGTGCCAGTAATATCTGGGGATATGCAGCAAAGACCCACGTCAAAAAACTTGACTCTTCAAAATTCCACTCAGGATAATTAATAACCCATGTGTGGTTTTATAGGTACCTCCAAATTTGTAAAGACCTGAGTGTGGTAGAACTTAGTAAATTCTTCACTAATATAGCCCTAAAATTCTTCTGCAATAAGGAAGCAATTGATATAATACCGCAATACAGCAAATCTCCAGATATGACTTTCGTCGAAAAATTAATAGCAAACGGCCAAGAGCCATTCTTAATCGTTGAATTTTTAACTCTAAATCATCACTTTTAAATTTCTTGACGTAACTCCGCCCAAATAGATTTTTTATGTACATTCTCTAAGCTCACAACCCCTTTTTGGTTACATCCTACTCCCTTGGCTTATTAGATAAGTACTATCGTCATGTGACACTACCTGCATTCTCATTGGATAACTTATATCATAACAATTTTGTAATTCATTATAAGTTACAACGTTGAATATTTCAGAGAAAAGAGATCAAGGTGGCATTATTTAGGGAGAGCTTGTGGAACAACATTCTAACAGAAAAATAGTCCCAAATAATAGTTATGTTTCTGTAGATATAACAGAAACGAGGGAATTTTTTAAAAAATAAAGCTGGTGCCCACACTGAAGTTTTTCAATCTGAAAATCTTATGTCCTTAATGTTATAGTAGAGAAGACTTGTTTGGTTTAACATTACAGATAAATAATAATAGTTAGAACTTGTTCTTCTGTTGCAACTAAAACTCAAAACTAAATTACTTTTCAGTCAACTTTTTTAGTGTTGTGGCAAAAATTACTGTAAATTTTTTAACTACAGGACTCTGGTTTTAAATATAGTGATTTTAAAAAGGTTACACATACTTTAAACAGGATACTATGGAAATACAGTTTTGAACTTTAAATAGCAAAGATTAATTTGTTTAAACAGGTTTTATGTAGATTATCTAATCATAGTATATGCATGTTTCAAAACATGAATATGATACAATTTAAAGAGAGGATGCAAATATACCAAATCTACAGAACTGTCGCAATTCAGAAATACAAATGCTTTGTTTTTCACAAAACCGGCAGTTATCTATAATGTACAACAATTTTAGAGAAAATAATCAAAAAATTAAATGGTTAGAGTGAAATTTTTAACTTATAGTAGCCAAAACAGATTAGGAAAAATGTGTTAAATGATCGTTTGAATGTATAAAACTTGAAAACATCACATCTTGAAGATTTGTTTTCTTCATCTGAGAATTACTAAACAATGTTCTAATATTTGAACCAAATGACATAGAATAGTGATTACAGAACTTTTGATCAAATGAGCTAAATATTTATATGAAAAAATTAGTGATGAGCAGAATCAAGTACTTTTGAAAGTCGAATACTTGGTATTCGAGGGCTTTCAAGTATCGAGTAAGTTATTCAAATACATATACAAAAATGATTAATCGATAGTAAGAATCAGAGAACTACGATATATAGTAGTTATTTAAAAATAACACCTAGTCATCGTATCCTCCTTAGCATAGTGGTTAGAGCACTGGAATTGTAACACACCGGTTCAAGGATCAAATCCGCTACAAGAGGAATTTGGTGGATTGTTTTTTAGGCGAATGATAATTTTTCACAAGACAATCAAACTTATTCTATTTTCCTTAAATATTTTGATCAAACTGGAAAAAAGGAATTTATTTTTTACAAAACTCAAATTTTTAATCTAAATTATATTTAAACTTTCTTCTTTTCCGAATTATTTATATATATATATATATATATATATATATATATTAATTAAGTATGTGTTAACTACTATTATTAATCTATTTGAACTGCAGACAAATTGTATTTTGAAGAACAAAAATTAATTCCATGTGCAAATTGCTGAATTTTCTGGTCATGCATACATTGCATATATTTTCAGCAATTGTAAATATGTGTCAAGTATTTTTTATCTTGATGTTACAAATCATGATTTTTAAATTTTAGTTTTCACTGATAAATTTGATTTTCTACCATATTTTGAGGAAATTGTTAATAATCACTTTTAACAGGGAACGTAGTCAGAATTTTATTTTGGAGGGAAGTTTTTATACAAAACTCTTAAAAAGTTTGTATGAATGTAAAAAGTATTTCGTTATTTTTAATACTAGGATCTGAAACTTTACAATTATTTCTATAAACTTATAAAAAGTGACACATCTCGGTTGATCTAAGTACGAGAATGATTCCGTAAACATTCCCAAAATAAATTACATTAAAAAATCAAATCTTGTTCCTGGCAATTTACTTTTTATTTTTGCAACCAGTTTGAAGTAAGATGTGAGAAGAGGTAGAGTTAAAGAAAAGTATTTATAATCATTTTACTATCATAATAAAGATTTTGTCAGATATTTTAAAAGATAATTTTAGTTATTGTCAGATATTTTAAAGAAAATAACAGCCATCTTGAGAATGAAATGTTATTTTACTTGAAGAAAAAGAAAAGCATTTCAAGCAATATAGTATCTTATTTGCAGATATTTTAAATGTCAGAAATAAAAAAGCTTGAAAATTAAATAATAAAAAATTTTAAATTAAATATAAATTAAAATTAAAATATAGTTAAAATTAAAAAGACTCCCAACTTGATTTTCAAAAATAAAGGGCAAACTATATGTGGAATTTACTGATAATTAAGCCTGCCTGTTCGAGAAATTGCTTCCAGAAAATTTCAAATCCAATTTCTTAATCAATGGAATTTTTCGACACTTCATCATCACATGCATTTTCAAGACATGTAAAGTTGGAAAAAGCAAAATCGAGACTAAAAACGGTATTTACGTATTAACTGCATGCCATTGGCGAATATCAGCCAAGTTTTGTTTCGGGTGGAAAATGTTTAGCAATTGCCCTTAGGATGGCATCACACATATCATTATCATTATAAACTCTGCGAGGTAGGGACTCGAGGTGGTGGCGAGATGTTCCTTGATGTTTTTTATTTCGCCATTTTGCACTTCCCCAGATGCGTTATACATTCTGTGTGTGCGTGCCAGTTTCACAATCAATGAAATTGTATTTGTGGTTCACTTAGCAGGGAATATAACCAGATCGTTCCAGTTCTTCTGTTTTATACCCCTTCCAACAGTCCAAAAAATGGTTGATCCATCTTTAATGTTTTTTATTTCGTTCATTAATGTGGTAGCACTATGATCGGGGACCATAACAAGAAATGTTTCTCTTGTTTCGCGACAAATGTCCCCAAATATCCATTGGGATGGGAATATTCTTCCAGCATTATTTCATAACGATCAAGCGTTACGTAAAAATTTACTTCGACGTAAAAACAGAGAAAATAGAACACAAGTATCTAATGCACACTGAACTGTGGTTCTAAAAAAAGTTTTGCAAAACAATCAGAATCAATGAAATTGTATTTGTGGTTCACTTGGCAGTGAATATAACCAGATTGTTCCATATCTTCAGTCTTATACCCCTTCTAACAGATTTGGCAATTAATCGTTGGCATGTGGTTAATACGTACAGATTTGGCGATTAATCGCAGGCATGTGGTTAATACGTAAGTACCCTAAAAACATAACACTATTGAGAACCATGGATACCCATGCAATGTGACAATGCTACTTAAGATGAATACTCTTGTATCCGAATAACTAGGATGAATACTCTTGTATCCGAATACTCTTTCAACTGAATATTTTGGATCGGAATACTTCGGTAACTGAATACTCTTGTAACCAAATACCTTGGATCCGAGTACTTTGGTAACCGAATACATATATCTGATTACATTTGTATCCGAATACTTTGGAAAAGAATGAAGAACGATTACTTTTAAGAATCAAGTACAGGAGTACTTTTGCAAAACATGAGTACATTTGTGAATACTCCCATCACTAGAAAAATACATGTACAGTCAAAGTAAAAACTGGACACCAAGGTGAAGCTAACTCAAACAGTTATAAACTCAGAACTTTGTTGATTCAAAAAAGTTATAGCATTTTTCATAATGTTAGCAGATTTCCAATTTCATAAAAATTTAATACTAATCAGAAATTAACTAAATATTTTTATCTCAGAATGAAAACCAGACAGTATTCTAGACATTTAGAATTTTTGACATTTAAGTTGATTGGTTGTTTAGAATTGTGAAATTCTTAGTTCTATTCAAATCAGAACTTGAATTTGATGGTTTTGGATACGAGTACCATAGACCGAAAAAAATGCTGCCAAAAGTGCGAGAAAAATTGGGTTGATTAATTACTTCATTGGGTTTTATGGAACAAGTGTCATATTTGGACATGCTGCACCAAACAAAAGATAGACAAAGCCAAGTAAAGACAAAAGGAAAGTTTTATTGACACACAGAAATACACCCAGAGAGGAATCGAACCAACATCGTGGCTCATTGGGCACACCCACTAAGCCACCATGGCCCCAAAAGAAAAATTGAGATTGAATGTGATATTTATTTATATCAAGAAAATGATCCTAGCATAAAACCTTAATTGAGGTGTTTGTAGATAAATATATATAAATTCTCCCATATCCTAAAAACACCTCCCATGTCCTCACATTTTAGTGTTATTGAAAATTTAGGAAACCATTTAAAACAAATGTTAAGAAAAACACATTTCCGACAAAAAAATTTTCAATTAGCTTTCATGGAAGCTTGGGTTGAAATTGGGCCTGCTTACCATAATTAGTTGAATCAATGGCTAAAGAACTTTAACTGTCAAAAGCTTAAATAATGCGCTCTAAATACAAAAAAAAAATTTGTTTCTCTTTTCTTTGAGTTTCACTATATTCAGTTTTCATCATGGGATAAAAAGAAGTTTTCTTAAAATTCCTCAAAAAATATAAGTTGTAGAGATGTGCGATAAATGTCCTTTTAATTAGTGTAAAACGTTTTTGAATAACTCAGATGGTCCAAGCTTACAATTGTTTAAAACAATTTCCATCTGATATTAGTTTTCCACTTTACTTCACTGCAGACATAAATGGAGTAAAAAAATTGGAGCTAATTTATTTTAAAGAAAGGCAATTAACTATCAATAAGCGAACATTTCAGAACACAACTAACTCAAAATCTTATCTGGATCGGTAACACAATAGAGCCGCTTATAAAAGGTTGTCACACATAATTTGCCAAATGAAATCTAAAGATCAAAAGAATAAATTGCTTGATATGCTAAAAATTCAATTACCTGTACAAAATTTAACACCTTAAAAAAGTCTTCTCTTGGATGGAGAAATTTTTGCTCGATTTCAAAAATGAAGTTGGATAAAACATAAAAGAAAACTAGTTTATTTATTTATTTATTGATCTAGCGTGGAGGTTAGGTGCTTTAAGTTAGCGTTACTTTTCACCGGTCCTATTGGCTTTGAATATGCATTACATTTTTTAACACGCTTAAGTGGCGATATATACTTTCATGAAGCTTTTTTTTGGAGGGTCGGACCAAAAATCATGGTCAATGAATAATACGTATTTCAAGGTGAAAAAATCTGAAATGTAACAAGAAAGACTCAACTTCCGCTTACTGAATTTCAACATACGCCGCTAGATAGGTAGTTGAATTCACATCACATTACAGAGGCTGTTCGGACATTTTTTGAACGATTTTGATGAGCTGTAAAAAAATTGTATGCTACGAAAGAATTTTATTTTCACAGCAGTTAAATAGTTAAAGTATAACTTATTGTCTGCTAACTCAGAGTTTTGTTTACTTTCAAAATGGCGCTTTTAAATAAGCAATGGATGGAAGGCTATGTTTCCTCTCTTTCCGAAGAGGGGCCGCGGTGGCCCGGTTGGAAGAGTAACGGACTAGCAACCGAAGGGTTGCGAGTTCGAATCCAACCAAACACCGTCGTGTACAAAGGGGGCTGGTGCACGTTAAATCTGTCGTGGCCTCAAATGTCCTCACGTTGGCGTGGTGTGGAAGTTTGGAGAGTGGGGTGCCAGCTCAGGTGTTGCCTCGTCATCTGACCGTGGTTCAAAATTACGTGGTGTTGTCCTCGGATCTTTCCCTTTGGGATTGATCCCGGACCGTCACCAATAGCCCATTGTGTTGCTCCAGTGTGACGTTAATTGAAATACCCCCCCCCCCCCAAATAAAGGTACGATAAGTAATATTATTAATGAGAAAGGAAAAAACGTAAAAGTGGAAAAATACTTCCAAAAAAGAAAACATTTCTGAGAATATTTGTAAGGTAGGATCTTTAATTTTAAAAGAGAATTCACCAAGTCAAAGGACTATAGCAAAGTGAACATGAGAACTTTCTCTAAGAGATTTATGATTGTTGCCGGTTTTGCATGTAATGGAAAATTAAAGGTAAAAAGAGGGGGGAAAGTAAAAATCAACTCCCACATTTTATCAAGACCATATTTTATTCCCAATATTCAAAAAAGAAATACCATATCTTTACCCACAGTGCCAACAATCATTAGAAATGCATCAGGGTAAAGCAAGCAGCCACACATCTAAATCGACTATTAAATTATTGGAAAAAATGGAATAAGAAACTGGTAGTCAATACCCTTTACTGATATTCCTGCTAAATCTCCAGATGTTTCACCCATAGACTTTTGTGCTTTTGGACTTTTAAAAAGGGCATTATCGAAACGTCGATCGAAAACCATTCATGGACTTCAAAACTGTGGAACAAGAATGGGACGAAATACCACTGTCGATAATACAAAAGTCATTATTATCATGGAAATTAAGGTGTAGAAAGATAGTTAACAATAAGGGCTATCAAATGGAACATTTAAAACACAAAAATTTCATGTAAACATTCAACTAAACTTCAGTCCATTAAAATCGTTCAAAAAATTTCCGAACAGCCTCTGAAGAGCAACACTCACAATGGGCCGATGTGACCATATATGTGAAATATAAGTAGACTGAGTATCGTATTGCGAAAAACTTCAAAAAGTGGGAGCAAATGTCGCTAGTAGTCACGTGACTGTTACGCGAAAATTCAGCTTGGTTGATTGATTTGATTTTTTCTCACTTCTCTTGACATCGTGAATCAGTGGGCACACCCACTGAGCCCCAATGGCCCCAAAAGAAAAAATGAGATTGAAAGTGATATTTATTTATATCAAGACAAATGATCCCTAGCATAAAACCATAATTGAGGTGTTTGTAGATATATATAAATATATATAACTTCTCCCATATCCTAAAAACACCTCCCCTGTCCTCACATTTTAGTGTTACTGAAAATTTAGGAAACCATTTAAAACAAATGTTAAGAAAATCACATTTCCGACAAAAAAAATTCCAAATAGTTTTCATGGAAACTTGGGTTGAAATTGGGCCAGCTTACCATAATTAATTGAATCAATGGCTAAAGAACTTTTAACTGTCAAAAGCTTAAATAATGCGTTCTAAATACAAAAAAATAAAATTTGTTTAACTCTTTTCTTTGAGTTTCACTATATTCAGTTTTCATCATGGGATAAAAAGAAGTTTTCTTAAAATTCCTCAAAAAATATAAGTTGTAGAGATGTGCGATAAATGTCCTTTTAATTAGTGTAAAACGTTTTTGAATAACTCAGATGATCCAAGCTTACAACTGTTTGAAACAATTTCCATCTGATATTAGTTTTCCACTTTACTTCACTGCAGACATAAATGGAGTAAAAAAATTGGAGCCAATTTATTTTAAAGAAAGGCAATTAACTATCAATAAGCGAACATTTCAAAACACAACTAACTCAAAATCTTATCTGGATCGGTAGCACAATAGAGCCGCTTATAAAAGGTTGTCACACATAATTTGCCAAATGAAGTCTAAAGATCGAAAGAATAAATTGCTTGATATGCTAAAAATTCAATTACCTGTACAATAATTAGCACCTTAAAAAAGTCTTCTCTTGGATGGAGAAATTTTTGCTCGATTTCAAAAATGAAGTTGGATAAAACATAAAAGAAACTAGTTTATTTATTGATCTAGCGTGGAGGTTAGATGCTTTAAGTTAGCGTTACTTTTCGCCGGTCTTATTGCCTTTGAATATGCATTAAATTTTTTGACACGCTTAAGTGGTGATATATACTTTCATGAAGCTTTTTTTGGAGGGTCGGACCAAAAATCATGGCCAATGAATAATATGCATTTCAAGGTGAAAAAATCTGAAATGTAGCAAGAAAAACTCAACTTCCGCTTACTGAATTGCAACATACTCCGCTAGATAGGTAGTTGAATTCACATCACGCAATGGGCTGATGTGACCATATATGTGAAATATAAGTAGACTGAGTATCGTATTGCGAAGAACTTCAAAAAGTGGGAGCAACATGTCGCTAGTAGTCACGTGACTGTTACGCGAAAATCTGCTTGGTTGATTGATTTGATTTTTTATCGCTACTCTTGGCGACATAACATTTATAAAAAGTTAGCGATGTGAATGTGTGTAATACTGAATAGTTCTTGAATTTGAGTTACGCTTTAACATTGTTAGGCGATGCGAATGTGTATACTACTGAATATTTATTGAATTTGTGTAACTTTTTAATGTTTTTAGCAATTTGAGCTGTTATATAATTAGCTTAAGTTCGCATTGGGGTCAAGTTTAACTAGCACGTATACAACAATCCGTACGTGTAAGATAAATACGTTGTAGTGTGAATATATTGATTGCAGGCCCGGAGTTCAGATACGGCCCTCTGGACAGGTTTAACTGGCCCTCAAGCCGAATAAGCCCCGTCGGATATGTTTACTCGGCTCGTTGATCAGATATAGCTCTCCAAATTTTTATCAGGACCGCAGTTCAGATACGATCTCCGGACAGGTTTACCCAGCCCACAGTCCATATACAACCGGGCCACCGCGGCCTTAAAATCAAGGAGGTAGGTATTTTAATTAACATCACACAGGAGCAACACAACGGTTAAAATCAAGGAAAAGGCGAGATGTCCATTGTTGCATCTTCTTTGTTTTAAACTTTTCAAACTATTCATTTGGCTCATTCGGTTTGGTCTGACAAAAATAGTTTTCGTCTAAAATTTTTTAAATAATGCACAATTTTCACTAATAGGATGACTAAATCAATCTGAATAGCCCGTTGTGTTGCTTCAGTGTGATGTTAATTAAAATACTTACCTACCTACTTAAATCAATCTGATTATTGAGCTGTATTTGCTTAGCTAAGCTGCATAAATGGCAACGTAGTAAACGAGTTTCGGTATCCTAGCAATAACAAGTATTTATAAATAAACAGTGGTGTGTGGCTGGTGTATGTGTGTGTCAGCAGCATGAAAGCTGATTTCCCCTAAACAATATATTCCATGTACATGATATGTGTTAGGTACTGTTAATTAGAAAAATGGCAGACAAAGCTCTGCCTATAATATTTTTGAATCTAAGCGGAGAAATGATTTATGTTATACAACAACGTCTAGAAGCACAAAATATTACAGAAGATAAGTCTAGGAAAGGTATACTTATATAGTTTTTGAAAACTAAATTAAAAATGTTTTTTTCGTAAAACGTTGAGATAAAATTTTGTGAATTGAATGTAACAATGCCTAACAACATGACTAATAAAAGAAATGCTTCATTGTTTTACATACTGAATTATAGGATTCCTATACTTTCTTCGTAGAATTTCCCTGTTCGATTTTTTTCGTTCTGTAATGATTTTTACGTAACATAACAATAAAAAGATTATGCAGAATTTTTTTATATGGTTTCAATTCTTGTTAAGATATCCATCTGGGTTTTCCTATTATAGTAATTCAAAAATCCAAACTTCGAAATTTTTATGGTTTATTGGACACCTTGATTTCAGCTGACCTGGTAACTGAGTGCTTAGCTCTCTTGCCTTTCGTTCAACAGGCTCTAGGTTCAATTCCCTATCTAGGCATCGATGTTTATAGTGATTCAGAATTCACTTTAAGCCATAGGTTCCAGTATAATTAGCCCTCCTGTATTAAAAAGTAAAAAATGACTAGAACAAAACCAATCCACCTTAATTTATATATATTTATCTTTCAGAAATGTGTTCATGTCACATGGGTATGATGTAAGTGACATTCAAGAACTGATGATTGGCACTTCCTAGATAGTTATTTAAACACTAACAAACTAACCAAATAAAAACAATGAAAGACAAAATGTTTCTTGTCATATTTTGAAAAAAGCTGACATGTTAATAAAAAGCATAGTCGAGCTACAGTGCTTTATCCTTACTCATTCACTTTTTGTGATTTCACAGTAGTGCATCATAAATTGGAGCAGCCTTTCTCCTGTTGGCCTTTGATATATCCGACCAAGTCGTACGAATGAAAGGGGAAGCTTTTGGAACCAAATTTGTTTTGCCATGAAAACAGATGCAATAAAAATTTTGAACAAGCAAGGGATTGATCTTGAAGGATTATTTGATTTGTATTGGTATCTGAGGAATGAGTCATGCGGAAAGTATTGTCATCCTAATTTCAAAATCATGATTTTCAGTATATATAGATTACAATTTTGAAAATGTTATGAAATCACAAAATCAATCACTAAAAGTAATTGGAAACTATCTGCACAAGTGAGTATATTATTAATGTCTGATGGTTAAAACAAATGTATGAATATTAAATCCAGAATTACAGCGCTTAGTATTTCGTTAACTCACTTCGTTTTAGACCTTTGATTTTATTAAATGTTTGACTTTTATAACTGGTGATGTGAAATCTTAACTTGTGAAATCAAGTACTTTTATCAATCACACCAAAAGTAAAAACTACGATTAATAATGCTTTGAGTACTAAAAGATCTTAAATGTTCAAATAATTTAAATTTACTAATTATGAAATTAATTACATTGCAATCATATGGGTTGCAATTTTCCATGCACATATCAAGCTTAAAAATTTGTATGATTGTAGTTTGTCAGAATTTGTAATATCAGCAGTGTTTATAAAAAAGTATAATTGAATGTACTTTTTATGTCACTTCCTCTCTGTTCAAATGCGCTGAGAATGTACATAGCTGTGCCAAGGCTAAATTGTGTGTGAGGGGGGGATATGACAACAAACCAATAGTCACTGAGTTATGGGAGAAAGTATGCCAGTTCATCTTGAAATTTTGGTCTGAAATAAATTCATTCATTCAAATCCTGGCATACAAGAAACTACCATCCTACTATCAGAGGACAACCACCTGTCTGCACTTTAAAAGCAATTGCGCAGATCAACTCCAGTACCTTTTCATCACTGGTACCTCAGTAAAACACCAGGAGAGCTACTTGCCTTAAATTTGCCCCGGAAAACTTTCTCTATGCTTGCCAGACTCCGATCTGGCCATTTGAGAAAGATGATATTCTTTGACAGCCAAAAATCCTTTCCCACTTGTACAAAGTGCAGCTTATTACCAGCCTCTCCCTCACACATCCTGAATTGCATTGGAACCATACATGAAGACACTTAAGGACCCATCTGCCATTGCCCAAAAACTCTTTTTGCAGACTCATGACTTAGTGTAATATTTTTTTTTGCACTGGGGTAAGAAAGAAGATTTATTCAAATTTATAAACAACTTTTGTTGATTAGAATTCTAGTTTTACTTGTTAATATGTCAAAACTGGTTAGAAACATCCATCTAACAATGTAAAAAATTAAATCCTAGAAATGATGCTAGTCTTAAGCAAGATAGCTTAAGAATTGCTAGGCTATACAGAATTCTGAATAACACATTGTCGATGATAATTGATACAGACAAAAGAGGCACAGAAGGTAGAAGTTGCTATTGGTTGAAAATATTATCAAGATTCAAAATAACCAGTGGTGGAGATAAAGTTTGATATATTAAATAATTTGATTTTGTGCCAACAATTTTATATTATTTCTTTTAATTATTAATTGTATATAATTTTCTCTCAAATCTTCATAAAACTTGTATATAGAATACTATATTTTTGAAATATTTTCCTTAATTCCATTCAAAGAGCTTTCCATTTTATCAACTCTTCCCAGCATTGAGGAGTTTTGTAAAAATAAATATCGACATTACAAGCAGTTCTCAGTTTACAAACAAGCTTTGTTTCAATATATTTGTTTAATGTATTGGTTTTTTTATGTGTATATGGGCATTGCTGAAGGTGAAATATGTATTCCTTTTATCAATAACCATTTTTTGAAGAACAAAATCATGTACAAAATATATTTCTTATATATATTTTAATATGTATACTCCTGTTCATCTAAAATACAACACCAAAAAAATAAGACTTGAATTACAGCAATGAATTTCATTTGAGCGATGACATGTACAACATATAAATTATAGAACTGTTAAGTCGAAAGGAAAATGCTAAAATTAGTAATTTGTGTGTCCACCTTTAAATGCTTGCACATGGCATAACATTGACCGATAAAGATTTTGGATGTCTGTCTGAAAAGTTCAATGAAGATTCAACATGCATCCACAATTAGTTGTGATTTGAGATGAAGACATACAGATAAGTTTTTGAACCATCATATCCCACACGTATTCGATGTGAGACAAGTCTGGCTACAGTAGGCCAAGGAAGAAGTGGTACATGTTGGTCGCAGAAAAAATGTGGAACAATTCGGGTAACATGGGGACAATAATTATCCTGTTGCAAGATAACTCCAGGAATGATCTATGAGGGTTAGGACTTCTGGTTCCAAGACCTCTTTGATGTACTGCTGACTATTCATAGTGTCTGCTATCCATATAAGGTGAGAGCATGAATGAAATGAAATAGTGCTATAAATCATTATACTTGAAGTAGGGGACCACTATGATGATCTGTAATGCACCCTTCCAGATGCCATTCCCCAATGTATCTGAACAAACCACAGTGGGTCAAGAGATTACATTTAGACTTGCCAGAAAACATGATTTACTCCCATTCAGTGTTCTATTGCCTTTGCCTTTGGCACCATTGAAGCTTCTGTCTATGGTATAGAGTTTAAGGAAATTGCAGTAATGGACACTGAGCTATAAGCCCTTGTTGCAGCAATCGTTAATAAACAGTGTTGACTGACATCGCCATCCTCCATTATACTTATTTTGTGTATTGTGAATGCTGTATGATTTGTCACTGCCATGCATAGCAAGTGCATATCTTTCCTTTCTGATGTTACCAAAGGTACTCTATATCCCTCACAATGATGTTAGAACCTTCTGCTCATTGTCTCAAAGTACACATAATTGTACTAGCATTTCCCCCAACATGTGCAGCAATATCACCATACAACAAAACGCCTCCTCTCAACCCTATAATTTTACTTCTCTCAAATTCATTCAACTGTTCAAAATATTATCTTGTTTTGTGATGAGGCATGTTTACATACTAGCAGAGTAATACCAATCGAATTCATGTACAGATTTGCTTTTGACAACTTTCATTTCTATCTTCCAAGTCACATTTCAGTCTGTATTGCATGCACATTCTATTTGCATACTCAGCTGTCATTTTAATCGTTTGCATTTGCCATTACCCGTCTGCCCAACTTCCGATAAATCAAATGACTCTTTTTGTTGCATTTTCAATGAAAAGCAGGGTAGTTGTAACAAATATTTTTTAAAAAATTTATTTTAATTTTTAGTTTTGTTGGCCATCTCATGTATTTGGAATTTAATTTCATAAAAAAACTCCATTTCTGACTAAGAAATATTTTATTAATTGTGGTGTATGTTGTACATATCTTCACATATTGTACATTTATAAACTGAGAGTTGCCTGTATTGAATATTATAAGAAAACAAGTTATCTGATATTTTAATTATAAGTCTGCTTTTATTTTTTATCTACCAGGTATTTCTGACAAACTTTTTGAACACAAGGTTGGATCATATTTTATTAACTATTAAGTTTTTTATAAACTTATGTTTTATAGCTTGTCTTTTTTGGACCTTGTTCCACAAAACTCAAACCAAGCAACCCATGTTATGTAAAAAATTTATATATGCACTGATCAGTACTGCTATAATAGGTACATGTGTATTGATATATGTGTTATTTTTTAGTTATTCAAGATATAATTAGTACTATGCTCAATGATCAGTTTATTGAAGAATTGTTTAAGCCTCAAAATATGTACTCCAGATCAGCTATGCAGTCAGTTTTTGAAAAGTTAGTACATTCATCCATAATGCGGCTCAACACTAATAGTATGGGAAAGGTATGATTGGAATTCATTGTCACATTGCTATTGTGTATGTGCAGTTACAAGGGCTCTGCCTGTTTTTGAGTGTTTAAAATTTGAAAAGTATATTAGGAAATACTTTCTAAAACAAAACACTTTTTCTGAAAGAAAAAATGCTTAAGATATCTTGCTAATTGTATTAAAAACATTCATGAAAACTCTCATCTTAGTTTATAATTTTATTAGTGATATGTATAAAATTATTGTAAAGAAAATTCCTATAAATGTGCTATTTCATCTCCTAAGATATAAATTAATTTTAATATTCAGTTAATTCAGTTCAGGATTAATAAATAATATTCAGATGTAGGTAACCAGTTTTTTAAGTGTCATATTTTTTAAGCTAAAATATTATTTCCCAAAGAATAGCCTTTTTTGGAATTTTAGTAAATGCTCTAATATTTTTAGTTTTAAATGCATGACAGTAATAGATTTATCACCTTGTGTTTTGATTATCTTTGGTTTTACAACCAAAAATAGATTTATAAATCCAGTTTCAAATTGGGAGACAAATCTTGGTGGCTTATCAACTGTGTTTAATGATTTATGTATACATTTTTATTCTTTCTTGAAAATATGTTGCCTTTCATACATTTTGAAGTCACTTGGCTTTAAAATACAATCTTTGTTAATTCCAACAAGTTAAAAATATGTTAAACTTTGAATTGTTAAAATATTGATTTTATCTCAAGACTTCTAAATTTTATAAAATGTATTAATTCAAAAGCAAAATTTGTGTATAATAATAGTTTTATTGGTTTTAAGATACTTATTTTATGTAATGGAGTTGCATATTTTTGAAAAGTAATTTATGATTTTATTGCATTATGGACAATTGTAAGCTTATAAATTAAATGATAAAACATTCTCAAGCAGAACCTAAATCAATAAAAGAGCATGATGTCAATTCTAATGGTCAATATTTGCCTACCTTACAAAAAATTTTCCTCCAAGGATACCTAAGCGATCTTTTCATGCTTTCATCCCACTGCTCTTTTCCCCATTCCTCTTTTTTCCCCTTTCACAACATTTTTTACTTGACTTTGTCTTGTGTTTGGCACAGCTTGGCCAAATATGGCTCTTGTGACATAATACACCAAAACAACCAACCAAGAAATTTCAAATGTGTATCCTTATATATGGAGGGAGCTCAGCTTCATTAAAAATATTGGAGAAATAAATTTAAGCTCCATGGAATCTCTGCCATTGATTTAAACTGCATTGATTCATAAGGAAAACCTTCCACATTTCATCAGCTGACAAGTGAAGTGTAAATAGGGTAAACCATTATTTTTAGTTTAAACAATTAAGTTCAGAATGCTTTTTGAGTTTGGTGTTATAGCTAGTGGATAGCATGCTACTTTTTTTATTCCTTTTTAAATTCTCATGAAAAATGCAAATCTTAAGCATTACATGATTAATTTTTTCAAAACTAAATGTAACCAAAACAAATTCAGTTAAATAGGAGGGGTACAAAGAGTTCTTTATAAATCAGCATTACTGTGATTTATTGTTTTCAATTGAAATATCGACTAGTAACTGAGAAGACTGAAAAATACAAATGTAGTTATTTTTACTTTTTCTTTTTATGTTATTAAGAATACATTGAAATTTATGCTAAGAGAACCATTTTTTGATTTAAATCGAAAATAAAATGCATAATGTAATGAAAAACGAAATTAACTGCTATATTTAAAGTTTAGTTAAATATTTATGTGATGTATTTTTGAGTGATTATATTCATTTTCAATTATGGTTTTTATTTTTTATGATTACAAGTTTATAATTTTTTCTCTTTTTCTAGCTTTACGATTTAATGTTAATGGTCTTCAAATACCAAGTAGTAAACTGTCAAGATCCAGAAGACATATTATTTGTGACCTTGAATCACATGGATGCAATCAGAAACTGCGCAAAGCCATATCCTGAATTGAAGAAAAGAATTGAAAATGTTTATTCATTATTAATTTCTGTAAGACATGGATTTAGCATATAATTTATTTAGATTTAATAGAAATATAATTTGAAGTGAAAGTATAATAAATTGCTTCAAATATTAACTCTTTCAGAGTTATAAAGACATGTCTCATGAAGGTTATGAATGCCTTTACAATTGTATAGTTGCATTCCTGCAGGATCTTAATATTAGAGTAAGTTTAAAATCATATTTCTTTATTTTTGCAAACTGCAATTTTTTTATTTTTGGAAAAGGTATAAAAATCATGAATACTATATGGATGCTGTTAAGTTCTTAGCCTATTGTCTTGAAATGACAAGTTTGGTATGTAGTCCAAGTGTTTTTTATCTAATCGCAGTGACAAGCCATTCACTATGCAACTAAAATTCTGTTTTAATATGTACAAAATATGTATTAATATTCTTATATTAAAATCAATAGTACATTTATAAATGGCTATGAATAATAAAATGAATTATGTTTTCTTGCAACAAAATGTAAGAACTATTGTTGATGAGAATTTCAAATCGTGAAGAACTCATGCTATTAGCTTGAAACTTATAAGTTGTGTACTTCAGATTGGAATATGCAAATTGTTATATGTGCCAGTGAAAATGCATGTAGTTTTGGAGTAGTACCATCTGAACTTTTCCAATTTTGAGTACGAATAGGTGGTTGAAATTAGATGTTGCAATTAATGAAGAACCAACATTAAATCAAAAAGGTGTTTATTGTGTCTTTGTATTTGGGGGTCCTAACTTTGAACACCCTGAGGTGCTCTAGTGATCTGCCCTTCCTTCTGTTTTCTCTCATACTTTTTAGTCTCTAATACACATATTTTAGTCTTTTTTTACCTTTTCTCAGTTCTAACTGTTTTATTTGGTCTTGCGTCTGATATAGCTTATCCTATTTTGGACCTTGCACCATAAAATCCAAATAACCAACCAACTTTGAACAAGGTCAGATTGTTGGGATAAGAGTAGCTGGATTTTCTTTTGTCACTTGTACAGTATACAATAAGTACGAGGAAAATGTGGAATTAAAGGACAAATAGAGCTCAGTTGTACAGTGATGTTGAAAATGAACCACGAAATCACACAATAGTGCCAAGATAATAACAAACATCTCTATCAAATAGCAGTTACTGATCACACAACAATATCAATGGTATTGAAACATTGATATTGTTGTGTGATCATTGCCTCTATCTCATGTGTAGCATTGGTCAGGTTTTGCTCTTCTGCAGAATTCATGGCCTACATAGCAGGCCTTGCATCTCATTTCTATGTGTTACTTTGACTTTACTCAAGCATTTTGGGCTTTAATAATGTCTGAGACACAGATATTGGCATGTTGAATGACAATAACTTATTTGTTTCTGACAAGTAAATTTGTTTCAACTTTCAGCGTTATATAATGGTTCCGTACATATTTGAAAACATAGTGCTGAATGACAATTTACAGTGTTCATCGGTTTAATGCTAAATGTCATGCTTAAGATGCCATTGTGTTCCATTCTCAATCTTGTCTGAAATAAATACAGGGAACCCACAATCTATTATTCTTATTTAAAGATTTTGAAATATTGACAGTATACGATGTGTTATATACAGTACTATTTCAACTTATTAGTGACTCAATTGATTCAGTGTTATCATTAAATATAATTTGGGTTAAAAGGCAATTAATGTATTTTAAAATAATAAATTACTTAGGTTAAGCAATATAATGAGACTAGATACCTTTCATAATAACAGCTTCTACATAACTTTGGTTCATAACTCAAATGTTGAGAATCACTTGATTTTTGGTAAAAACTTAATCACATTCTAAAAACTTAATGGCCAGAATCTAGTAAACAATATAATTTATTAAACAAACTAACATTATTTAACTATTTCATTTCAGGTGTCTGTGTTGATGAAATTAGGACTTCAGCTACCAACTGGTGAAATTATTTCTTCAAAAAATGAGGAAAGGACAAAACTGAACTTGAATGAGTATGTTTAAATTAAAAATTTCTAAATTTGTATTGTGAATTCTTAATAATTGCTTAAAGTTTACAAAGTGTACTTTACACTGTAAATAATGTACAGTTACAGCTAGCTGCAATGCACACTTTTGTTATTTCTGATTTTCTTATAATTCATTTGTGACACCAGCTTATGCTCAATCCTCTCAAAGTAAAGAATGTTTCAAGGATTAGAAAATTTTGGTTGTAGATCTCATATCATTTCTTGCCGTATTAAAGTTATTGTGACAGTTGGACTGCAACTTTTGAAAACTTGTCAACCGCAATATATTTAAAAAAACTATTTGTGTTTTCAGTTTAGTTGATGACCTTGCACCATAAAACCCTGACATCCAATCCAATCAGTTTAGCTGACAATTTTATTTAAATAAAACAGCACATTATTTTCCACAGAAAAAAGAATAAAGCATTCAGTTATTTCCTCCATTTAACCCTCTGAAGGGTTTACCCGCATATATCTTATTCTGCAACCTGTAGTCTTCCATGCATGAATTCTAACCAGTTTTGATCTTCTTGACCAGCAGAATGTTTCCTTGGATTCTTTCAATCGATCCATGTGGTTATTTAATCATTTTGTGTGTTGTGGCGTGAAAACAATACTAAACTATTCAGAAATCTTGTAATGCTGAGATTAACTACCATTTGACATATCATAGGGTTCCGATAACAACATCATCCAAACATCTGAAACTAAAGCAGCTCTTATAGTTGAAAAATGTTGCATTCAAAGTACATCTGTCTCAGAACAGTAGCAATATTAAAACTTAAGAATGCTCAATTGCAAAAACTGATTTGAAATAAAAGATTAAGTTTCAATGTTAATAACTTAACAAAGCAACCTTTTAAGAAAAAATATTAAGACATGCCTTGACTGTTTATCAATTTCAATTTTCCATAGTATACAAATATCTGGTGTAGTCTAGATAAATCTATTTATCTTAACATAGAATAATAACCACATTCTAGATTTGGTGGACCTGAATATGCCTAAAATGGCCTATAAAGTAACCTAAAAAATTACCTAACATTTTTTTTATATGCTTTCGATTAGCAAATTATTTCTTATCACTTACAAAATGCATGTAAATAAAATATTTTTCTGCTTATATATCTTATAAAAATGCATTAAGAATCGAATCTTCCTAATCAAGATTTCGAGATCCTCTAAGATTTGTTTCAGAGCATGAGTTCCATTAGAATTAATCCCCTTACTGTGCAGAAGTACCCATATAACCAGGTAAATTCTTCATAGAATAAGTATGTGTTACAGATGCAATCAATCTCTCAATAATAGCAGACATTTCCGTTTATTTTGATGAGGACTAGTATTTTTCCTAAGCATTGGACCACATTTCGGAAAATGCTGCAATTTGCAACTTCATTATTTCTGGTGTCAATTCACCATAAAGGGGTTTTCATTCACATCAAAATGTTTTGTTTGAGTAATCAGATTTTTTCTTGTCAAAAGCTGGCAGAAAAAATTGTGCTCTGTATTGTGTCTTGTATTAAAAAGACGCTGCAGATAAAAGATTGTAAATTGGTGACATTTCAACACAATTTATAAAACTCAGGGCAAATTAAAAAATTATGCTAAAAACTAAATTTTTGTTTACTTTTGCTTTGTTAAGCAGTTGTAGAAAAAGAAAAGCCAACTGATACCTACTTCAGACATATTTACTATTCTGCATCCTTACCCTAAAAAGGAAAGTTGGCACCTATTTTCAAGCAGTGTTTGATCATGTTTGCTATCCTGCATTATTACATCATTTACTCATATTTACAAACACAGCAAATGTGAAGTATCAATGACTCAAATCAATGTTTCATGCCTGAATATTTTCTTTTTTTCATATTATATCAATCTTACAATTTATGTTTCATTCCTTTCAATGGTATATTTTTGAAATCACAATTTTCTAGAATTTGTTTTTCTTTTGCTTATTGGAATATACTACTGAAATACTGGATAGTTTTCTTCAAAAACGATTAAGTAATGATTTGGATGAACTGAAATCAGGAGGGATGTGTCAGAAAGAAGTTCAGAAAAAATATGGAAGACATGTATTTTATATAATTCATTATTTCACATGATCATTACCATCATTGTATTTTGTTCATCAGTTACAGACGACTTAAGTCCTGAAACAAATTGAGTAATAATTTATATTTGGGAACATTGAATGGTATGAATAGGTTTTGAAATATATAGTTTCTCTCTGCAAAAAAGTTTTATTTTGGAAGTACTTTTGAAACGGATAAAACATAACTTTAATCGATTGAAATTATCAGGATTGCATTTGAAGATAATGACTATGCTTCTAGGTCGAACGTTAAAAGGACTGACAAAAGTGAAACACTTTCACACCTCTGCTTTGATATTGATGGTGACAGAGGGACAACACTTGGAACAAATATGTGAGTAAAATGGTTTATTTTCAGAGGTTTGAAAGGTTTTGTGCTAGAAATTTTTGTTATGGTATCAAGTGAAGGATATTCATAGGAAAAACATGCGCCGAAAATAATTTACTTGAGACAAGCCTGACGTTGTATTAATTGAACTTAAGATAAGACAAAAACTAGACAAAATTGTATATTCCCATGTAAATGACTGTTCGTAACTAAACAAGATTACTTTTTCATGTTTTTCATTCCATATTTTGCTTATATAGTCAATCATTACAGTAAAAACAAGAATATGTTGGTAGGATTGTTAATTATAAAGCTAAACATTTGTGTGTAAGGTATATAATATTTATGTTATGTGTGGCACACACAAGTGTATAAGAATAGTGATTGGCATTAATAAATATTTTCAAATTAACATGGATAAATATGTAAAAGTGTTTTTTCTGTTAAATGTTAGGTTCATAAGCAATCCTATAGTAATGAATCAAAATATTTAAAAATAGTTTCATGATTGTGGTTATGCACTCATCTATGGAAAGTAGTTTATTTTTCTGCATATTTGTATGTGTATTTATAATGCTTTCAAACTATGATAGATTTTGATAAATGCTCCCTATCTTTGTTGATCACACATTGAATCATGTTGAAACATCACATTTTTGGTGGATGATTATAAAGTTTAATTTTTTTAAATATAATTATGCCAAACACCATTTTTACTTGCATCAAGTTTCGTTTTATCTTTTAAAAGCTAATTGATAAAACTTTTAGATATGTGAAATCTACATCATTGGAAATGGCTAAAGTTCAAGTATCATCACCATCTGTAAAAAGTGCAATAGAGAGCAGAGTGAGTTTAACATTATAACGATATCATTGAACAGACTTTAAAAAATGGAATTCTAATATTGTATTTTTTAACAGGAAAATGATAACATTCAAGCAGTAGAAGAAATTACGCTTCTTGGACGTCTTATTGGAAAATGTAATCAATCCGATTTTGTTCCAGAAATGCTGCTTTCATCTAACGATGATAATGTGGAAGAAATGTATGCAACAATTGCTAATAATCATTTGAAATCAATTGAATATTTTAATGGTATTAAATGTGTTTAATGTCTTTATAGATATCAAGGTACTTACAATAAAGACAATTGTTCTTTTGTTAACATCGATGCTTCACAGGTTTGTAAAATATCTTTACTTACAAATTTTTTCATTTTTGTAGATATTGGTATTCATTTATTGTACAATTAGCAATAATTGTATGTCAGAAGTTATCAGTCAGCTATACCAGTATGTAGTTCAAGAAAATTATTGCAACCTAAGTTTATTCCGAGACATTTTTAATTTTGTGCAGGCTTAATTTTATTCATTTAGTTTAAAGCTAAGTTTAACATATGTATGACCAGCATTGTATTGCTTAATGTTCTTCTCCATATAAAAGTATCAATTAAATGTTTCTAAGAACTGCAAATTATGCTGTTACTGACTATAAAAACCTAATTTTGTGATAAATGAATACAAATTTTAGCCACTAAGTAAATGAAATTTCAATTCTTAGTTAAGGAAGCTACTAATTTTTGTGTGCCTTCTATCGATAGAATTTTTTCATTTTCTTATTTTGCATAAAAATGGAAAATTTTCCAATATTGGTATCATATATTTATAATTGAATATAACTATAAATCCCTAAAATGACTTATAAAAAGAAAGCAAACCAATGAATTGCATTTAGTTCTGAAAATCTTAGTCTATTTTTTAATGTCTTCACTTGAAGTAACAAAATATATTTTAAATCAGTGTGAAATTGAATTAATTGAAGCTTCATTTTTTGGTATTCAAATATGTGAGTAAACTACTGTATTTACTAAACATTTCAGTTGTGATTAGCAAATTAGGATGTATGTATTCTTGTATCTACTGGCATCTTGGATTAGGGGTATTCCATACAAAATAAGCAAATCAGCTGTGGCTGATATATCACCCATTTTAATGAAAATCAATTTTCAAGTAGGTCATGTATGGTAATGAGCAACTAAAATATTAGGTTTCACAAATGTATATTCAGTTATTTATGGACATTTAAAATTCAAGGCCCCACAAACATAGATGTATTAACACTTAAAATAGCCTGTTTGCAACCCTTTATTTCAATAAGTTATTAAAACAAATTTCAAATTACTATGGTATCTTTCAAAATGGAGACATTATTAAAGATTAATGAAGAGATTTTTATAACAAATAGTGTAGTGTAATTTAGTGATTGTGTTTATTCCTTTGTAAAGAGAAAAACATTTAAAAGTAAAATTATGGAAAAATGCTATTTAATGTTCTAAAAATACATATTCAACTGTGATGGAAAACACCAAAACTTTTCAACATTATAGACCAACATGTTGCATGTCCTGAAATTTTCATTATTCCCTTTTGCTTATTTTTAACTAGATGGGAATTTGACTTTTTTTATTGCAGTTGATAATGAAAGTTAAGCTGATATAATAATATATGAAAAATGCTATATAAGAATTTAATAATTATTATGGTGCACATGAAAAACTTCACATGAAATTACTTTTGTAAATCCTTTTTCACTTGCTTAATCCAAATAGCATTTCCATCAGTGAAATAATAATTTAGTAGGGAAGTTCATTTTGTTAGTGAAGTCATTTTTGCTTATATTAGGAAGTGTAAATACTAAATACGTTTTGTAAAAATTATTAGACATAAATGCATTATCTAATTTTGAGAATAAAAACTTATTTAAAATTCCTTATCTTTCAAACTGTAAAGTGAGAGAAATTTTGCCTTTTTGTGAAGCTTCAACAAGATCCATTATGTAAAAACAACCTGTTTAAAAGAATTTTCTGAGCTTACAGAGAAACCCAGACAACTATTGTATTTCAAATTGGATAGGAAGCTTAAAATAATTGTCTTTACTATGAAATGGAAATATAGGAGAAGCAGTTATGGGGTAAGGCCAAATTTCAATTTTAGCAAATGCTACAAAATTGAGCAGAGACCTTTATCAGATTGAAAGTGAGTTTTAAAAGGTAATCTAATAAAATTCGTTTCAAATTTTATAATGCTTTTTATGTTTAAATGTTTGAGCTTTTTTAAATAGTAATTTGATGGTCTGCTTTTTTACCTTTGGTATAGCTTGTCCACTTCCTGACCTTGTGCCATAAAACCCCAAATCCAACCCAATTTAAGAACCACCACCAATTGGCAATAATAGCTATTGCCTGTAGTGGTGATAATTTAAGAATATGATTACCCTTCATAGGCCTTTCCTAATAGTTTGGCGACGAAAGTTTCAGTCGCCAATTTGGTGATGGGCCAGTACTGTTCTTGAGTGTTACCGATTTTGTTACTGTTGCTTTTAGACTCAAAAGTCAATCCTGAATTTTTTTAAATAACAGACATTTTTTAACTGTATATATATATATATTTAGAGTGGAAAATTGTCATTTTGTAATTTTCCTTTGCTATTTGAATGTGAAGGAAATAAAGAACAACTTCCAAACTTCAGCAATAATTTCATAATACCTAGCTCTGTAACTGGTATGAATTTCAACGATGCCTTTAAATTCCGTTAGCTCATAGAAACGTTAGTTCGGTCAAAATTGGAAAATTTTCATATTTTGCAACTAATTTTTTGATTAAATGTTTACAATTGATATTTCCAAATGATAAAAAGAAAATTTTTCAGATAATACACTTCAAGCTCGTAGGTAAAAGAGGTGTATGAATCTGCAATAAATTGTTTTTGTCTACGTTAAGTAGTTTTTGAGAAACACCTGAAGTATGCAACATTAAGTGATTTCACAACTGCTCTTCAAAGTTGTGTCCCTAAAATGCCTGACTTTCAAAATATTTAATATTAAACTAAAATATTTTGGATATCGTTATAAACTAAACCCCTGTACGGAATTTCATGAAAATCAGTCACCATACGGCCATAGGATTTTTCTTACTTTTGCTAATTTCACATGGAATATCCCACTTTGATATTAAATGTCCCACTATTGATTTCAGGCTTATCAACTACTTTTAAGTAATTACATTAATCCTTACACCATTTGTCCTGGAATTTCCACAGGCAACGCAATGTAGCAGAAATTTCTTATCCCGATTCCTGCAATTGTTGGCTACAACTGTTATAGTATATATGTCAAAGCTTCTAGTAATTTCCCTGGTTGGGCAATTCTTAAATTTTTATGCATTAGTACTTTTAAATCCTTTTAGCTATTAGGTAGCAGTAGGTGTCTGAACTTTAACAAAAAAAATGGAGGGATTTTAGCATATGCAGATAAATTTGCATTTTCTAAAACAGTTTTGTCCTTCATCCTCAGCAGTCGGAGGAATTAAACTTTATGAAGCATCACTTTAATTGATGACTCACCAAAAAAGCACACAACTATCTAGGTATGTACAAGCTTAATGTAAAATAATGATCAAAAATTGATTGTGAAGATGCATGTTTTTGGATAATTATATTCCCTAGTTAACACATTGACAATATTCTTTTCTTTTTGAATGCATGTAGCTAAAACATGAGAACTCATTTTTTATTCAAAAATTAGCATTGCTATAGAAGTGGAACTTCAAATTCAAATAAAGGTTAAAGAATTCACAAATAAATAATTGCAACATGTGTCATTAAGCTTGATCATTAATAGAAACAAAAATAGATAAAATGCTTTTTCTAAGCTGAATAATAAACCTTGCATTTTCCCAAGCATGTTGTCAAGAATTAGTTTTAAAAATTAATATATAAGTGCTTTTTTTAACATATTTTCATAGTGTAACTATCTTTCCTGTACCATTGAAAAATGTCACATTTTACTAATACCTATTCTCTCCTCTCTTTGTCTTTTTCATTATTTTTCTGAAACTGTTTGATAAAATATGTATTTAATAGCAAATGCCATTAATATTTTGCTATAATATGGAATTAATTTCTTTAAATATTCTATTTTTAGGTATGTCAGGCAGAATTAGGGAAAATTTCAAATGAATTCTTTGTCAAAGAGGCTACAAAGAAAAATGACATTCTGGAACTTTTAGACATTGCAGATAATGATGGTGTATAATATTTTTTAAATGCAATACTTGGGGTCTCTAATAGAATATTTTAAACTATGCTTTGACCTATACTCTAAAAAATACACCCTGAAAATTAATTTTCTAAAAATATACTGTGCAATATCAAGAATTATGTTGATTAAAATTTTAGAAAAATAGTGTTTTCTTTAATCCTACTATACCATACACTGCCACTACCAAGCACTGATACTCGAAAACAAGGTCTGTTCAGAATTTTATTTCCAAACACTAGAAATGCTGATTTAACATTAATGTTTGTCGCTTTCAGTGACATACTTGTGCATCTATCCCATTGCTAATTTTTCTACATGTAATAGTGAAGGTCCTGGAATTTTTCTTCAGATATGCACTGCAGAAAAATTTTCGATTATGTTTAGTAATTTGGTACGACTGCTCAAAGTCAATATGTGGGGTTTTGAATTATGCTACACACCATGGAGGTGTGTGGGAAGTATCCTCCAGGTGATCATGATACATGCTTCAGACTATCATCATAGCAATGTTAGAATGGATGGAAAAATTCTTCATTAACAATGATCCTAGTACAACAGCTCACAAATGCCAAGATTTGTCTTTTTTCATGCAATGGATGGGTGACTTTATCACTAGACATCTTTAATTTCTTTCACCACAGACAAGCATATCCATAAATTAGGAAGGCATGACTCACCATACACTTGCTGCAATCTAGTTTCAATTGGTCTATTCAAAATTTGCTGTTCTATTTTAATCCTTTGAGTGCTGAGTTTCCGAGAAGAGAACTCGTTTTTACCTTACATTTAATTACTAAAAAGCTATGTCTATTGGTTGCAAAAATCTGGAGATTCTATTGATGAAAAAGTAAAATTGGTTAGAAGTCATACACACGGAAGACTAAAGGTTGCAGAACGGATATGATTGTAAACCTCAGTTAAATGAAAATAACTGAATGCTTTAATCTTCTGTTCAAATTAAAATTTCAACTAAACTGCAAATTTTTTTTAATATTTTGAGTTATATAAGGTTGTACAGTGGGAAAATATGTGTATGACACTCAGGGTTATAAACAACTGTTCAATAGCTTGTTACCTTTACTTTTCCAGTGGATCAATGCATTAGAACCTTTGTTATAAGATAAGAAAAACTACTGCTTGTCACTCCTTGAGCATTTATTTGTTCATGACTCTAACATCAGTCCCAGAACTTTTTGGATATATCTTGTTTATACTTTAAATAGTATATATTTACTTGTTCTTTCATGCCTTTGCTTATTTGTTCATTACTTTGCTAATAAATTATCAAATAAAATTATAAGCTTTTGGTTAACAGTGAGAACTTGAGTTTTTATAGTTTGAAGTTCAAATTATATAAATTTTACTTCATTAACTTTTTGTATGTAGTGATGTATCAAATTTATATATGGATTGTTTAAATAGCTCAGCTGACAGTATGCCTAGTAAGGGTGTAGCACTACATTCAGAGTTTGCTGGGTGACATTTACAGTATGACAAGATGTTATTTTCTCACTCAGCAAAATTGATGTCTTGTCATGTGATTTGTTTGAGCAAATCAAGCATGAATTTAGTAAAAGGTGCTTAACCTGTAGATGTTCTTCAGCATATGAATGAGAGTAGTATAAAGAGTGTTTGATACAGCAGTATTGTTTGTGATGCAAACAAATTTATTACTCCTCATTTACACCATGGATATCAAATTTTGGTCAATTTGAAATCACCTTTTGTTCATGATGCATTTCCTTACATTCTTTAGCTGTCAGCTTTGCTTTTTACCTAAACATGGAAATAAGGTTAAATTGAATTATTTTTGTGAAAACTCATACCAGAGGTAGCAACAACTGTATTGTTTCCTACTCCGTTCTGATCTAAACGGACTTACAATAAAAGTGAAAAGTATTTGAAGACTTGAACTAGAGAGGACTTCCCTAGCTTTTAATGCTATTATTACTATCACTCCATGCTTTTTCAGATATCTTATTAATATTAACTAACAGAAACTCTTAGAAATAATCCATGTGTTATACCCTTTTTGATGTAAAGCCAACAGATTTGCATGTTATTTTTACTCATTTTCAGAAAGCAACTCTTTGGAGCACAAGCTACTGAACTTACAGTATATATAGCAAACAAACTGCTCTGAAAAACCTACAAGAATGGCAAGAGACATTTTAAATATTGACCCTCTAGGAAACTGATACAATCATTTGTTTACTTTTGCATATTTATGCCAGTAAGTCTAAATAGCAAATATACATTTAATTTGAAGTGGCATATAAAGGGTTGACTATATTTGATTTTAATTTTTCAAAAGTATTGCTACATTTTCTGAATTCGCATAAATTTGTTTAAAAATTGAAAGATAAATAATCACTGATTTCATTTGTTTCACACCTATTGCAAATTTAGTCTTCACTGGACATAACATAAATTTGAAATTTTCATTTAAATGTGATTTAATAGTAAGAGTCAAACAAATCAAAATTGTAGTTTTATGCAAACAAAGAATGATAAGGCACAGATGAAATGATATTTACAAAAACATAATTTAAAAACTAACATTTAATCTTGTCATATAGCAGTGTAGCCTTCAGCAGCAGCTAGATTCCATAGAAAATTTTCAAGGGCTGGAGCAAATTTATTTTCTTTCAGAACAGATAACTTAATTACTTCTTGTCCAAACTCGTCCTTCACAGCTAACGTTTTCAAACTCTTGAGGAGTTCATTTGTTTTATTTGCAATTTCCTAAAGACCATAAAACAAGATTGGTCAGTTTCATATAATTAACTAATGTAAATGATAGGACATGAATACCAATTTAGATTTTATTTAGATTTAGATTAAATTTAACATATTCCGGAACTATTTTACCATTTAACTTTCAAAGAATTCAATTTCTAATTATACCTGCATTTGCGATGACAATAAATAAGTCTCGAGGACAGACATTCGAAAAAATTGGAATTTTATTGAGGCAGCCAGTTTTTACACATGGTCAATTGTACGTCGCAGCAAGTAGAGTTCGATGGTTTGAGATTTTATATTTCAGAATATAACGGTCAAGTGCATTTAGCAAACGATGAAAGAGTTTTTACAAAAAACATCGTTTACACAGAAGTTTTGAATCATTAAATTCATTGTCGAACTATTTCAAGTTCAATGGACAACATTTTTTTTTTTTTAGCCACCCGGTTTTTTTTGTTTCAATAAAAAATACGAAGCACGTATTCCTTATTTCATTTTTTGGATTTATTTTTATTTAAATTTTATATAATTTGAAAAAGATAGGCAAATTAACTGTAGTCTTGGCGAAACCTGTGGCCAGTATAGCAATAAAACCCCCCCAAGAAAATGTCAAACAACGCGTTATTGTTTTTTAGATATGGCTTAACCAAACTATACCGCATTTTTCCTGTGACGTATTTGTACATGCTCGCAGCTTACGTAATAGAACAAAATTCAAAAAAAATTATATGCAATGAATATAGAGGTATACTCTTTGACAAAAGAACCTTATAACGTTCAAATTTAAAAATTAAATGAATTATGGTCGAATTTCGACCACTAGTTTAGATTAATCTATAAAAATAATCTAGTTACGGAATTCTAAGCTGATTAATGTAGGCCCCTAAGCGATTTCTCTTCCCTACTCAAGTCCTTGGATTCACTTTATTATAGTGTAGAGCTTTATTCCAAATACTCAACCATTAATTTGTTTATAATTTTAGCACTAAGACTTTTTGAACATCTGTTGGGCTTTAAAAGGCAACACACCTCTTGAAGGTCAATGACACTTTGGATATTCTTCAGTTTGTGGTTTACTTTCAATTCAATTGATCTTGATTATATAATGAAAAGGCTTGCATTCAATATTTCACTGATATCTCGAGATTATCCCCATTCCAGGGAAAATGCTAACTCTCTGGGCGGCGAGACAACTCAGTCTTGTGCTGCCAAAAACGGCACCCCAAAAAAGCAAGTTCCCTCTTTAAAAGTGTCAGCGTTTCTTCAGTTAATTGGTCACAGCAGTAAGCTATTTAGACTGGACCGTCAAAGGAGAGGGATGATAGTGATAGATAGAAAAGCAACAGGCTACTTTCAGGTTCCAGGATACCTAAGTATGAGAAGATTCTTCTCAAGGGAAATGTTTGTGGAATGACTTTCAAATAGTGCAGTAATTCATTCGACTGATCCACAAATATTCTTACACATGTTTGAAGAAACAAATATTTACTGTAAATATGGGAAGCTTTGAAATAATGAATTTATATACTTTCCTTTTAATGAGTAATTTTCTTCTAATTGTAAATAAGTTGAATTCTAGCATTGATTTTCTTCAGAACAAAAATTTGCCTTCCATTAGATTTACAGCATTGTTTCGTGTAAATCAAGCGGTGAATTTATTTATCGCAGTTGAGTTAGACGAGACTCAATGCAGAGCAAAAACAAAAAAATGTTCAATTGCTTAGCTAATGTAAAGTAGGTTAAAATATTCAAAACAGTAATCACAACAGATATTACCCTAAAGGTTCCAGATTTTGGGAGTTCACTTATCAGTGAAGAAACGAGTAGAAATAAAACCATACACATGGTAAATTGAGTTACTTTGCACCAATAACTTTTTAAATAAAGGAAGTATGAGACGGTTGGAATCTACTCTTGATCATGGTTTCAAGTGATTATTTCTCGTTAAATTTTAATGGTCTAGTAATTTCAGAAAATCTGAGAACTGGCATCCGGATAATAAACTATTCATAGACGCAAGATACAAAATATCGAATTAAGTAAATCTCAAAATATTTGCGATTTGTTTCATATATTAGTTTACAAGTTCATATAAATGCTTGAAAATAATTTTATAAAATTGGCAGTGATAATAGTTTGACGTAGCCTCAAATAATTTTTCATAAAACCTAAATTTGAACCAGCATTTCGACGGTTTCAGTGTCATTTATTTTGTCTTCCACTGAAAATAAAATGTTTCTCAATTGCCATGTCGCAGTCTGGTACCGAGCCCTAGCATTAGTTATACAGGGTCGTAAGAGGTTATCCTGGGATTTGTCATTTTTGATACCTAAGGATTTTTATGAAGTATTTTATAGTGGTAATATTCTGAGAATATTCGTGAATGTGCCCCAAAATACTCAGACTCGGAATGCCTAAATAAAATCTGTATAGCAAACATCAATGACCAAGGAAGTATAAATATATTTTTCCACTGAAAATGAAGACAAAAGCAGACTCCGGTTCTCAAATCTAATACTAAATACTGTTTCTTAGCAATTTCGCATTGCAGTGCAAGTTTTTTCGAAAATCGAGTGACTTGATTTTTAATAGTAATAAGCCTAAAGATATAAATTTTGATATGAATAAGAGACAAGGGACTTCATTTAACTTTCGTGTTATGAAATCTCGTATGTAAGGTGTTTATGACCCAACAAATATAAATTTTTGGTGATCAGAATGAGATGAAAATCAGTAAATTATTTTAATGATGTTGGCCTGAGAAAACTACTAGACACTACAAGATTTCATTAGTCCAGTGAGATTGATAACTAATTTAAATGTTTCATGTCACATCGCATACATAAGTTTATCAACAATCCTTGACCTGATTTAATTATTTTAATGCATGCACTTGAAAAAATTGTAAAGGTTTACGAGTAAATTTGTTGGAACCAGGCTCTTGTTATATAAATTGTTTTTCGTTTGTTAGATCTGTCCGTTTTAAATGCAATTATATTTTTAACATACAAAGCCTTTCACTTAAAGCTTATCAAGCAAATGATAGGCAACTCTTCCATAGGAACTGATATTCATACCCAACTCAAAAAAGGCCTCGTTTCCAATATTGGCCCTTGGATGGACGCAAACGTCGAAGGTGTGTTATATGCTCTTAAAAAAAGCGTTTTACCATTGTGTGCAATGTTGCACTATGCGTAGATACTATCAACTGCTTTGCAGAATTTCAAGGACATTGAAATCAATTATTTCATTGTGAGTGAAAAGAGACAAAGTGAAAATAATTTTAGATATTAAATTTTATTGCTATAATTTTTCACTCTTGATAGATTTGTATATTTAAACAGATTTTGTATATAATATTGTAAGGTGTTAAGTTTTTTTGTAGTGTAAAATTTAATGGTTTGTATAGTGTTAAATTTAATGGTAATGTATGGTGGTAAACTTGTTGTTCACCTGTGCACTCTAAATATTTTTAGATGTCCAGAAATATAAATGGTAAGTTTAGAATAAAAAAATTACAATGATGGATAGTATATATCAATATATGACAATCACATTTTTGAGATTGACATTTTTTAAATTTGTAAAAGTTTATAATTTTCAAACGATTTTACTGTTAAACATTCAAAGTTCATCGCCGAATTATGCATGTTTAACTTTAAGAGCAAATGTACACTTTAAATTATTTTATTTTTCCTTCAGTTCTTTGTAATTAATTGTTCTCTATGGAAGTTACTTCAGATTATTTTCCAATGAACTGATTTGTGTTGACAATAAGATGTGGTTCATAAGAATTTTTTTAGTAGTTCATTTTAAGTTTTCTTATTTGGAAGAAACCATTTATGTAAATCAGAGTAATTTACACAAGATTTTCTGGAAAACACAGATGATTTATAACCAAGTTAAGTAATTAATTAGACCTATGTGTACCTAGGATGCAATATGTATAGTTATGACATTTGAAATTTTATAAAAGCAGATTAAAGTTTTTACCCTACCTAATAATAAATATTACCCTACCTAAAGTTATGATTTACATATCAATTTAAATATGAATGGGGGAGTGTTTGTTTGTACATTGAATATTTTCGACCCATTTCAAGTTTTCTATCCGTTTTGGACCCTTCTGATACAAAATCCGTCTCTTGCGCGTCTGTTCATCTGTATGTGTGTGCTCGTGCTACGTACAAACGGTTGAACAAGTTTTCATGAAACTTTGCATACTGTGAGTTCTTACATTAATTTAGAGACTGAACTTGGTTGCGTGTCTGTCCGTCTTCCGGTTCTATGTTCGATTTTGTGTGTGTGTACAAGTATTACATAAGATTTGTTCAACATATTTTAATTTAATGTTTTATATTTGATACACCACATCTTTGTAGTGAATGCATTATTTGGAATTTATTTGCTTACATATTTAGGTAAGTTTCACATTAAAACATCTGAGTAACTATACTTAAATCAACCATAATTTGGTAGTTTTGGAGTAGCTGGAAGGTATATTGAGCATTGCAATTACTTGGATTGTTTTACCAGTACTGCTGAAAAATCAATTATTTTTTTTATGAAATTTAAATTATAATAATTTTGTATTTTGAGCCTTATTTATTTTCTTTGCAAAATATAAACTATTTCCGAACATTTGGGACAAACGATATTTTGCAACGAAACGGAAACTCGTGTTCGTTTGCCACGTGTAGTGATATTTTTTTTCGCTCCGAATTAATTTTGTATTTTTAAATTCTATCTAATTTTTAGTTGTAAGTTGTGGCAACTGTGCGAGATCAAGAGATAAAAAGAATCATGAATTCATATATTTAGAACTTTTTCCCGCCAACTTTTATTTCGTTTTAATTCTATTTCTGTTGTTTTTGTTTTAAATATTTATTATTTTAATAAACTGTAATTCCCCTTTTCATCACACGCAACACCACTGCAAAGTATTTGATTCAAAGTGGCATATAAGTTAGAACAAAGCAAATTTTAAGTGGAATTTTGTCATTATTGAAAGAACGTTAATGTTAAAAAAAATCCGAACTATAGTGACAGAAGGTCAAAGTGGCTTATTTTACGAATTGAAGCTATACTTAAGCAACTTATATAAGGAAGGTTTCTTAAAACAATGATTTTTTTAGAAGAAACTATCAAATCGATTTACCATTTAAAAAATGGTAATAGGTTACCTTTGTACTGAAGACATTCAATTTTAAAACAGGTTCTTTTATTATTGCACAAGTGCCGCAAAACGGAATTTTCAAGACGAAATGCGTATCCACTTTTAAAAGAACCTAGTGATAAATATCTTATGAAATTAATTTGTCATCTTTCCCTTAATGATGACAAAATTCGAAAATGACGCAAATCTGGTTCATTCCTCCCACATCTTGTATAAGCAATACAGAATAGCAAGTTACTCTGAATTGTTCAGAAAAGGATACTTTGTTGCATAAAAAATTCCCATGATTTAACCTGTACTTTTATAAAATGGCTAGTAGTACAGTGGTTGGATAATTTCACACGATCACTGTTATACTAATGAGAGCCCATAGAACTCTTATTAATCCCTTATAAGAATCCAGCTTAGTACAAAATCTATTATTTGCAACTAATTTATGAAACATGTTTTCTATCTGTGACTGGTTGTTAAAGTATCCGATAAATGAAACTTGATAGAATTACTTAAGATCTAAATAACAATATTTTAGTCTTAAAAAATACAATTACTTAAGACAAAAGTACAGTAATTACTCGTTATATCGGATATTTGACTTTATGGCTCTTATTTTTTGAAGTTTCAATCTTCAGGACGGCAGAGAAAATCGCATAGTAGTCTTTTTTTAATCAGACTCAAAGGCAATTATTTCAAGCAGTTTTCTACACCTTTTCATGTGAGATTTGTTTTCACTAAGCAAAATTCCAACATTGTCAAGTTGGGGGTACAGGGTCTTCGGAATTCCTGAAGGTGAAGAAACCGTGAATCATCCCTATTCAAAGCGACTTATAAGAACATCTTCACTGCTTGAAGTAGAAAACAGGCTATTGTTGGCAATGAAAACGTGGACAACAAAAAATGCAGGTTCCACCTATTGAAGAGACCAGCTACACAAAGGGTTCAATTGAGCTTTATAGTTTACTAAAATAAATATTTTTGACCACTGTCCTTTTCTGTTCTACCTCAAAAGATCCAATGCTATTCGTGTAAATTACCCGTTAGGTGGAGTCGAAGTCTGGGCCAAGAGATTTTGAATTAAAAATTTGTAAATGAAAACGTGTAATTTAACCTTCGGAATCCAGGAGCAGCCAAAAGTTGGATCCCGAAGTTTGTTTACTAGTTGTTTCTTTTATTTTTACAATACTTGGTTAATTACTTTTAGAAAATTTAGTTTTTATTAGTTTGGCCTCATAATTTAACCTTAGTATACAAGTAAATTTTTTTTGCTATTCCAAAGAACTGTTGGGTACTGTAAAGGTCAAATTAATTTTTGAAATTGATTATATGAATTCGTAGGTACTTAATGCCGCACTGGAGCAATACAACAAGCTATTGGCGACGGTCCATGTTCGATCGCGAAGGGAAAGATCCAAGGACAACTCGTAATTTTGAACCATGGTCAGATGACAAGAACAACACTTGAGCTGTCACCCCACTCTCGGAACTTCCACACCATGCCAACGTGAGGACATTTGAGGCCACAACAGATTTAACATGCATCATCCCCCACTTACATGATGGTCTTTGGTTGGAACATGCAAACCTCAGGAAACTAATCTGTCACTCTTCCAAACGGGCTGTCCCACATTTGACTCGTTATTGAATTCCTTAAGATGAAGCATGTGTCATACATTGACCTTCATATGACCCTTGATGCATTATGTGTTAAACATATTTTGTTTCTTATCTGAAATGTTTATAATTAAATGGAAGTATATGTCCGACAAAAAAAAGAAGAGCTAATGATGATTTGGGAAATTCAGGCTAAAAAAATTAAGTCACCTGCTAGCAGGTGTGACTGGTACATGGTGTTAAATAATTTTAAAGACAAGTATGTAGCAAAACAATTTTTTGGTTCAATCATTCCGATTTATTGATAGATTAGATTCTGAATTTGTCATTCAGTACTCCATCAACCAAATTCATTCTTGACTGCACATCCCGTTCCTTGATCAAATAACTCTTGAAGACATTAAAAAATGTGAGTTAATGGAACATTTCGTTTCTTAAAAATAAATTAAAAGTAATTTATATAAGATTTTAGTACAAGACTGGTAAATTTTAGGGTGGTGGGATGTCTCATCACTTTCAAATGGTAAAAGCTTGGTATAGGGATGTTCTAAGTATATTAAAACTACATATATTCTCATTCGATAGTGCAATACCTAGGAAGTGCTCTAGAAGAGACATACAAGTGCACATCACCCCTTAAAAAACTAAATTTTGTTTTGTGCAAATTACATTCATACGAGAAGGTCTTATCCATAGTTTTTTTGCAAAAGATATTTTATTTTGCATGATTTCAAAAGGGTTAATTATCCATTGATAATTAATATTTGTGAGAAAGGACCAAAACTAGTGTTTGAAATTTAAAAGTTCTTTACCGCATCGATGGTCCACAGGTTGCACGCTTCACCACACCTATTGGAACTCCGCCAATTATCGCACTTAGTCAAGTTTTCAATGCATACTGAATTATTAAATTAAACAATTGTGTATAATTAAAAAAGTATGCCATGTGATTTTGATTGCAGCAAAAATCATACCTTTAATTTTTTAATTTCCAACATTTTTCTCTGAATTCATGTCACTTCGTGTTGTTAATTGCTTTTGTTTTCTATTTTGTGTTTTGTAAATTTTTAATCGTACTTCAGATGAAGCATTTTGAAATATTTTCATTTCAAAAAGCAAAAGCAAAACAGTATAACAATACATTTTCGAAAAGTGCACACACAAGATTGTTCCAAATTTTTAATTGAATTTCTAGAATTTGAAGAAACCGAAGGTAGACGCTCCCATACTGTAGCTTAACAAAGACAGGAATACCCTGTTCACGTTGAGATAATCAAGGTAATATGTTAAAGGCAATGAATTGCGGAATTGCCTGTTTAAGATTGTCTGTTCCAATCAGGACCCCTCGCACATAGGGCCTCCAGCCACTCCCTCTCATTAGAGGACCCAGGTGGTCGAGGGAAAGGAAAAGTGGTCGATCCAAGATTCTCAGTGTTGACACAAAAGCTTGCATTTTGGTTTCTGAGATATCTCGAGTCTGCTGATTTTTGTACAGAAAGTTGTGCTTGCAAATCTTGGGTGTGCCACTTGGAGGGTTCAGTTTTCTAACATTGAAAGAAATCTTCCCCTTTTTCGGACCCAAATTAAAATTTATTGTGAATACTTGAATTTACCAATTTTGTGTTTTAAAGTAAAGCTTATTCTTCTTAGAAATTTGCCTATTTCTTTCATTTTAAAAAAGGCATAAAATATTTTATCTAAAAACTATTCAAATTTAATTTTGAGCTTTAGTCTATTTAGTATAGTCCTAAGATACTGAATGAAATGAAAAAAATCATGCTCAGTTTTGGTGTAATTGCTACTGATTTTCAATGAAACATTTGACTATTTGTTAAGCCCCAATACTTTTTGAGTTGGTGTAGATTAAATCTCATCATTTTTAGAAACTTAGAAAATTGTTATCTAAAAATTTTCAAAGATTTTATTTCCCAATTCAGAATTTTGATATCCAGAATGTAACAAATTCAAAGAGATTGCTTCAATATCAAGTTCAATTAAGTATCTTTGAATAGCTATGCAATAGGCATCAAATAGCCAGTCAGCTGATTTGATAAATTCTGTTTCATGCCAACATAAAAAAATTACTATGATTTAAGCATGGAGTTACCATGAGATCCCTCGATTACATCCAAGTATCGAATTAATAGTGTAGTGCAGTATTTTCAAACTGTTTTTGGTTCATAGGTCCATTTACATACATGTAAATCTCTCTGTGGCTCCTTTATGCAAAAATACATTTGAATTAACTCCAGATTTATTTTATTAAACATTTGATTTAATTGTATTTTAATAAAGTTGAACATT
The DNA here is from genome assembly GCA_933210815.1 of Meta bourneti. Classification (NCBI taxonomy): domain Eukaryota; kingdom Metazoa; phylum Arthropoda; class Arachnida; order Araneae; family Tetragnathidae; genus Meta; species Meta bourneti. The sequence goes on along the minus strand of OW119933.1, from coordinate 26,808,885 downwards.
TGAATTAATTGCATTTTCATTTCTTAAGATTTGCACTTTAATTTTTAAAATCACGTTTTAACACTAGAAATGAGGGAAGTTACTGCGAGGGCCACACAGGCCCTGTCCGTCTTTCAAGTGTTAATAAGCTAACAATGCATTTTACAACACTTTTAAAATCAATTCTATGGACAATGTTCTTTCCTGAGAGATGCTGAAATGGTATATTACACTGCTGGCCACCGTAAATGCAACACCCTGAAGGAAGCATGCAAATAATATGAAATTTACAACATGCATTAGCGGAGGTGAGATATGCAAATGATTAGAATTTCAGCGCAGACGCACATCACGCGCGCCTGTGGCACCACTTCAACCCTATTTAAGGCTTGGAGATTTCGACGATTTCAAGTACGGCAATTGTGTTTTTCTTGTGGTTTTTTCAAAAAAACCGATCAATTATGCCACGTAGAAAACAGCGATCATCTTTTGATCAAGTATCCGAGTTCGACAGAGGAAGGATAGTGGCCTACCGAGATTGTGGATTATCTTTCAGGGAAATCGGTAGTCGTGTTGGACGAAACCAAACAACTGTAATGCGGATATGTGATCGTTGGATGCAGGAGGGTACGACGGGCCGACGTGTTCGATCGCATCCACCTCAGTGCACCACTTCACGTGATGACAGGCATATTGTGCGTATGGCAGTGACGGATCGCTCAGCCACATCACGAACCATAGCACAGCACATTCAGTCTGTACCGCATCATCCAGTGTCTGCGCGTACCATTCGACGCCGTTTACAGCAGAGTGGTCTGTCCGCAAGACGTCCATTGCTTCGTCTACCCTTGACGCAGAACCACAGACGTTTCCGCCGCCAATGGTGCGATGAAAGAAGGATGGGGACGGCAGAATGGAATGAAATTGTCTTTACTGACGAGTCACGCTTCTGTCTGCAACACCACGATGGTCGGATTCGAGTCTGGAGACACCGTGGAGAGAGGATGCTGAACAGCTGCGTTATGCACCGCCACACTGGTCCTGCACCGGGTATTATGGTATGGGGCGGTATTGGATATCACTCTCGCACTCCTCTAGTACGCATTGCCGGTACTTTAAACAGCCAGCGCTACATCTCCGAGGTGTTGGAGCCAGTTGTCCTTCCTTACCTTCAGGGCTTGCCCACAGCCATATTTCAACAGGATAATGCGCGACCACACGTGGCACGCATTGTCCAAGGGTTATTCGTCAATCGCCAGATTGAATTGCTTCCCTGGCCAGCTCGCTCTCCGGATCTTTCGCCGATAGAAAACATGTGGTCCATGGTTGCTCAACGATTGACCCAGAATACATCCCCAGCTGCCACACCAGATCAACTTTGGCAACGTGTGGAAGCTGCTTGGTCTGCTGTACCCCAAGAACACATCCAAAGTCTCTTTGAATCAATGCCGAGGCGTGTGGCAGCGGTGATCTCCAACAATGGCGGCTACTCTGGCTACTGATTTTGGCAGGAACCACACTTCACAGAAGTCTATAAATTTAATCATTTGATACTTGGTCAACATGTTCTCTACAAAATAAATTTTGTTGGGATATCTCTTGTCTTTCTTGGTGTTGCAATTTGGGTGGCCAGCAGTGTATTTGGCATTATACACATTCATAACAATATATAGTCTATACTGCTTCAGGAAGTACGAAAACTGCAACAGACGTGATTTCTTTTACCCGTTATGAAAATTCTAATTTTTATAATTTATTTACTTTCTTACCAAAATAGAAATATTTCATTCAGGTATCAATTCAAGTCATCTTCAGCTATACAAGGCTGATGTCTCAGTCATTATGTGTCTTGGATCATCCAGACAGTGATCTCAATCAACATCAGTTTTATAGCCTAATTATTTTGTAATATTTTCAAGTTATATTCTGGATTTAATGACACAGAACACCTAATATCTTGCAGAATAGTTTACTAAAAACAGTCAAACTTCTCCGGTGGAAGTCCACGGCTCACCAGAGTTTGAGAGTGAGTCACTATATCAGAGTTTAAAAACTTCTGATATAGTGTCCTATGAGTGATAATTATAGATGCTTGTGCACCATATGAACATAGATCTTTCTTAGTTATAATGTTTTCAAGTATCCAGGAAAAGTTATTACATGGACATATATACCAATCCACTGCCTACCAACAAAGTGAAAATTGGTTGACTCAAACATCATGTCAGAACACAACTTGCACTTTTCATGCGCATGCACACACACCATTACTAAATATACTAGTCACTTACTTATAGTAAAGCTACTAGACATCTTAAATATCTCTAGCTACATTATCTAACAGAAAACTGCATAATTTAATTGAACACACTAAAATCAATAGATGGCTAAAAATGATAACATTAAATGAGTGGTTGAGTATGAAATTAACTGGAATTAATTAATTTTTCATAACTGAATGGAGATCCATACTGTACTTAGCTTTTCAGGATCTGCAAATAACTGCCACAAAATTCATTATGAGCAAAAATCAAAAAAGGATTTTTAATTAAATAAACTGCTTTGAAAAATACAATCTGTCCAATTTGTTCAGTATTGTCACTGTCTAAACACTAAGAATATAAATACTATGCATAAATATTACCTTTATGAACAATTTGTCATTTAGATCTGCATTTTCTGCTTGCCGAGTCATAAAAACAGCAATTTCTTTATGTGTTTTTGTCATGGCAAACATTTCTGAAAATAATAAGAATTGCAGAAAAAATATTTTTAACATTCACATAAAAATATAAATTTTCAGATTTAAACTATTTTTTAAATGGAAAACTTGTATCACATTACACACAAACTTTTAGATTATACACCTAAATTGTGAAATCAAGGAGTATACATATTATGCTTAGACATGACATGAATACATTTTAAAATATAGCAATTTATTAAAGAAATTGGTTATGCAGTCAGGGCATGATGGGTTTGCTTCCTGTACAAGAAATTCAGATAGTTTACGATCTTCTTACATGATAGTCATAGCCTGAAAAATACTATTTTAACACAATATATCTATGGGCTAGGGGTGTTATAGAAGAGTTTTGGATTTGATATCACAATCATGTCACATGATAATAGAGTAATAATATAAAATAGAGACAGAGAGGATTGAAACAAGGTGTGAGATCCCAACTGATAGTGGTAGCTCAGTCCAGCACTTAAGTGCTGGGCTGTTAGAGATAAAACACCAAAATGACATTTCTGACAGACTGACCAAGGGTTCTTCAGATGCTATTAGGGTACCTGATTCTTACTTCACATGAGTTCTCCAAAACAAAAAGATTTCAAATAATGCAATATAGCAAATTTCTCCCAATCATGACTGGTACCTGGGAAAAATTATGGGTCCTTGAATTACAAATGGGAAAGAAAGACTGAAACAGCTTTATCTAGATTGCGAAGCAGGCACCTTAGGAGTATGAAATATCTGAATGTTCAAAAATCTTTTCCAGTTTGTCCTAAGTGCAAAAGGGAACACACCTCTAGTAATCACATTCTTTCCTATATTAGAAAGAGCCCTTCAGACTTATTCCAGAATCCTGAGGACATTATAATTTTTTTGAGGACGTATGATTTGTTGAACCTGGTCTAGCAGGTTGCTTGACCAGGAAGAAACAGAAAGAAATAAAAGTGAAAATAGATATAATACATAAGGATTTAACATGAATAAAAAGGGAAAGGTTTTATACATGATACACATTAACACAAAGAATTTAGAAAAGTACAATTTAGATTTAAGATTGGATTAACATTAATATTTAAAAGTTAAGAAAGTAAAAATTTTCATAAAATTTATGTATTAAATCACTGGATCACCAACCCCAAGAATGTAAAGCACATATATTATAAGCAAATGACTTATTAATTGGATAGTTAAACACATATATACACGAAAAGATTGTGAAACATTTCAAATTACATAAAGTATGAATAAAAAGTAAATAAAAATAAGTTCATTCATTCGGAATAAAAATATTCAGGTATTGTTGATTTTATTGCAGTTAGGAAAGTAAGATGGCTGACACTAGCAAACTCATCTTCAATCTCAGTTCAACTTATGGGATAATTATTTCTTCACTTTCGCTGTAATGGAAAACATATTTTCAGCAGATAGATTGGGTAAATTATTGCAAGCATGGAAACCTGCAATTCTCCAGTCATTGCCAAACTTCTGCTTTGTCAAGAACAGTGGTCAGAATGACTAGCAGAAGGATCTAGCAATGCACATAAAGGATTAGAAACAAATTAAGATGCTTTTTGGAGTTAGGATTACAATAATGTAGTTTCAAAGGTGATGTAAGTATTAGGTCTTGACATGGAGAAAATATAAGTAATGTACCAGAAGGTGTAGGTACAAGACAATTGAATATATCCCATTGTTAAGGGAGCATAATTTCTTGTATCAGGCAGAACATAACATAAAATTAGCACATTTTACTAGCAACCAGGACTTCAGGACTTCTAATAAATGATATTGCAAAATTCCATGAGCTATTAAATATCAAAACGTAAGCTGGAAAAATTGTACATTACCCAAAGAATGGAAACATGCTATTGTTGTACCTATTCACAAACCAGGAAAACTTGAAAATCAACCTGAAAGTTTCCGACCAGTATCTATTACTTCAACACCCTGTAAAATCATGGAACGCATACTTAATAGACTCATATTATCTGTACAAAAATAAACACTTAGACCCTCACCAGGCAGCTTATAAAAATTCCATGATACAACTGGCCAAGTATTCAACTTCATTAAGAAGGTGCTTGATGGCTTTCAGGTTAGTCCAACAAGATCCATACTAGCTGCATTTATTTACTTGAGTCAGGCCTTCAATAGAATTTGGAAGGAAAACTCATTTGTGCACTGGATAACCTAGGAATTTGTGGGGAAATGCTGGGCTGTATTGGAAATTTTCTCAACAGAAGAACAATCCAAGTGAAATATCTATGACTGTCTATTTGAAGGATTACCCAAGGGCTATTTTAAGTCTAATACGTTTCATTATATAGTCAGATATCTTAATAACCAAATTAAAACTACTTTTTCAGCTTGCCCTCAAATGCTGATGATTTGATTGGGTGCTCTTGACAGCAATAGACATACTTTGAAACAAGGCTCTCTGTTTTCAAAGCTCTAACCATAGAATTTAAACTCAAAGTTAACCTGTGAAAGTCTGGGATAAGCCTTTTCACCATCAATAACCATATCCATAAGTGGTTACAAGTTAAATTTGACAGCTACCCTATCAAGTTATCTTAGTGTTACACTTGACCCATCTAACTTTCGGAAATCACATTAGTATTGTCACAAAAGCAAAAGACTCACTATTTTTAAGAAAATCTCTGGTACAGATTAGGATGCTGATGCAAACAGTCTTAGGATAACTTACTTAACCCTAAGACTTATACTATAATACTATGCATTATCTGTGTGGGTCTCAGCATGTCGAACTAACCTTAAAAAATTGAGGGTTCTGGCCAGTGCATATCATACTATTTGTGGACCTCGTCATTCCAGCCCCGCAAATTGAACTGAATTCGAGGCAAATTTACTACCACTTAAGAACTGAAGGAAAATAATCCATGCAAGTACATTTCAAAAAATGAATGCTCCCAAACAATACAGGAAAATATATCCAGGACCGAAAATCTTACAAGATTATCATCTCTACATTGCCTGAACAGTTTACAATTATACCAAGAAATTCTCAGCCTAACACTCATGTTCATCCACACAAACATCGACGAACATCCCAGTATAAATTTCAAAACACATCTAATTTCAAAATGCTCCAAAAAAGATGACCTATCAGAATTCTTGAGATCTGTTGGCTTGGAAACATTGAATGCAGCAGACCTGAACTCAATAAAAATCTTCACAAATGGTAGCCCTTTTTGAAGATGGATCTTCGGGCAGTGATATCCTTATATAGATGAATTTGAATGTAAAGATAACAAGATAAAGAACTGTCAACACCTCCATATTTAAGGATGAACTACTAGCCATCTAGGAAGCTCTCAAGGATCTTCTCAAACCAGTCCATCTAAAGTAATTTTTATGTCTATATCCAAGCAGCTATCCATGGTGTTAGAGGATGCTTCACTAGCTACAATCCACTCTTATATAGAATTTCCAACCCCCTAATAAGCTTCCACAAAGAATTCAATATTACTTTTCAATAGATCCCTCGTCACGTTGACATCCCATGGAACGAAACAGCCTCCTGACGATTTGGAAAAATCTGGGGCAAAGGAACTACCTGGAACGAAAAAAAGTGACATTGCCCTCTCAGAGGAAGACCATCTGTCCAGCTCAAAATCTAATCTTATTGAAAAATTGTACCTTCCCATCATTGGAACTTAGGTAAATATCCAGGTGAGCTTTTAGATCTAAGCATGTCAAGGCTTTCTTCCATGTTGACAAGGCTGGACATCTAAAGCATGACTTTTGTCGATGGTACCCAAATCTATCCCAGTGCATCAAATATAAAATATAGCCAGTCTCTCCACATCACATCATACATTGTATCAATGTCAATAGCCAAGAAATCTTCTCCAACCCCACTACAATAGCTGAACAATTAAATTTGCACAACCTCTATGCCTTGGAGTAGAATTTATCTAGCACCATGAGATAAGCACCAACCAAACATAAATTATATCTCAAATCCAAACTTTTTTTAAATGGCAGGTGGTCGTTTAGAAGATTAATTTTACAATGCTGCAAACATACCTTTTGCTTGAGCTGCAATAGTTATTTCGATGGCAGGTAAATTCACAAATAAATCATAGAGTTCTGTTCTTCCTTCAACTGCTGCATCACGAAATCCAACAATATATGTAGGTAATGTAAGTAATTCAGAAATTTCTACATTGGTCAGTTGCATATATGGGTATATTATACTCCAGTCTTGCCTATGCCACATAAATGCTGGAAGGGCCCTGAAAGGGGAAAATAAAAATTAATAATTCTAAACTTTGCAAAACTTGTTTTTCATGACATAACTAAAGGGAAAAGAGCATATATTATAACTATCAGTAACGAAAGCAAACTCAGTGAAGTTTTACATAGAATATCATAATTATACACAGAAAATTCCTAAATAGATTAATCTCAAAAATACAAACCTAACAAACCAAAGCAGTGTATCCAATCTATGGTGATATACAACAATACGCTTTTTTAAAAGAAGAGCTGTGTATATAAGAATTGTTTCAAGCCCAAATGTTTTAACAATATCTAAAAACAAGAACATATAAAAGTTAAATAAATATTAAAAATTAAGTAAAAATTAAAGATTTAATAAGTGTAATTAATCTGTTTGATTGCTACTTATTTCAAATTATGAGTTACTCATCTTTAATTTTTACAGTTTCATATGTATTGATGTGTTTACTTGATATAAATACAAGCTAGACTATTAAGCATACTATTGTAAGAAATCATTAGCAAAGCAAAATTTAATTGCTTTCAAAAGCCATAATTAAATATAAAAGCTATTTTTCAAGAAAATATGCAGCTAATCATCATATAAACTATTAAATAAATACAAAATTCTATAAATAAGAAATCTACTGAATAAAACAAACCTTTCGCAGGAACACATGAATATGAAGCTACTTTATCAAACTGTTTAACAAGGAAAGTACCATTGTCTTCAGTTGAGCACATTCCTTTTACCAAAACGGAAAGATATAATCTTAACATGTCTGCTGGATTCCCAGTTTCACTGTAGGTTTTACTCAGTATTCGGGATAAGCTCTCATATTTTTCTGGATTGAAATCTCTAGTTTGTAGCACAAGTACAAACTGTTTCACCTATAGGAAAAGTATTTTACTTAAATATTAAACAATTCCTATAAGTTACAAATATACAATTCAATCAGGTGTATTTTTAACATGGTTACATTTAATACTCTAATATGATAATTATAGGAATGTGAAAAATGTTTAAATCAAAGATATCATATTTCACTAGGAGCATTTTCTTTTGTAGGCTTTTGACAATTGACAACTTTGGAACTGAAGCAGGTGATGTAAAGACAGACAAATTCAATCCACCAAAAGATATCTGTTACTCAGTTTAATATACCATGATTACAACTTTATTATTTTAGTGATAGCAAGATTCCCAACAGTAATGCGCTAACTAAAGGACTTTTCATAACTGCAGAATTTTCAAGTAAAATTAACTAATATAACTATTAGAAGTTCTCTCTCTGGGAAAATTAAATCCCTAAAATAGTTTAATAGCATCTATCCTAGTACTGCAACTTGGGCTAGCCCTTAAATTGAAATTGAATTTAAGAACTAGGTTAACACATTAAACTATTTTTATATCAGAATTCAACCTCAAACAGGTCACTTTACAAACAGAACAGTTAAGCATATACTCTCAACCTTGTAAATAAAACTATGATTAAAACATTTTTTACAAGAAAATATAGGACATTTATTGCTTGTGGTAAGAGCAAATTGAGAGCAATAAAAATATACAATGCTATGTTTCCAAATGCAATGAGAAAGTTGTAGCTTGGAGTTCGAATTTTAGGATTTTTGGGTTCCAAATTTAAGTTGAAAAAACTATCTTAAATATATAAATTTAAAATACATTTTTAAAATGAACTAAAACTGCAAATTAGTTCATTGTGGGTGATAATGTCTAATACAAGCAGAAGATCCAACACAATAAATAATTTAGCAGGTTAACACATCTCTGAAATGAAGTCATGACAGGCAATTCAACTGACTGTCATGATAGATGGGCAATAGGGAGTATCAGGTTTTATGATAACCTAGACAGAGAAAGGGAAAATTGGGCTGGAGTGGGAAAAACCCACTGCATGTAACAGATCAGGGATGGCGAACTTATGGCATGCATTCTAGATTTGGCATAGGAAAATTTTTCTGGCACTTCAAAGTGATATAATTTTATAAGCTTATAAATTATTCAAAATTATAATTGTTACAATGTACAAGTTTAAGTTGTTTAGAATGAAAGAAACTAGCCAACAAATGCATAGCCCACTCCAGTAACAAGGCTCAGCAACTGAAAACTACAGCTGATATTAAGAACATCTAATCACTAACTGAGACATAATTGCCATGACTCGGCATCCTTTGCTGGGCAGATTGATTGTTGACAGTTTGGCATCATCAGCAACAAAAGGAATAGATATTTGCAACAGTTGTATATGCCCTTGCTGAAAGAGGAATAGATCTTACCAAAATTATGTCATTAACTAACAGTGCTCACATGACAGGAGTGGAAAGTGGTTTTGTCAGCTTATTTACCAAAAATATTCGACATTCAGTTCTGAGTTTTCATTGCATTATACTTAAGTAGCTTTTGTGCACAAAGGCTACTTTTAAGCCATTGGAAGATGTTGCGAGTATTGTAATAAGAGTGGTCAATTTTATATCTGCATGAACATTAAAACTGACTGAAAGAATGACTGATAAATGTAGTTCGACCTGTGTATTACTAAAAGTGACGAAATATGAACCAGCTATAAGGCATTTGGCATCCACTGTACAACAGCAAAAATCTCATTAATTCGATAGACAACATGTATGTCCTGTTATGAGTTCATCTTTATGAAATTAACGTTAATTTTTAAATTTGTCTCAATAAAATCCTGCAATAAATTTTCTATTATCCTCATTACAAACTGCTAGGCATGTCAGAAACACCATGAATATTATTTGTAAATGTTTGGCATGTGCACATAAAAAGGTTCGCCATTGCTGTAATAGATGGAATTGGGCAGTTGTAAAATGAACTTCGCAGCTATTTTTTGTAGAATATATCACTGTTCCAGAAGAACAATGATGTAACTCCAAAATTTGTGAGAATTTTTAAGCTATACCTGCATGAGTGGCATTATTTAAAAATAACATAATATGCAATAACTTTCATTACCACCAGTTTCTTACAAGTTGTAATTAATATTAATCATGAACTTTATTCTCTTTTCTTTTCCTGAATAAATGAATGAATTCCACCCACATTGTTTTTCAAGAGATATACAAGTCTAGCTACCCCTGGTTTTACTTCCTTGAGATGAAAATTACGAATTGTTAATTTTACTTCGACAAAAATAAGTATATTATGTAGAAAGAATTTTGAATATATACAAAAGGCAGAAAATCATAAGAATCAAACTTTCAAATAAATTACAAAATGTCACTTTACTTTTTCACAGATGAGGTAAAATGAGCAGTCAAATTATATAGTTTAAAATTCCTAAATTTCAACAAACTCATAACATTTAAAAAAATTATATATGTTTATTGCTGACTAAACTTTATCTGATCTTTTTTTATCTGTATAAATTCTTTTATGGTAGTAGTATGAGTAAAGCTCTCTGTGGATAGCTTCATGGCACTTGTCTGATTAAACTTCTTGTCTTCTTCTATACTATTCAAAATATTCGATAAAAATTGCATTCTATTAATCTTGTTGTGGTTCCTAAGAACTTTGATTGCTTCTTAAGTTGTAAATTATCCTTTGCTTATTTTATTAAAATTTAAAACTGAGGTACAAGTTGAGTGTAAACATTTACATATTTTCAAGGGTCACCAAGAAACTTTTGGAAACAGCTTTTTATTGCAACAAAATAGAATTAAGTTAAAAAAAACTAAAAATTTTATGGAAATTTTGGCTTGACTTACAACGGAGCTTTAAATCAGAAACTTAAAATCATGAAAGAATAACCATAAAATACCTAAAATATAATCACAGCAAAAATAAGATCATAAATACACAGCAAAATTTAGAATTTTGAAACATTTTTGGAAAGTGTCATGATTTATACTCATTTATGGTTTATTTTTCTTTCCCTTTGTCTAATTAAAGTTTTTCTCATGTGATTTAAAGTACAAAATAGTTGAATAGTTTTTAACTTGTACAAACAGTTTCTTCAGGTAAAATAGAGCAAATTTTACTGTTAATATTTTATGAACATGCATCAATGCAGTCTTAGTTTAAACCCTCTAAAGTCAATAAAGTGAACATTTTAAAAAAGAAAAATCAGACTGGAAGGTTAAACAAAAAGCTTTTTAAATACAACTTAAGATTAAATATTAAAAATATGTGCACAAATTATAAGAACAAACATATATTTGCTTACATATGGATGAAAACATAATATAAGTCAATATATTATAATACTGAAATAATAAAAACACAAGAGAAAATTTTTAATTGTTTTAAATTATATTATTAGGATAAAATGTTTTGAATAGATGGAATAAATACCCGTGTTAAGTTAGGAAGTTCAAAGACATCAGTGAGATGCAGGTAAAACCAGGACTGCTGATGATGACAGTAACAAAAAGATACCAAGTGATGACCATGACTGAGACCTAGACCATTTCCTAAGCCACATTTGCTGATAACAAGTGTTTTATATTCAGATGACATTGATGGATAACTCCATGTCCACAGAACATCATTATTAACATCCTTTTCTGTAAAGGATGAAAAGAACATTACAATAATTATCTGGATTCAAGGTTTTGAGTGTTTTATTTGAAAGCATAATCTAAATGAAATTAATCTAATTAATGACAGAAAATACAAAAGAATGACCTTGAAACTGCTTTGGAAATATAGGGCCCCAAATATATTTATAAAATATGCCCAATCTATTGTACAAAAAATGCTATCAAGCATCTGCGCGTTACGAGATTTCTGATTAGCGTAATGCTTTTACCTAACCCAAAATAACTCCTGATAAGCAGGATGAACCTAAACGTTAGTTTGTGTACTTGAATAAATGGATATGTTTATTGCTCATTCTTTACTTTCAAAATTAGAAGACCTAAATCCTTGTGTTCATGATTTTGTGAATTGAAAAGAAGCCACCTTTCAACGTCTCGTGATGTATTCATTCAAAATGTATATAGTACATCTAGAAATGCTATAAAGTAGCTCAAATAAACGTGTAGCTGTTTCTTTTTACTAACAGGTGTAAAGTATTTAATGGTTGAGATGACAAAATGCTAGTTTGCATTATAAAGTCAGCATAAGATTTCATGAAGTGGAGTGGCTAGACTTCTTGGGGAGCGGGGCAAATGATACTAATGCTGCCCTTCATTCTAAAACAAAATTTATGTATTCTGAAATGTAAAAAAGTAAATCTATTAAACAGTACCATTTTAATTTTCATCAGTAAATTAACATTTACAAAATTAATTATTGAATGTAATTAATCATTAACTTTTTAAAATAAACTATTACTTATAACATAATTTCCAATAACGCATAAAATACATTTGCTAGAACGAATTAATCTTAACTTTAAACTAGATTAATTAACCTTAACATTACTGGATATGCATCTATTTTGATCAAGAGATTTAATGTTGATTTATGAAATAGCTTAAATCAATACTAATAATGGTTTCCATCTATCAAGTTTCAAATGTAGAAATAACTAATACTTTTTAACCTAATTCACCTTTGCAGTAGGATGTTATTTGATAGCAATGGTCCTCGTCAGATGTTATCTATCATAAGTAAAAATTATCAACTTAAAACTTTTTAGGGAAGGGCCTCATGAATTCTGACAACAGTAAATATCACTAAGCTGATCATTCCATGAGAAGTCAGGAGATATATAAACATTTTTAATAAATATATATTTTTCCAAGACACAAAACCCACAAGATTACATTTTTCTGAAACTCCACCCTCTAGGTAGACATTGACATTGGGGCTGTTGACCTTGTCCTTCTCAGTTACACCTGAGTAAAATAGTTTTAGATTATCTTGGAAACAGTGGAAATACCCCAATTTTTTGGTTTGTCTTTGTTTCATTGGTGGTTATTTTTACCTGCATGCATGCCTATCACTTAATTATTTTTAATCGTGCAAGTTAAAGTAAGTACATAGGAAAGGTGGGTAGCTTTTGATTACTTCAGTGATGTGCTTGGTACTTTTTTTTATCATCAGTAAGCAAACATAAATTTAAAGCATTACATACCGCTTAAAGCAATTTTATAATGAAGAAAACATAATCTACATTGCACAGGCCTCCTATATTTCTGCAATCCAAGCCAGTCTAGAGGATGGGCTTTTCTTAAAATATGCATTCCAAGTACTTGATGTTTAAATTATACAAAAATGTATAATATTTTCTATTATTTTGCATGTTTGATGGCAGCTTTATTATTATAAGGTTGGTTTGTTTTGGTGTTTTATGGTGCAAAGATCATATTTGGCCAAGCTGTGCCAACATCAAGAAAAATATTGCAAAGGATAATGAGGGATTGGGAACAGTAGTGGGAAAGAAAGTAATGGAAAGCAGAAAAAGATTGTTTAGGTGTTTCCAGGGAGCATGACCCCCATATTGAATGAAGGCAGCAAACCCCATGGAAAAAGATAAGATCACTAGAGTACCTCAGATCCGTGAAGCCTGTACACACCTAAAGGAGATGTGCTCGTGAGGGCATTATTATTATAAAGACAATGAATAAATAAAAATCATTTTTAAATTAGAAAACGAAATTGAACACAACGCTAAAAAAACAAAGTTTTCACATTTCCTGGATCCTTCACCCTTAGATCCCATTATAGCAGACATATCCTCTGATGAGCCTGATTCATGAATTGAAAAAAAAGGAGGAAAATATCAAAATTACAATCATGAATAAGGGGTCAATTGTAATTTTATAAATATTGATGGATTAAAAGCTCAAAAAAGTCCCTTCGTTACAAAAATTTTAAAACTGAAGTACAAGGAGCTTTGTAGAAATTTCAGTAAGATCGATGAAATTTATCTAGCTGAATGAATAATCAAGAATTAAATAATACAAACGAAATGAACATTTGCTTTTGTTATAGAAGCAATGTGTTCGTTCATTTTAAACAACTTCACAAAGAATTCTATAGTTTATATAAAATCTGAACGAAGTTTTGCAACTCATTGTAGCGACTTCAGGGATTAATTCTCTTACACATAAAAATATACGAGCCACATGTTTATTAATGAAGCTTTGAAAAATGAAGACCAGTATGCAGGACTCTACTATGGAAATGATTTTTTTTCCAATAACCTGTCGAAAATATCCTACACCCGCTGCACGTTATTGAATTGATTTTTGTAGAACATTTTGTATACAAAATTAATTTATTTACAGAAATACTTCGACTAACCTATGATGCCGGCAGATACCAGCTGTGATAAACAAGCCATCAACTATTTTTTACACGAGATTCCAGAAAGTTATGCGCTTTGAAATTTATGTTTTACGAAATTCGTATTTCGTAGCAGTGTTTGATGTAAACAAAAGCAAAACTAAATACAAATCGCCAATGAGCAGAAGTAATCTTTTTAACAGTTAACTATTAAGCGAAACTTTTTTTTAGATCGATAAAAATTTTCACAGCAAATAAAGATAAAAACTATCGATTCAGTTTTTGAAATGGAATTTCCTTCTATTTCTTTTGAACACATTTGTGTGATTTTTTCGGGTTTTTAAATAAAGGTACGTAGGTAGGTAGTTGAATGAACGTCGCTCTAGAGCATGGATGGTCAACGGCGGCACGTGTGCCACATTGTGGCACGGCGGAGTTTTAACAGTGGCACGCGAAGAATTATTGAAAAATTAAAAAAATCGAAAAAATAACAATGTTGTCTTCAGGAAGTTTGTCAAAATCCGTAAAAGCCCTACTCATACGCTACTGAGTACAACAGCGCCGGAAAGCGGCACTGCTTGACATGAGTACAATGATGCGGTAAGACAGCGTGATCATGGGACGAGCCCAATGGTTTGAGTTGGCTTGCTTTGGCGCCGTTGTGTCTTGCTATGGTTGTCCGTTCTCGAGCGAGTGCGACACTGGTTGTCTGGCTCAGTTGATTTTAAACTGCCGAGCAAGACGTTAAGCTTTCTTTAAACTGTTTTTAGATTTTGGCGTCAAGCGTCGTTGTTTTAAAATTTTTATTTTCACTATGTCCATGAGTAAAGCTTTGACATCGAAAAGAAAATATGAAGAGGATATTGCAATTCGTGATTTTAAAACTGTCTGGGAAGAACAATTTTTGTTTACGTATCAAAATACTTCCAAACCTGTTTGTTTGATATGTGGAATTTGTGTAGCAATGCCGAAAAAATTTAACGTGGACCGACATTTCAAACAACTGCATAGTGATTTCAACAGCAAATATCCTGTCGGATCACACTTGCGAACGGGGGGGGGGGTATTTCAATTAACGTCACACTGGAGCAACACAATGGGCTATTGGTGACGGTCCGGGATCATTCCCAAAGGGAAAGATCCGAGGACAACACCACGTAATTTTGAACCACGGTCAGATGACGAGGCAACACCTGAGCTGGCACCCCACTCTCCAAACTTCCACACCACGCCAAACTTGCGAACGGAATTTATCAATAACAAAAAGAAATCTTTAGCCGGCCAACAATCCTTGTTCCAGAAGAGAAATGACGAAATGGAAACTATGGTGAAGGCTTATGAACTTTCTTTGTTAGCCCGCAAGAAAAAACTCTATTCTGACGGAGAGGAGATAATAAAAAATAGCCTTTTAATATTTGCCCAAAATGTGGGTGATATAAACGTCAAAAATAAGGTTGATAAAATAGCTTTGTCTAGAAATACCGTCATGGGTCGTATAGATGACATGGGCCAGGATGTTGGTACACAAATTGTCTCTGGACTACAATATTGCAAATACTTTTCATTAACTTTGGATGAAAGCTGTGACATCACAGACAATGCGCAGTTAAGCATATTTGTGCGTTACACGAACGATAATTTTGATATTGTGGAAGAACTTGATTTTCGCCAACTAGTTTTAACTACAGGTGAGGACATTTTTAAAGAACTTAAAAATGTAATTGAAGTTAACAAAGTAGAGTGGACAAAATTAGATAATGATTGCACAGATGGAGCGCCTTGCATGGTTGGCAGGATAAAAGGTTTGTTACATTGCTTTAAAATTATTTGGGAAGAAAAGTTTTTAAGTATCATTGTATTATCCATCAAGAAGCTCTTTGTGCCAAGGACTTAAACCTGTCTTCTGTTGTTGACTGTATCAATAAAATACGAGCTCGAGCTCTGAATCGACGGCGATTTCGTGAGCTTTTCCCTGAAGAAACGGAAGAGGATGGCGAGTTACTCCTTCATTATAGTGTGCGCTGGCTTTCCAAAGGAAGTGCACTCGCGAGATTTTGGAATTTGAGGGAGTGTGTTTTAAAATATCTGGAAGAAAACAATGAACTGCCCAGTGAGTGCTTGCTACTCAAGAATGAAGATTGGCTATGAGATTTTGCTTTTCTCACCGATATTATGGGTGAAAAAATTATGGGTAATTATTTAATTAAATATATATTAGATATTTAATTAAATAATTTAAATTTAAGATTACAGGGAAAAGATTGTATTTTTCCTACCCTAGTTGGTCATATATCTTCTTTTGTGAACAAACTTTTGCTTTTTGTTTCGATTTTGGAGAAAAAAGATTTAACACATTTCACATTAATGCAGGAACTAGCTACCAAAGTCAATAATGTTCCGAACTATGATAGATTAAAAAAAATTTAATATCCATTTTGCAGGATTCATTCAGTGCTAGGTTTGATGATTTTCAAGATGATAAAAAAAAATGCTGATCTTTTCACAAATCCTTTTTCAATTTCTTTGCAAGACGTTAATTGTTACCCACTTGAAATCCAAATCGAAATTATTGACCTATAGCACCATACTACACTGAAAAGCAAATATAAG
The DNA here is from genome assembly GCA_933210815.1 of Meta bourneti. Lineage (NCBI taxonomy): Eukaryota > Metazoa > Arthropoda > Arachnida > Araneae > Tetragnathidae > Meta > Meta bourneti. The sequence goes on along the minus strand of OW119933.1, from coordinate 26,792,095 downwards.
GAACTTATTTCAACTGCAAGTGATCCAAATTATATTGAATTTTGGAAATTTGTACCAACAAGCAATTTTCCAAATTTACATGATTTGGCTGTCAGATTGTTGTAGGTTTGGATCAACATACGTTTGTGAACAAATGTTTTCTATTATGAACATAATAAAATCAAAATATCGTTCAAGATTAACTGATATGCACCTAAAACACCTAATTTTGTTAGCATCTTCAAGAACTAATCCTAATATAGATGACTTGGTAAAAAAACTACAAATTCAAAAGCCACATTAAGTAGTGACTGTTTAATAATTATTTAGAATTAAATGTTTCAAGTTATTCATTTTTATTTTATACATAACCAAATTACCGAACCTTTAAAAATGTTTATTAACAATAAAACCTAAGTTTGTACTTTTGTTTTATTTATATTATATTATATTTTAAATCTCCACTACTCAGACTTACATGAAAAAAAAATGTGCTATTTGCGTGAAAATCCCATAATCAGCCTATAAATAACATTTTTTCACCTTTTTATATTTTTTAGTATGTTAGTAAAGTTGGGGGGGGGTATTTCAATTAACGTCACACTGGAGCAACACAATGGTCACACTAGAGAAACACTACGACTATTGGCGACGGTCCGGGATCAATTTCGAAGGGAAAGATCGAGGACAACACCAAGTAATTTTGAACCACCTCTCTTATTCTAGACTTCACGGGGGCCGCGGTGGCCCGGTTGGAAGAGTAACGAACTAGCAACCGAAGGGTTGCGAGTTCGAATCCAGCCAAACACCGTCGTGTAAAAGGGGGCTGGTGCACGTTAAATCTGTCGTGGCCTCAAATGTCCTCACGTTGGCGTGGTGTGGAAGTTTGGAGAGTGGGGTGCCAGCTCAGGTGTTGCCTCGTCATCTGACCATGGTTCAAAATTACGTGGTGTTGTCCTCGGATCTTTCCCTTTGGGATTGATCCCGGACCGTCACCAATAGCCCGTTGTGTTGCTCCAGTGTGACGTTAATTGAAATACCCCAACCCACCCTAGACTTCCCGGTTTGCCTGCCACATAGATATTAGCAACCAGTGCGACCAAGAACTGCGAAAGTCCAGTTGGTAAAGTCACGGATTAACAACCGGAGGGGTGCGAGTCCGAAACTAGATCCAATAGCCCGTTGTGTCGCTCCAGTGTGACGTTAATTAAAATACCTACCGAAACTAGATCCAACTAAAGGGGGGGGGGTTGGTGCACGTTAAATCTATTGTGGTCTCAAATGTCATCATATTGGCGTGGTGTGGAAGTTTTGAGAATGAGAACCAACTCAGGTGTTGACCTCGTCATCTGACCATGGTTCAAAATTACGTGGTGTTGTCCTCGGATCTTTCCCTTTGGGATTGATCCCGGACCGTCACCAATAGCCCATTATGTAGCTCCAGTGTGACGTTAATTGAAATACAAAAAAAAAAAAAATGCAAAAAAAAAAATACAAAAATACAAGGTGTCCTCAATCTTTCCCTTCGGGTTGGTTTGGTTTGTTGTGGTTTTATGGCGCAAAGGCCATATTTGGCCATGCTGCGCGAGACACAAGACATACAATATCAAGTAATAGACAGACACACAATGAAAGTTTTACTGACACAGAAGAAAAATACACTCAGGGATGAATGCACCTGACAGGAATCGAACCTGCACCGCCTACAACTTCTTTTCCTTCGGGATTGATCCCGGACCATCGCCAATAGCCCGTTGTGTTGCTGAAGTGTGACGTTAGCACAACTACCTACCAAGATTGATCCCGGACCGTTGCGCCTATTGTGTTGCTCCAGTTTGACGTTAATTACCAAAGTAGATCATACAATTGTCTCCCAAAAGTGGGTAGGTATTTTGTTTAACGTCGTAATGGGAGCAACACAACGGGCTATTGGCGACTTTCCGGTATAAACCCGAAGGAAAAGATCTGGGGACAACACCATGTAATTTTGAACCATGGTCAGATGATGAGGTCACACCTGAGCTGGCACCCCACTCTCCAAACTTCCACACCACTCCAACATGAGGACATTTGAGGCCACGACAGATTTAACGTGCACAGGCCCCTTCGTACACGACGGTCTTTGGTTGGATTCGAACTCGCAACCCTCCGGTTTCTAATCCGTTACTCTTCCAACCGGGCTACCGTGGCCCTCTCATCAAAGGATGTGATAGGTTTGGCATGTCTCTATGATCTCTCTATTTTGGCTTTATGATCTCTACTTTGGCTTGTCTTGTCTTTTCGATACGATAGCTAAATAGACTGAAAGTTTTTGAGATTTGAAAGTTCATTCACCAAACCAGTAAAATCTCTCTAAAAGTTCTTTTTTTGTGTTATATAACGCTGAATAAAAGTAAAGTGAATTTGATACATGAAATTTTCACTGTGAAATGAGGTAGGTAGCTAGGTAGATAGTTCAATTAATGTCGCACTGGAGCAACACAATGGGCTATTGACGAAGGTCCAGGATCGATCCTGAAGGGAAAGATTCGAGGACAGCACCTCGTAGTCTGAACCACGGTCAGATTACGAGATCAACACTTGAGCTGGCACCCCACTCTCCACACCAATATGAGGACATTTGAAGCCACGACAGATTTAACGTGAACCAGCCCCCTTTGTACACGACAGTGTTTGGTTGGATTCGAACTCGCAACCATCCGGTTGATAATCCGTTGCTCTTCCAACCGGGCCACCGCGGCCCCTAATTTAATTCAGATTAAAAATTAATTGAAAATTTAACTTTAATTTAATTCGTACTCCGTAGCTATACATAAATAGCATTCAATTTTTTCACAAAAATTATGCATGATCTTTGAAACATATGCTGTAAGTTTCCTGATTCTTCTCACTATCTTCCCAGATTTACTAGGATAATTTGCTGATATTTCTTAAAAGTTCCTAGTAATATTGGAATAATCCCAAAACCTTCCCAGATAGATCTATGAAATTTGTACTTGTTCTTAAGTCGTAATCATGAAGAACTCGTAGAATTATTCTGTGGCATGACTGGAATCTTTTTAATGGACATTTGACCTCCCTTAGAACTCTCAAGGTGGTCATTTGACTATGTTTATACAGCTTAGTTTTCTAAAACTAATTTTGGAAAACTGCATGATTGTTAAAAAATATATATATATAAGACAAAAGGTTTCTTTTGCAAAAATAACGGAAAAAATAACTCTTAATATAGCTGTGGCCATCCGTAGTTTGAATGTTCGCTTGTCAATTCATCTCAATGTTATTCAATTGGATTAGTGGTTTCTTACTTTATGCACATCCTCTTATTTCTTACATAAAAAATTGTCGAACCACCAATTTTCACCAGTCTAACTTCGTAAAAAATGTCTTATATCATGATTTTTATAATAAAACACAAAAATTACTTTTCACAAATAAATATTGCTCTGATCATAAAAAATGAAGAGTTAAATATATATACACTGCCGTCCGAAAGTTAAGCACGCGATGCAAATTCTGAGCTTCGAAATGCGTACTTCAATTTCATTGAGTGAAACTCACTGTGTTTGTAGAAAGGAATATGCAAATATCATATGAGGGGCCCAATCAGAATTTACTGTTCAGAAATATGCAAATTAGGCATTGGTTGACGCCTTTCTGAAACCTTTCAGCAGATGAGTTTAAATCTTGATAGAAATTTTTTAAAAGACTATTTTGGTTATTTGTGGATTAGATAAGGTCAATTATGGTTCAAAGACGACTGGATGATTCTCAACGTTGGCGTGATGTGGGGCGGCTTGAAGCAGGACAGTCTCTATTAAAGACGTCTCTACTTTTTTTGGTGTTGACTACTCTGTGATTTCTCGTCTATGGAAACAATTTCAAACCAGTGGGTCAGTTGTCCGGAGACCTGTTCCCGGTCGTCCAAGGGTTACCGCACCCTCAGATGATAAGTATGTCTTTATTAATTAAGCGGAATCGACGAACGACCGAGTCAACTCTAGGAGCAATGATTACTACAACAATTGGATTACAACAATCTGCGACTACTGTGCGGCGAGGGCTGTGTATGGAAGAAGTGTATGCCCGGGTACTACGAGTTTGTGTCCCTTTAAGCGTCAAAGCCAGAAGAGCATGGTTGAAGTGGTGACGTGAGCATGCGAATTGGGAATCAGCTGAATGGTACAACGTAGTGCTCACGGATGAGTTACGATTTGTCCTGGATTCAGATAATAGACGTGTGAGGATCTGGCAAGAACAAGGAACACGGAAGAAGCCCAATAATATCATTGAACAGCACGCCTTTAATGGTGACAATATAATGGTGAGGACTGAACTTTCCTTCAGCCATCGCACCGTCTTCACTAGAGGTATTGTGAAGGCTGAGAGGTATCGGAATCAAGTCATTGACTCCATTTTGAGACTGTAAGCTGCAGAAGGTCCGACATTTCTTCTCATGGAAGATAATGCACGTCCACATAAAGCAAACTTGGTGGATGAGTACCTTGAGAGCGAAAGCATTGCTCGCATGGAGTGGCCACCATATTCGCCCGATCTCAACCCCATCGAAAATTTTTGGGATGACCTTAGACGTGCTGTCTCTGTCCGTGTTCTCCTTCCAATGACTCCCAAACATCCGGAAGCTGCTTTATTAGAAGAATGGTAGTTATTGCCCTTTGATGCGCTTGACCACCTAATTGAAGGTATGGAATGTGGATGTGGAGCTTGTATGAAAGTCAGGGGTGATCATACCTTATATTAAGATATGTTTCGTTTGTTTGTGGCTTACAAATTTTTTGAATGTGTATGAAATGTACATATATAAATCATTAAAAATATACCTAACTATATTTGTTTACTACTATTTTTAGTCATGAATCTATAACCGAATTGCCTACCTTCATGTGAAATTTTGACTCAATCAATGAATAACTTTTTCAGTTATGTCGGATTTACTGCCGCGTGCTTAACTTTTGGAGGGCAGTGTATATATTTTTTTGCATATTATGAAAATTCTAAATAAGCTCAAATAAATTTTTGTTCTTGAACATAAAAGAAAATATGTATTTAATACAATAATAATTTGTTACGGAAATTTGCCGGCACTTATTGACACAGACCACAAACTTACAATATCACATCGATTGCATTGACTGCATTCCAGAAATTGTACTCTTGTTGTTCTAACCGAACGTCAAACAAAACGTTAATGTGTTTGATTTAATAAGTGCTCTACAATGACCTTGAATCTCGCTGTAACATTAATCGTAACTGAGAAATATATATTACTCACAGGTAGAGCGTAGTCATATGGCTAATGTTGCTTTTCAGGACTCGAATTTGAAGTTTGTTTCATGGGGGATGTGTCTATGGGAAAGTTGTATTCAAAAAGAATAGATAGCTGAGCTCACCTTGCAATAATCTCGTTCCTCCAATTTGAAAAACATTGGAATAGATTGTCAGACACTGCAAGTAGAAATAAGATCCCGCACTTGTTAATTCATGTCCCCTCCTTTCCCAGGCAATCTTACAAGTACTCGACAGAATTTCGAGATCTGCTAAATAAGCTGGTCGATCCATTCCCTGAAAATCTTGATCAACAGCGTATTTGTTGATCATAGCTGCTCTATGTAGCCTGGCATTATCCATTAATAGAAAGGAATCGCCTATTGGGGTAACTTATGACACACATGCAGATCGAGGACTTGTCCGGATACCTCAGATCATTCATTGCTTCTTAACCCAACACATGTGGAGGTCGATATTGCCACTCAAAAAGTATTCTACCTTCTCTGTAAGTGTCCTGTTAAAGAATGTTGAACTGAGTATAATAAGTGTTCTGTCCTCTCTCCGGTTCATTACACAGCGTAAGACACAGCGTTACACAGACTGTCTAGTGTACCTGGACTTATCCGTGACTAAAATACTATTGTCCGAGTATTGTTGTGTGATCAAGCTATATTATGGTTGGCTGTATGTGACATGTTCTCTTTGCCCAGCTTAGCCGAGCTGTTTGGTTCTTCTAGCAGAGTCTTTGCTTGTGTGAGAAAGAGATATAGCAGCAGTATTCGCTTTAGAAGGAACGAGTAACCATTCTAGGACTAATCTTTTTGAAACCGTAGATTTTACACATTCCATAGCCTATGAATGACATTGCAATGTACATTTAACCATCATGCCGTTTCAGTCAGTGCCAAGCCCATTTTTATACAAACAACTGCTCACCACTGAGAATCAGACAAACAATTTCTCTTGAGGCATCACGCAAGGCTCACAAAGTTTCAATATCTACTATGGCTTTAAAAATCATCGCACTTATCCAAGAAAAAATTATCAGGACTACACTATTCAACGTTTAATAACACATTAGTTTTACAAAATGTTATAACTATCATTTTATGGCTTTTCATGCATTAATACATTTCCTGTAAATTATATTTAACATTCTCATTATTTTTAACCATGCTATAAAGGATACATGTTTGATTACTTAACTTTTAAAGGGCATTGTATATTATTTCTGAAAGTATGATCAATAGCGGCGAAAATAAACTGATTTGACACCAGAGAAAAAGCAAAAACACTAGTTTTATATTCTTACCAGAAATTGATCAGTCTACATGGACTACGCCAGTAATATTTTAGAACTTTTATTTCCTTATAGAAATTCTAAATGGCAAGAACTTGATCCTATATGGCCCTTGCAACATTAAACCCAGCCCAACCAACAAATCAAATGGCAAGAAATATATGGAGAAAGATTTCTATTATAAATCGCGAGTGCTGCTTGAAATTCTTACGAGTGATTAGGATTCAATATTCAAATCACAAGAATTTCAAGAATTTAAATGAAATTCGTCAAATTGTCATAGCATCTGATTATCCAGTAACAAACAGTCCAGTTGCTAATCCTCTACGCTTCCAACTGAGCTACTGCGACCTATATCAAATGGTTCCTAATCCGTTACTCTTTCAACTAGGCTACCGAAAATTAAATGAGAGAGCAATTATACACCTTAGCAGTGTTAATATTTCTAGAATATTGATAACCATGTCTCAACCATTTCAAGGAGGGTGGGACGCAACAAGTTCTACTTCTAATAAGTGGGTTAAAAGCATTCCCATCTACACTTGCTACAATTGCTCATATAATGTAAAATCATAGTTGTAAGATTCCAATCTTCATTTGAGCATGATTTTTTCTTTTGTTTCTCAAAACTTTAAAGAGGACATCTTAAAAAATTCAGAATTTTTTATAGAAAATAAGGTGAAGAGTTGTAAAGTCCAAAGGTCTAACAAAAATGAACTCTTTGACAGGGCCTGCGTTAGATCGGTTTTTGCGTTCTCCCCTTAAACTCTAACATAAGAAAAGCTGAAAACACTCACTTTGTTATCCTGACGTTTGACTTTCCACTCTCAGCTGTAAGAACTACTTGACTTGCATAAGAAATGCGCAGTAATGAAAAATATATTTGAAAGGTGTTTTCTTTTATGCCGGAGTTTTAAAGTACAATTTTTTAGGAAAAGATAACTTTCCGTTCGAGGAAAAGTTTTATTATTTAAAAACTGATGTGTGGCACATTTTCATTTTATCAATAATTATTGGTTTATAAATTAATTTTTGGTGCAAAATGCATCTGTTTGAAAGCCCCTTAACCCTCCAAGTGTTTTGACGAGATATCTCGTCCAAGATATGATCAATTTTGCTAAGGACAAGATGTCTTGTCCAGATAAAACTGCTCTATTACTTTAAGGGGAATGAACACCCAAGTATGAAAAACAAATTGTCTTTTGCCCGGAACTGGTGACAGTTTGCAATAGGTTTTTGCACCGGAGGATGGACTCTACAGGGCAATTTTCGACTCGAAGATAAACCACCAAGAGGGTTAAACCGGGGTCTCATGTTTAAATATGAAGTTCACAAATATTTGTCAGTATTTAGAAAAAATTCATTGAGAAAAATAACATTTTGGGCTAAGTTACTTAACTTAAAAATGTAAAAAAATGCTAAGCAAAAAAATCACATTTTTAGAATAATTTAAAGTTTTTGTCATCCAGATTTGTTCGACATTTGAAAGAAATTTAGCGATCAAGTATTTTAATCTGAACTATTACCAGATCTGGTCCTTGAGCCATGAAAGAACAACCAATCGTATTATTACCGGTCCAAGTAAAGATTAGAAACTGAAGAAGTTTTGATTTTTTCTTGTCTAGTTAACCAAAATCTACACTTCTTTATGTAGGATTTTTTGTTTATATGAAATGTGTTTCTTCCTTTCCTCATGAAATTTGGGATTACTTTTATTTTAAGTTTAATGCGATTTAATTGGCGTCCGGCTCAACTAAAATAAAAAATGATGCAGTTGAAAAATAAAACCGTTAAATGTAAAAGAATCTTACTAAGCATTATGTTAACGAAACGACGTTAGGGAAAGGAGTGATTTCATTCCCCTTAGATTTTAAATCGATTTCAAAGAAACAATGTGTAGGATTTACTTTGTAAAAAGATTTAAAGGAAAAAGTTGTTTTTTTCCCCTCAGAATCGAGCAATAAATCATTCTACATATAATACGACTCATTCTATGTTTAATTAGTTAAGACTTAAGAAAAAAACGTGTAATTCTAATCAGTAAAAGAGCTAATTGGAACAAAAAGATTTCGTCAGAATTCCTTTGATGCAATCTGAAGAATTAAAAGTAAAAACAGTGTAAGCTTTCGTTTTACAACCCCAAACCTCAATTTATTTAAATCGTTTAATCTGGTGTATTAGTGGTTATTTCAATAAAAGTGTTGTAGCTAACCTTCAGAATCCTATAATGCAGACTTACCATATTTATTTGTTTAAACGGAACACTGTTATACAGTAGTCTGATTAATGAACACTCAGGATTCAAAAGATTCTGGGTTCAACTGATTTAAACCAGTGGTTCCAAACGAGTTGTCTGCGGACCCCAGGGGTCCGGGCAAGATTTCAGGGGGTCAGCGGAAAACATTTAATATTCATTAGTTAAAATAAAGAAATTTCAAGAAAAATATAATATTTCGTTATTTTTTCAGATTCTTTTTTAAGTTCTAAAACAAAGTTCTTATGTTTTAAAGGGTGATTATTAAAAATGACTATTATATGTTCTAAAAATGAGCAACTAAACTTGCAGCTAAGAGAGTATTTCCTAGTGACTGATGATCGCGTGATATCACATCCCGACTGCGATACCGCCATAACTAAAAGAAATGAATTTCTAGTTTTATGTGTAGAAAACTGTAAATACATGCTACGAAACTGCCTTCCACTGGAATCTACAGTTTGTTTTCAACAGTGAAAGTTGTAACGTTTCATAATCTATTTAACATAGATTTAAATATTTTACTCCCCACAGAAAGGAAGAAAATTAGGATCATTATGGTCTTATGCATATCTACGTATACCCTATTAATCATAAAGATCGCAAGGGGTTCACGAAAATTTTCATGGGGGTACTTGAACTGAAAAGTTTGAGAATCACTGCTTTAAGCCGTAGGTCCTGGTCAAATTTTCTCTCGTGTAAGGAAAGATGACCCCAGATCAACAAACGAAATTACTGTAATGAAGTTTTCCATGTTTTACTGTTTGAAGACAAAAATGCTTTGGCAATCACCACTTCAAACACTATCGTAAAATTATCAGACTTCATTAATCTTTTAATGCAGATATTTCGCATTCCGAAAAAGTGATACTTTTGTTCATTCAAACTAACACCAACACTCACCAATACGTCCAGAAGATCCTACAACATATTGTTTTGTCTTTCATGTGCTCAGGGGGCTATTTAGCAGCATGGTGTTGAAACTATTCCTTGGCCAGAGAGATTCTCAAATTTGTCTCCCAATGAGCATGTCTGTTATATGCTGGGTCGTCAATTGCACCACCCCGGAGTATAAGGGATCTGGAGCAGCAATTGCAGAATGCTTGGCATAATTTGTCATAGCATAGCATTAGGACATGCCATACAGTATATCGATATGTCTCGCCGCCATTGTGGGCTTTACAACCTACTAATGTATGACCTTTCTGACGTAATTCTACAATAGTAGGTAGTCCTCAGATTGGCATTGTGATAATTTCTTTATCTCTTCATGCATATCACGCATGCTAAGTTTCAATTGGATCGAACACTGGCTTTGTGGTGTTTGATTTTTAACACATATTGTGTTACCTATTAAAACTTTTTATATTTTAACGATCTTTCTTTTGTACTTTCATTTTATTTAATTTTTTCCTGTCTGTCGTTTTATCATAACTAATTTAGAGACAAAAATACAAGAGTAACATCTCAAATTGTTTAAGTTGTCCAGTTATAACGTTATTTAACTTTCAGAACAAATCATATACGATTATCAAAGATTTTGGGCTGATTCCTTCAGTTTGTGAAACATATTTTTAAATTCAGGTGTTATTTTCAAGATATGCTCCCCGTTAACCAAGCGGATGCCAAAGAACAGCGGTCTCAAACACAAAACCATCTCGGCCATTTTCGAGTTTTAAGAGAACTTGGGGGGGGGGGCGCCTGAGTATTAACAAATTCCTCACGAATCAACTTTACAAAATTGCATTAATTTTAGTAATTAGATATGCATCGCCATCAGTCACATCAATTTAAATAATTAAAAAGTTTCAGAACTTTATAGTTTAAAATAATTTTTAGTTAGAAATTTACAGTTTATACCAGTTTTAGAAAATTAGTTACATCAAAAGTTAGTTGCATCAGTTTAAAGGATTAGAAAGTTTAGAAACTCATCCATTAATTTGAATCAGTTAAAATAATTAGAAATAATATCCCACTCTAATTATTAAGTCGTCCAACAATAGTAGGATATTATTTCTAATTTCTTAGTAATATGAAAACAATGACATTTTACCAACTGGGCACAGTAAAGAAAATATAACATTTTAAGAAATTTGCGTTTTCCTTTCTCTAACTTATCGATTTCTGGGAGAATGTCGTTTGTGATCGTGCTTCTTTTAAAAGTGAGCATAAGTGAATGTCACTACTCCATTCAAGAAATTTTACTTAGTTTATTAATGAAAACAACTTGCATACAATTACGTAACAGAACCAGTGAGACTCGATTATGAATTCAGAATACCTCCTTTGAAACAAACTGGTAAAGCTGTTTGACAGAAACAATCGAAATTTTCTGTTGTGAAAGAAGCATACTGAGTCTATTAATTCAAGGTGGAGATTTTACAACTGAGTTGCCATCATTAGTTAAATGAGGACTTAAATAATCTAAAATTTCTAAATTTTTATATATGCTTAGTAGGTAGGTATTTAATTAACGTCGCACTGGAACAACACGACCCAGAGCTATTGGCGACGGTCCGGGATCAATCCCGAAGGGAAAAACCCGAGGACAACACCAAGTAATTTTGAACCACGGTCAGATGAGGAGGTCACGCCTGAGCTGGCACCCCACTCTCCAAACTTCCACATCACGCCAACGTGAGGACATTTGAGGCCCCGACTGATTTAACGTGCATCAATCCCCTGCACACGAGGGTCTTTGGTTGTATTCGAACTCGCAACTCTCCAGTTGCTATTCCGCTACTCTTCCAACGGGGCTACCTCGGGGCCCATTATATATGCTTGAAAAAGAGTGTTTTATTTTGTAATCATTCATACTGGCCCCAAAACAGTTGACACTAGACCACGAGGTAGATAGTTAATAAACGTCGCAATGGCGCAACACAACGAGCTGTTGGTGACGGTCCAGCATCAACCACAAAGGGAAAGATCCGTGGATAACACCTCGTAATTTTGAACCACGGTCAGATTACGAGGTCAACACCTGAGCTGGCACCCCACTCTCCACACCACACCAAATTGAGGATATTAGGAGCCACGACAGATTTAACATGCACCAGCCCCCACGTACACGACGGTCTTTGGTTGGATCGAGTTTTGAACTCACAAACCCCCGGTTGCTAATCCGAATTTCCGATACTCTCCGGATTAGCAACCGGGCGGTCCCCAAGACCGTGAGTTTGGGAACATTGTTATAGAGGCCTTTTGGAATGACATATCCACAGACCTCGGAAAGCCAGGCGGAATCTTTATCTCTTGAATCCATGCTATGCACCAACAGTTATCAATGCTTGAGTGTCGGTAAAGGTACACAAAATACTAATCTTAGTCTACTCACCCGTGGTTCGTCTTCAGTTATAGATCTGTAACTCTAATCGTTAGTAATGCAGTGGACGCGAGAATAGCCCTGTTCAGCCTTGGTTCTAAAAAGCACATATAATTAAGCGTTGTTTTACATTAAGTCGCGAGAGAGTCTTTTACTGAGAAAAATTATGTTATATTGATACGAATAGCATTATAGGGCGCAGTTCTATTCTTCAAATTGTATATAAATCATGCATGTGCACAGTTTAATCAATGAAAATCAACAACCTTTATTCCTTTGATACTTATCCTTCTACCACAAGTCACCTGGCAAATAAATTTGTTACCGTCGCTCAAGTCTACTCTGGCATTGCAATCTCAATGGACAAAAGTGTAGTTTCTACCTATCTCTGTAGTAGGTGAAGACTACATTACCGAAGACAATGTGGTCAAAAATAATTCTTTTTGAGCACGTGGACAGATAAGGAGCATTTAAAATTCCGGAACATTTTACAGCTGTAGTTCTATTCTACATTTTTAATTTTGGAATCTAGCATATTTTTATTTCGCTTTATGCTTTAAGGGAACTGGAAAATAGTTCTTTGTTTTTTCTAAACCCTTAAAACGCCTCTAAGCATTTACAAATTTTCAGAGTGAACTTACAATTGTGTATATCTTCTAGAAATGTCTGAGAAAAAAGCGATCTTTTCTGGAGAGCCATAAAAAATAGTTTCCGATGAGACAGTATATTTATTTCAATAATTATATGTCTAATTTAATTTTGTGTATATCAATCGAAATTTCTGTTCGTGATCCCAAAATATTTTAATCTGAGTTCCATGAGTTTTATTGGTTATTATTATTATTATTATATAGTGAGGAGAAACATACTTCATTACATGAAGAAGCGGCCGTGTTTCAGTGGGTTTACCCATTGCACTAGCAACTCGCGAGTTGTAAGTGGTGCAGGTTTTGATTTCCTTGGGTGTATTTCTGTCTTCTGGGTCAGTAAAAACTTTCTTTGAATGTAAGTCCATTATTCGATGCTGTTTGTCTTGTGCTTGGCGCAGCTTGACCAAACATGATCCTTGCGTCATATAAAATACCCAACCAACCATCACACGAAGGAAACATAAGGAAACAATACCTTGGGCATTGATAGCATTTAGACATAAATCGTTAAATTTGTGAATTTTTATTTTCTCTAAAGATTCTTTGTAATCTACCTATAAAATTGATCATTCTTTTTCTCATGAATGAATACTATCTAAAGTTTTTCCATTTGATGAAAAGGTAACAAATAAATTATTATTGTCATTTAAATTGTATTGTATATTTTATGCTTTGCCATACTTGTTTTTTTTCATATTTAATTTTTTTTGTTTTATACTGTATAGTTTTTCTTCAATTTATTTTTCTGTTCGTAAACTTAAATAAATGCAAAATATTGTACTCAACACATTTCAGTTCTTATAACAGAAATTTTAAACTGATAGAAGTCCAAGTTTTCTCTAATTCAAACCTTGAAATCGATTCAGACGGGAATTGTGATGCAACAAAGTGAAATATCAGAACCGAATTATGTACTTTAAAAGTGTATCGTCTGTTGGGCAATCATGTAGGGAGCAATTTTAACTCGTAGAAATGAAATACAGTTTATGAAAAAAGTATTACACCACCATATCCCGCTATCTAGCCACGTATGAGGAAATTTTGTACACCTGGTGATGTTTAATGATGGTGATCAACGCAAATAGCCTTTTAAAATAATGTTGATATTAAAGGATCATAAAATGACACAATAAAAATTATTGCGTCCCTTTATGCATCACTATTAGATATGCATTAGTGAATTAGTTTTGAATTAATGGCCTGTTTCTCCAAATAATACTATGAGAATTTTGAAAGTTGATCCAAATTAGTTAATTAGATGATTTTTAAATCACAAAATAAAGAAATACGTCTAGTATTTTATCAAACCTCCCTTTCCCTTGATAACGTCTGTACATCTATGCAGAAGCTTAATCAAATTCTGAAGGTATTTCATTCAGATGTTGCTCCTAGTCCGTTCTTTAAACTATTTCTTCTAATATTTAAATTTGTCAATGCTAACGTGAATAAATGTTTGCAATTAAGTTAGCAAAATTGATCATATCTTAAGAAACTGTTAAGTGAAACGCTTCAGTGAAATTTTGAACTAGAATTTGCTTTCGATTCTTAAGAGTATTAAATGAAGTAAAGAGCTTGTTTTAATATGAATTTCACATCAAATGCCACAATAACATAGTTCCATCTCTGATAAATCGCTTCTAATATTTTTAATTTGGTTATATATCGTAGATATAGATGTACTAGCGGCTGTAAGAGATAGGTTTTAATTCTTTTTAACACTCCATGTTGTTTTCACATTAATTTGTTTTTGTAATTTATTTATAATTCTAACTAAAATAAAACAGTCATATTTTAAGTGGTATCGCGCTGAATTGAGCCCCTTATATGTACTATATGCATATTGTTTATGCATATAGTACATATAAGGTAAAAAGTAGGCATCAAGTATGTGGCCTCTTTGTGGTAGGAGGTGGATAGGCCTGTGTTATCGAGTTTTATTTGTCACTCAAATCGTCGCGACTACACAGAATTTAATAGAAATATGACAGTTCATAGCAGGATTCTCAAGTCCATAAATGTTTGACATGCTTTGAAAACGAAAAACGTGTTGTTGACTGGATCACGTCTTACTGAATAAAAAATAAATTTAAAAGAGACAACCTAACTTCCCGTATTATTCGAAAAATAAAAATTATTCTTGGAAAGATAATAAATAAATGAGCATTGAAGAGTCTTTACATGCAATGAACTGGTAATATTAATATATAAAGTAGAAACATAAATATACAAGTATAAACTTATCCTCATAACTGCCCAAATAAAAAAGTCTTCTCTAAAAGTCTTCTCTAAAATCTCTCTCTCTTTAATGAAATAAACTTTTCGGGTATTACAATCTGATGAACTTGGGGAGGATTCTTTGTGATATAAAATATGGGGATTTCCTTCTTTTCGTGTAAAGGGACAAGTTAGATTTAAACATCAAAGAAGTAATTCAATCTCATTTCTAAGAAGAAATGAGATTGAATTGGTAAGAACCAACTCCCAAATAATTTTTAAATTACATCAATTCCTCAAAAAAAAAACCGAAGTGCAATTGACAAA
Organism: Meta bourneti; assembly: GCA_933210815.1. Classification (NCBI taxonomy): domain Eukaryota; kingdom Metazoa; phylum Arthropoda; class Arachnida; order Araneae; family Tetragnathidae; genus Meta; species Meta bourneti. The sequence continues at coordinate 26,776,757 of OW119933.1, read as the reverse complement.
GTCTTCACGTTAGATTTTAATATTCAAAGAGGAAAATTCGGAAGTTCCTTTCCCCTAGTCCATTCTTCAATGCTTTTGTTTCGTCTTCCTATTTACGATGTGCGTGCATACAAATAAAACGTGAATACTTTCTACTGTAGCAGCTTCGTTTTGATTCGAAACTTTCAAAAAATATAATCTTATTTGAAGTAGGGTACGTCATAATTCCGTTGGGAAGCGTAAAGAATCGATAGAAACGAGATATACTTCATTTTACGCCTCGTAATAACACTCATTCTATTGGGTATTCTATTCTGTATATTGATAAAAGTTTTTCGCTCGATAACTACAGGAGATGAAAGGAAAGCTTTTTAGCCCCGTAAACTTACAAAATTGAGTGCCTATTCTCAGAGATTAACATTTTATTGATGCAGTTTTATTGCACTAAAATGTGTTTTATGGCTGACATCTTAACGTGAATGTAATCGAAAAAATTGACAGAGCGCTTAATAAAGTCCTAACCTTTTTCTCTTTTAGCGTGTTTTGTGGTCATTAAAATAACTTTTAAAGTTAATTTTCATCTATATACTAATTTCATTTACGGAATATTTTGCTTAGATTTCTTGGATACTAGAACAACAATCACTATAAACTGTAACATTGAAAAGTTTCAACAGATTAGTTTTGTAAGACAATGATTGGTTACTGTTTTTAATATAGATTGTTAATGTTAATTTTAATTTTTATTTTTAATTGTTAATTTTTAAGTCAAGCACAATTTCCGTTATATATGTTACATTTCATCATTAAAATATTCATAATCTCAGTGTTATAATATTTCAGAATTAAATTTCAAAATTTTATTAATATTTATTAAGTTATTATAAAGTATTAGTTAAGTAAAAATTTTGTACTCAGTATTTCAGAAATCGTAACTTCAAAACTTAATCCCTTATTATTAGAATACCAAAATTTCACGATAACTGAAGTCAAACGTTAGCAATGCAATACAAAATATTATCAAATTTTTCAAATATATATAAACATTTGCTGTCAATGTGAGGGATCTTGAGTTGGATGAGCTTTGGAGATTCATCATTCCTGTTTTAGGGGACGGTAAGACATCTGATGCTCAACAGTATTGATCTCAAGTGTGAAATATTTATGGAAGTTACACAAGTAAAAAGAATTTTCAAATTCGTTTTATACATACGACAAAAACATTTTGCAGAATTTCAGTTTGAGAAATTTCTGTCATTTTCAGAACTCTTTTTCACGTAAAATTATGAAATAAGGAAAACCACACACACACAATTCGAGATAATTTCCTTAAAAATAGCATATGGTAGATACAAATAGCAATAGAAAATAATAGATGATACATAGTTCAAGTGTATTGACTATTTTAATTAATATATTTTAATAAAATTCAAGGTTTTAAATTTACATAACCACACTGGATGATTCAAGTGTTAAGGAGAATGTGATTGAATTACTGTTTTCTAATCTAACCAGTCTAGAAAAATAACTTGACTTATTCCAAACTATTAAATTATTAAATTTAAATGAATCTAGGAATTTCTCAAGAACTTCATCTTTTATTTCAACTTATGCAATTACTTTAACTTATATTCACGTACCTGTGAATACCAAAAAAGCGCATTATATAAAATGCAATCTATCAAGTTGGACAAAGCTAAGCTATCGATTGCTCAGGGCAGCAATTCTATACATCAATCTTATGTTTTCAAGTAATATCTTTTTAATCGATTCAGCATCAAAAGACAAATATTATGAAATAAATTAAAAATACATTTTTGGACGTTTCTAAAACCAACTCGTTTACTAGAAATAATAGGAATGTAATTTGAAATGTTAAGCGATGAAATTTTTTTCTTCCAGGTAGGTAGCTAGGTGGGTAGTTAATTAACGTCGCACTGGAGCAACACAACAGGCCATTTTCGACGGTTCGGGATCAATCCCGATTGGAAAGATCCAAGGACAATGCCTCGTAATTTTGAACCGCGGTCAGATGACGAGGTCAACACCTGAGCTGACACCCCACTCTCCAAACTTCCACACCACGCCAACGTGAGGACATTTGAGGTCACGACAGAATTAACGTGCACCAGCCCCCGTGTACACGATTTTTCTTCTTCCAATGCCAGCTTATGGACGTATAGTTCTTTAAGAATTTCTGGCTCAGCTTGGCTAGATATGGCTCTTGTGCCAAAAAAGCCAATCAAGCATTCCGTTTGCGAGAACATGGTAGTCTCAGTGTTAATCCGAGGAACCATGGGAGATGCTGCCACATTGCATCCACCGTGAACTAAAAGGGGAGGAGGCATACCTTCCTGGAGGATTTTGGAGAAGCTGGCCCGCATTTACTTATCGTCTTGAAGAAACCAAGAAACTTCATGCATCCAACCCGACTTCGCCACATACGAGATTCGAACTCGTAACCAAGCACTTCAGTCTATCAATTGCTTAAGAGCGATGCCTGTAGCCGCTGGGCCACTGGTGGGGTTAATCGACAAAACTAAATGAAATGTTTTAAACACACACAAATTATTATACTTTTAAACGATATAGAATTGATGTAGAGTTCGGGCCCAGAAAATATGAACTAATGACAGATAATAGAAATGCTTAAAACGTTTTAAGCTTATTTAGCACTTCAAATGCAAGTAGTGAGCTTCTTTTTATAATTTGTGAACATTTTATAGCGATTTCAATATTATCACTTCGCTATTGAGACAATCAACTTCTTTTATTTTCACTGTCAAGTACTGTAATCTCTGAATTACTCTATCCTGTAGAATAAATTATTTATATTAAATTTGACTAAGGGGAAAATGTTTTCGATTCAGTCGCGAATTCATGGGAATATTTCCTTAATTATAAAGTACGACACAAACAAAATTATTTCCACATTCACAGAGAACCAATTGTAAGAACCAATTATAATTTGGCAATCTAAAACTCATTCCAATTAACTCACTGGTAATTAAAGAAGTAAACACACAGGCAGTACAAACTGTATTATTTAGGCTTGAGTTTACTACCATGAGAATTTCTGAGAAATTAAGGCAAACATTCACCAATAAAATACTGGTATAATTTAGCTGAAATTGCCTTAAATTAAGTTTTAAGTTTTGAGAGTTTTGGAGAAATTATCTTAAAACGCATTGCATGATGTAACCTAATACTTATCACGATAATATAAACACATTAAAATGTTAAACTTCATACTTTTAGCAATATATGAATTTCAGTGACAATATATCATAACTATCATAAAATATGTATGCATCAGTTCAGAAACTATCATTCCATCCTTGAAGAAGAGAAAAAAAACCTTCTTAATCTACTTACATTTATTGAAAAATATTCTAAATATTAAGATGAACGAGCGACATATTGTATTTTGCGTCCATTATTTTTAAAAATTTGAGCAAGATAAAATCGATTTTGAAATTTGATCAAGAAATAGATACTGTTACAGCGAGAAAAGATGTAGAATTTATTTTCTGTACAAAAAGTTAGTGAAGTTCTACCATGATTTATATGAAGTACAAAATTCTCTAAGAAAACAAACTTTTGTGATTTTATCGCAAGTTTTTATGTACTTGAAAATTTTCTAAAAGCGAATATTTTTCTTCAGCATAATGGACAAAGTGGAAATTTAACGACGATGTCGCTTTTTCTTATCCATTTTACATCTTTTCATGTCATCTTTTCTTCTTGTTTTGAGCTTCTTATTGCTTAAAAGTGCTTTGAAAAAGTTATGCTTTTTATAATGGGAGGCAAATTTTATCTAATTTTTTCATCATCTGATCATAAGTATAATTACGGTTTTCGTAGCAAGATGTGTAATAAAATAATGATCAACAGTTCAGTCGGTAAGTACGTTTTTGGGGAAAACACAACATGCTTCATTATTCAAAAAGGGTAATAGAACAAAAATCTTCTATGCTCCTAGAAAGTTTTAAAAAATTTAGAATATCGAAGAATCTTTTACAAGTTTCTCATGTTTAACTTCATATATTTAAAAATTCTGTTTTAATGCCTTTTAATCTATGATAAAAATGCTTGCATTCTCTGTGCTTCGAAAAGTACTAAAGTATTATTATTCTTTTACGTTTCTTTATTTACATTTTAAAGAAATAAGATATCTTTTTAGTTAATTTTCGATCCATTAAAGAAAGTATTAACTTGTACTTGCTTATGTCGTATTTAAAAATTAGGAAATTTTTATTCTAGAATATGCGGCAATTCTTTTCTTTAGATCGTCTTAAATAAAATGAAGTAGTGCGAACTCAGACCTATTTTGAAATTTGAGTTCAAAAACAAGTGAGGAAGAAATTTGAAGTTTTAGACTTTACATTAAATAATGTTTGAAAATAAAATTTAATTGTATCAAAATTAAGAAAAGAAATCGTAAGATTAAGAAACACGATCCTAACAATTGACAAATGTTCCCCTTAAGAAATTATAGTGCACTATCATAGAATATAAAGTGGACATAATATTTTGCATTTAATTCAGTTATTTTCTGAAGCAATTTCTAGTATACAATAAAGATTTGTCTGCTGTTGATGTTTTAGATAGAATTGAATTTTGGATACATTGTTATCAAAGATAAAATATATTTCAAACATTGAATAATCATTCGGGGTTGCAAAATGTGAGCCGTATCCCCAAATTAAACTCTATTACTTTGCTTAAGTCTTTATAATGTACGAAGCTCATAATAATGAAATTAAGTTTATGTAAACTCCAAAACACACTTAAAATTAGTTCTAACTAATGATGTCAGTTTAAACTAAGTTTAACGAGTAGACTAACTTTAACAAAACGTGCTTATAAAAGCCTAAATAACGGAAATAATTAATTTTAAGAAAACTCGTTATAGCAAGACTTATCTTCGCTATAATAAGGCAAAATAAAGTCATGTACTTAAAAGTGTAGGAAATGCATAATCTCTTACTGAGAGAATATGTAAATATAGGATAAATTTATTTCAAATGAGCACAAATAAAGTTATTAAATAACGTAAAATAGACGAAGGATTCTTCAGAAGCTGATTTCATCTCTTGAACGACTGAAATTTTACATAGATACGTTTTTGATGTTTTGAATTTGTGAATTCTGTATTTATAGGCACTTTCGGATAAAACCAGATTTTGTTCTTTAAAATATCAGAACAATATTTTAACGTATAAAAATTTTAGTAGCTTTTGGACATAGTATGCTTTTGACATTTTTATGAATTTGTGATTTCAAGTTTGGTCCTCCGTTGGGTTTGGCTAAAAGATTAGACTAATATCACTATTTTTCTATTCAGAAACTCTATTTTTTCTATTCAGATGCAGAAATAATTTTGGTCATTTTACTAACTTTGAGAGATTTTAGGATAAGGTTGATCAATTAATTTGATTCGATTTTGGATGTAGAAATAATTTTGGTCATTTTACTAACTTTGAGAGATTTTAGGATAAGGGTGACCAATTTGATTCATTAAAAAAGCACTTATAATCTTTCAAAATTTTATAATTTATATGAAATTACAATCCCTTTAATAAAATGTGATTTTGAATAACGTAAAAATAATGATAAACGTGTAAAACAATCAATAACTGCATAAGTCTTAGCAACGGCTCACGCAATCATATATGATGCGGAATAAAATTATTTCATATTATATATGCAGAAATTAGATTTACATTTTAAAATTCTCACATTTTTACAAAATTACATTTTAAAGTTCTTTCAGTTAAATCTCTAAAGATAGAAATTTGTTCGAAAGCTTGTGCAAGTCAGAATAAAGCTTGTGCAAGTCAGTGTACTGCATCATTTACCCAGCGTTTTGTTCACAGAATGTCTTTGGTTAAGTAAATATTCATGGAGCATTTGTGTTTTGTGCTAGTTTAGATAGAATAAGAAAAATGGAAAAAAACATTTTAAAATGCTTATTATTTAACCTAAGTGTTATATATGTATATAGGTTTGGCTATCCGGAATGAATGTGTAGTCTATAAAACGGGTAGGGTCTAGAATGTGGTATGTATCTGAGGTGTAACGTGATCCCACCCCTCGTGGTGCACCAAAGTTATGCAAAATGGTTCATAAGTTCTCTCTTGCAGTGCCACAATGATTGCCATTCAATTGGCCAGGAGTTTGAGTTATTTTTCCAGGAAGTACAGAATGAGCCAAAAGTGAATATATTCTTTATGCGGGCACACGAACCATTCATGCGATGTAAATTTTTTCTGTACCATACGTTAGGCTGTTCTGCTCCCATCCATGGCAACTTTGCTCCGAAAAAGTTAAAAATTTCTTGAAGACGTGTAGTCTTGGTTGTTGTGAGAAGTAAATTTTCGTTGGTTCCCTAAAGCGACCACTACTGTAGCTTCCGCATGGCGTTACCGCCTGAAGTTCTCTACTGGTTATCAATGTGTCGTATGTACGGAAAAGTGAGTGACAAAGTTCACTCTTCAAACTTTGGTGGAGTGGTGGCTCAATGAGTATGCTACTGCTAGCAACCTGCGAGTTGTACACGGCTCAGGTTCGATACCTCCCTGGGTGTATTTCTCTTTTCTGTGTCAACTTGTATACTACGGCGCTTTTATTTACGGGCGGTACGACTGCTGTACTGCCCGTAGTCTAAAGGTTAATAAAAATTTTCTTGTGTGTATGTCCATTACTCGATGTTGTCTATCTTGTGTTTGGCGCAACATGGCCAAATATGGCCCTTGCGCCATAAAACCCAAACCAACCAACTAACCAAACTTCGTTCGATGAGCCTTCCAAGACGGAATTGAGAGGTATCAACTCAATCATGTCAAGATGGTTGGATGAGTTTTTGTGGATCAGGGGCATAGTATCCAAGCTGTGCCAAATACAAGACAAACAACGTCAGGTAATGGACTTTCTCACACAAAGAAAGTTTTAATGATACAGAAACGAGAGAGAGAGAGAGATAGCTATATATACACTCAGAAAGGAATCGAATCTGCGCCTCCTACAATCCGCAGCAGTAATATCAAGAAATTAATTCTGAAAATTTTCCTATATCAAGTTTTTGTTTGTAGTGTTGTCAGGTAACAAAAAATATCGTCCGGGTAACAACTCTCTGCAAATAGACGAGTCTTTACTCTCGTGAATGTAACAGACTAGATGGAGCGAGAGACAAGAAAGAGAGAGTAGTTAGTTATATTAAAAAGATAAAGCTCTTAGTACACGGATTTAATGGACCGTGGTAGCCCGGTCGGAAGGGTAATGGATTTGCAACCGGAGGGTTGCGAGTTCGAATCCAACCAAAGACCGTCGTGTACAAACAGGGCTGGTGCACGTTAAATCTGTTGTGTCCTCAAATGTCCTCAAGTTTGCGTGGTGTGGAGGTTTTGAGAGTGGGGTGCCATCTCAGATGTGACCTTGTCATCTGACCGTGGTTCAAAATTACGTGGTGTTGTCCTCGGGTCTTTCCTGGACAGTCGCCAATAGCCCGTTGTATTACTCTAGTGTGACGTTAATTAAAATACCTACCTATCATGGATTTAATACTTATAATGCGGTTTATGAGCCAAAAAAGTGGTCTTAAAATTGCCCCTCACTAATGCGTAAATTTTGATGAGTAGAAAATATTATGTTCCTCAAAGTTTCTTCTTTGTTTAAAGAGTATTCTGACCGATCAAGAATTCTAGCTTTAAGTACCTATTTTTGGCGTGGTGTGGAAGTTTGGAGAGTGGGGTGCCAGCTCAGGTGTTGCCTCGTCATCTGACCGTGGTTCAAAATTACGTGGTGTTGTCCTCGGATCTTTCCCTCTGGGATTGATCCCGGACCGTCACCAATAGCCCATTGTGTTGCTCCAGTGTGACGTTAATTGAAAATACCAAATACCATTAAGTACCTATTCGTGATTCAGGGTTTGAAGTTCTATGGGTTTTCTAAATGATTCCTGAAACAAGAAAACTCTTTAAAACATGTTCCTGTCTGAGAAACTGAAGTAAATATGTTATACAGCAATTTACATTTGATTTAATGATTTTTGTAGTCTATTTTCTTATTATCTGATATAAACTTGTTGCCTGCTGATTTAGCGTATCTGCTCATATCATTGAAAAAGGTTTGGAGACGGAAATAAAAATTTCCCGGAGTTTTTCGGGGTTTCTAGTGGTGCTTTTTCTTTCTAGATCTCCTTTCATTGCTGCAGTAGGGTAATTTATGGCTTTAATATAGTTTCTTGTTGCGGTGCAAAGTTTGCATATCCCTGGGTTACATTGCTCTACGTTTTGAAAACAAAATAATAAAATAGCGAAAATTTGATGTGCTTATTTAAAGTTATAGTCTGCTCTTGAAAATCCTAAAGAATAAAAACATTATAAAATACACTTTCAGAAAGTTTTACAATACAGAAGTTTTTTCCCAGTTTTCAAAGTTTAACTAATATGCTTTTGATTATTAATGAGTTTAGATTGCAGTCAGACATAATATTAAATTATTGAACAGTCAGAGATAAATATTCAGAGATATAAAGTTGAAATGTATTTCCAAAAGTGCAAAATCACAGACATTTTTCTAGTATTAATGGTTGTCAAAATATGCATTAGAAAATAATCCTCAATGTAATAATGCATGCTTTAAAACCGCAGAGGGATAAAAAATCTAATTCTGATATTTATATACGCTATACAAAGAACTATTTCTTTTAAAGTCAGCAGTAAACAGCAAACTACTTGTCATCCATATTCCAAAGCACACAAGCCGTTACTGTTGAAAGGTTTTGTTTAAATGCATCTGGAGAGTAGCAGCTGGGTTTTATACAACGCAACGTTACTATAAAACCGCCGCTGCCTTCAAATTATCTAGCCTTTCGGTGAACTTATAATGCACAAATGTGAATAGAACGATTTATTGTGAAAATTTCGTTCTCGTAAAAAAAGCATATTTTTAGAATAATGCGGTTTTTGTCGCAGTCATGGGTTGAAGGAGACAGAACTTCCATTTTGGGTGTCATAGAATTTTAGGAACATTTCAAGAGCAGATAGTTTCTACTTATTTTGATTTGGGAGTCGTAACAAGCATCGATCGTTACTTGTACGCTGCCAACTCTTCCATATAATGCGTTCATGATATTACTAACATTCAAGTGGAAAATATCAACTCAAAATTTCTTTCGTTTTCTTTCTTCTAAAAAAGTCACAATTCTAAAGAAATATAATTCCCTTTGAGCAAGGCAAATATATATTTATTTTCGTTTCTATGTGAGAGACATAATATCCAACATCGGAGAATATTGTTTCCATATTGCGAGGATTCCAGCATTAAAACTGTACTATGTAAAATGATTATATTGGGATTTAGAGCTTAGTGTTGTGGTAGAAAATTGATAAGGCAGTATTCTTTAAAGCTGCAATTTATAAACTGCTTCATGTATCAGGTGATAAACACATAAATATTAATTTAACTTTAAAATATTGTAAAACCGTTTAGCAAAACTATGAGCTGAATAATACAAAACAATACCTACTATGTAAACAAAACAATATATAACTTTTAAACTATAACTTTTACAAATTTCAGTCAACTTCATTGTTCTTTTCAGAAAATCATTATTTGAACGGAATATATTTGTCTTTTTATTTTGTGAAAATTTAGCATAAAATGTTTATAAGAACACAAAATGTATAAGGCATTTTGCCTATAAAATTTAAAACCTACGTATTGTTCTGATTAGAAATTAGAAAACTTGAAGTAAAATTTGCCCTTATAACAGAATTATAATACACATACTTCTGAAACTTGGTCTTCAAAATTACTCTCATATGTAACGTAACATTAGAATATTTTAATTCTAAATGTTTTCCCGTGTTTTCGAAATGAAACCATATTTATAGAATCAGACACTTAAAGGTATGAATACTATTAATCAGTGTTTAATCATTATGTTTGCCTCGAGGCTTTGAAATATTTTCAGTCAAAGAATTTATCATAATTTGTAAAGTCCTTTCTCCAAAAATGAAGAAGTGAGTATTTAAAAATGTAGTTTTTTTCCTGATAATAACAGAACAAAAATCGTACTCTGCTCATTTAATAACCAATTATCCTGAGCTCCGAGTAAGAAAATTGCTTCCATCAACCCATAATTACAAATCACTTTTAAGTATGAATACAATTCATTTTAAAAATTAAGATTGAGGTGTTAATCAAATTCGATGGCATGTATCCTTTTTCTTTTGTGAAAAATACTGACAATCAGATAAGTTTTTTTATATAAGAGGGGCTCTTTTGCTATCAGGTACTAGAACACTAAATTTACTAATTACTTTCTAACTAAGATATTTGAAAAGAAGGGTACTTAATTATAAAAATACTTGAGGGTATTTGTGCAATGCGATTTTTTTCTCCTTCAAGATAAGTTTATGGCTTTCCTTTGTTATTTTTTTCTCAATTGTAGATGTCACTTGAATTTCATTCCTTGCGTATCGTATTTATTCGCAAATAAACCAACTAATTAATGCTTATTAGACTGAAAATAAAATTCCGAATTAATATATATATGGACGTGGATATATTCAAATGCAAAATAATTTAGAAGTCCTGTTTGCTTAAAACAAATAAAATCTTTACTCATTTATTTAAATGCTTTTTACAGCTCTTAAAAATTACGCAGAATTTTTTTTCTAAAAAATTTTTTTTTAAAAAATTATCATAACCCGTAAAACCACAAGCCTTTGTTTTGCCAGAAACTGTCTTCAAGTAAAACAAAGTTTAAAGAGTTCACATTAATTTAACCTTAATAAGTAACTCATGAAGACCTTCAGAAACATTTCGGAAAAATCAATAAAGGCAGTTTGATTTTCTATCAATTTTGTTTCCTCTTGTAAAATCCCTACATAAATACTTATTTCCACACTCATTGCTACACAATAAGAACACGTTTACTTAAGTTATCATATATGCAGTTATAAAAAAGACGACCCAATTCTAAAAAGCTCAATGATATCTTCAATATCGATTTCTCTTATAAGAGTTTGCAATGCTTTCATAATACAATATTTATTCCAATTGTTATAGGGAATACGTCATTTCTTTTCTTCTATATAGAATTGAGTACATTTTATCTGTAAAAAAACTAGAATAACAACGAATTTATTCCATTGAGTGGGACACAATCCGATTGATGAGAATTGAATCTGGAAAAGAATATTTGACTTGACAGTATCAATTAAAATGGGAGAAATTTACATACGAATAATGAGTTGTTTTAAGCTATCCAGAAAAGTCTATCTTTGACAGAAAATACTTGTAGAAGTTTTTAAGACTTTTCAAATTGAATGCTTATAATTTGTGATAAATTCTATTTATTAAGCTGATTGAATTTGATCATTAATTTCAATATTCCCCATTTCGGTCTATTTGCAGTGGTAGCATGAAATAACCCCGAATGTACTAAAATAAGAATAGATTCATCTTTTTAAATCAAGACAGCAATGGGACTCCTATTACAGAGCAACTAAACTGTTGATAGCTCTAAATTAATTTCAGACTCCCGACTGACAGAGAAAAATATTTCAATTATTCAATGTTATATAAATGAAAAATCTTTCCATTAATTTTTATTTCTGATATTTAAACCAGTTATATCTCTTGAAAAATAAACATTACTCCGAATTCCATTACAATCTAAAATAGAAGGATTTGGCTGCACGAATGATTCATTTTCATGTGTACGTCATCCATTCTCATCAAACCATTGGTTTTATAGTTGATTACGAAACTTCTATGTTGTTAATAACGGTTAGTAAACTAGCTTAGAATTATGGAAAAAATATTTAATTTTATTTAATGTTTTGGGTTTTCTTAATACCTTTTCCTATAAATTGTTTTCAGCTTTTAAGAAAGTTATTAGAACTGCCTTCTGGTAATCATAAACTACATTTAAATCTAGAAATAGGAACTCAATTCAAAAATGGAAGTTGATTTTAAATGACTTTCACATCATATTATCTAGAAATAACTTTTCTTTCTGGCATTGTTAAGTGGTAAATCATTATAACTATTTTTGACAAAATGAAAGATTTGATGTTGAATTTGAATGATATGGAGAAAACTATACCTCAAGTTCGACATCATGGTGATTTTCAAGGACTTCAATCTAGAGGAAAATAATTTTGCATCGTTTACCTGATGAAATCTGTGAAATGTTTGATGAATTCTCATACATATAGTTTGTACACAATATAAGCTAGCAAAAATTCCCAAAACTTTTATTCGTTAGTTCAACGTCAAAATAAAAACGAAGTATCTCTCTCATCACAAAATTATATAATCATTCTCCAAAACTTATTTAAAATTGGAGAATAACATTGGTTTAAAACTTATGTTCGATGAAACATTCTCTGTTTTAAAATAGTCTTTGTCATCTTCATTAGAGATAAAAGGGTTCAATATAAATTTGATAACAATCAATTTCGCTCAAATTCGGTCCTAACAATAGAAATCGTAAACTCGGTATTTTAATCAATAGCATTTTATTATTTTAGCGAATCCAAATAGTACATCTTTCAGTTTGTGTTTTGATTGAGTTACAATGAAGATTTTATCGAGTTGAGGTGAAAATATTCTGTTCTCAATCAAAAATAATACTGATTGTTATTTTTTTACAGGAAATGGAAGATGTGTTAGAACAAATAAACAAAATAAAACAAAATCATGAATTTCAAAATAAAATTTCAAACACCCGGGAGAGTTAATTTTATACAATTTGACTAAACTTAGCCTAGAGCTGAATCTTCATTTTACACCATAATTTTCAACTAGCGTTTTAGTTGAAACCTTTCGCATACAAAAATAGATTTTTTATCTGTGTTCTTATACTTCACACAAGATTGTATACCTTTTTCGTAGTGATGAAATATTTTCCCTATAACTTTTTACTCTTTTTGTATTCAATGAAAGCATTTTTATTAAAATAACTAGATTTAAAATTGAAGTATATCGATCATGATAAACAAAACTAGCAAAATGGAGTTTCAAACAATTATGTCTGACTTATCGATTATAAGTTAATTCTTTAAGTTTTCCTTTTCGATTAATCTTAAAACCGATGCCCCATAGAATTGGAGTGAAAATCTTATCGGAAGAATCAGCGTTGACTTCAACACAGCTATTAATTATTAATTTTTTGTTGACTATATATTTTTCATATATTAATCCCTCTTTTGTAACTTTTGAAGATTTATGATTATGCTTGTTTTCGCAAACAAATGAATCTTAGTGTATGAATGTGTGTATTCATCTTTTTATTAATGCACATCATACGTTAATATTCAAACACTCTAAAATTTAATCATATCATTATTTTAAACGATATGTGTATTTTATTGCTTATACTGTTATAAAAACAAAATATTTTTGATTGCTCGTATATGTACTTTTGTTGAAAGAGTGCATATTAACAAAATATTACAATTTATAATAGATTATCAAATGTTATAGATCAATAAAGTTTGCTCTATTAATATCTCAAATCGAAAACTTTCATAATTATATTCTACAATGAATCAATATAGCTTCTATATTTAGAAAAGTCATCGCACGTGCTCATATCACAAAAAAATGATAATAACCTAATAGTTTTTGCAATAGCTTAATACATCTAAAGCATCATTTAATATTCATTAAATTACGTTATTTGTGATCAAACACGTGTTAAGAAAATACTTTAATTTGTCTTGAGCTTTAGTACAAAGCTAAAAAAGCATTTTAGGATACTTATATAGAACCTACCCCTAAACTTCCGAACAAATTTTATTCTTATAAGTGTACAACATTATTTAAAAGTAGTTATATCAAGACCAAGAGACTAAGAAAATTACATGCTTAAATCTCTTATTTAAATAAATAATTATGCATTGTAGATACAAAAATCATAATAATTAACACTTTAAAAAGATTAAAAGGGAAACCATGGGAGAAAATTTCAAAGCTATCCTTTAGGGGTTCTAGGTATAGTTTACTATTTAACCCTTTGAGTGCCCAACTGTATTTCTAATGCTTGTTATCAACATCTACCGTCTTGTTTAACGTGGAATTAAGCATATCAATTACTATTTTTAAAAATTCCAATAAATAAATATTTAAACTATGTTTCACACCCACACGCACGCACACACCCACAAACACACTCACACTCAAACTGTCTTTTCAAGTAGTGTCTTGTAATGTTGCTTCTATAAAGCGCCGATTTGAACATAATAAAATATTAATAAAACAGTAAAATATAAATTCAGTATTCATATTCTCATATCATAAGTTATATTTATATTATGTTATAGGTTCAAATAGAATAAATGTTATGGGTGAGTTATGCAATTATGAAACTGACGGTATAAAATATATGAGCTATTAAAGATAGAAAGGATAAAATTGTTTAAAAATAGATCGAAATCGGTTTTATACCGAGCAATTTCATAAAAACTATTACGAAACGTCACTTTTATTGTGTTTCGTAGAAGTTGGATACATTTTTTCTCATCTCGAAAGCCATTGGTATAAAAGCTCTAACTGTGCGAAAATCAGCAGGTGTGAATCGATTTCTTCATCTCCAGGTTCTGAACTTCAAACAATCAAAGGCAAAATCAATTATCTCGATTTTGAAAGACCTAAAATAACGAACGGGATTTCAAGATTAGCACAGAGCTACCACCGCATAAGTTTGCTAATTATCTCCGCGCAACTTTTTTCTCAATGCACTCGCAAAAGTATTTAATTTCAGACGATGGTACTTAAAATTTATCCAGAAACTGAGAAAGAATTTGAAAGTAAAGTCCGTAAAAGTATTTGTTGGGAATAATGATTGAGAGCTTAGAAAGACACGTAATATCCCTCTCTTTGAACAAAAAGTATTTGAAGTAATTGGATTTCGAAGTAAACAGAGTATATTTAATTGCAGCGTAAGCAACGAATTTAGATAATTGAAGAGAAGATAAATATTATATTTAATTAAAAACAAATCTTCACGAGTGCGAGCCTTTTCTACTTCAGAAATAAGCTAAACAAAAGCGGATTTATTTATTTGTATTCACATACTTGCGACTAGAATTTGTTAGAGCGAATGATAATGGCATGCACATATACATTGTTATGAGGAGGACCAATGAATTCAATTCGCAATGCCAATTTTAAATCGGTAAATCTTGTCATAAGTAAGAAATAATTATTAGTCACTTAAGCGGTGTTTCCGACTAGATTCTGACTTGTGTCTAGCGCACTTCAATGGATTTGTTTTGTATGCAAATTAACTTTGGGAATTTACGGTTGAACGGCTGGTTGTGTAAATTAATTTTTGACTTCAAGACCGTTTTTAAGGTAGAGTTCCATTATTACTCCTTTACCATTAACCCTCCAAGCGGTTTCGACGAGATATCTAGTCCATCAAGATCAAGTCAATTTTGCCAATGAAGATAGTATATCTTGTCATTAAGATATTGCCATTTTTTTATGATGGCGAGATTAAGATCTGGTCAGTTTTTTAATGACGAGATATCTCGTCCATCAAGATCTAGTCAATTCTGCTTAATGACGAAGCACCTCGACGAGAGGGGGTTAACATTAATTTTTTGTTTAAGAGTGAGGGAAAATGACCTAGTATTCCTGTAGAGTTAGTCTCAGTCAGTGAAACTATTTTTCAAATCAAAGCAAATCCTGTTTTACTGCAAGGAGTAGTAACAAAAGTATAAGCACATAAAAAACATTACAGCTATCTGGCGTGACGCTTGACTGCAGTCTATGAAATCCACGCCAAATTTCCTTTTTAGGAATTATTTAAGGAGTAGCATTAAAAAAGGCCATTAGCGGGGGTTACTATAGTTTCGTAAGAGACAAAAGCAAACAGAAATGGGTATAAGTATCCTAGATACCACCATTTCTTGGAAGATTAAATTTTGGAATTTGAACAATTATCAATGTCACAAATTGTTGCTAAATAAATGCGATAACTCTTTATAATATTAGTTTGATTTTTCATGTGCTTTATTCCACGTCTATTCTTATGTATATATTTTAACCCTAAAAGTAGTTTAGACGAGATATCTCGTCTATCAAGGTCTGACCAATATTGCTAATGACGAGATATCTCGTCATCAAGATATTGCCGATTTTTTGATGACGACGAGATCAAGATCTGGCCAGTTTTCTTCTAATGACGAGAGACAAATGAAATCTCGTCCATAAAGATCTGGACAGTTTTGCTAATGAAAAGATACCTCGTCAAGGCAACCACTAGAAGGGTAAAGTAAGGCAGATTATTCGGAAATCGAAGAATGTTGCAGCATTTCAAAATACGTTATGTTTAAGTAGAAGTCTCTTCACACAAACTTATTATAAAAAAATGACCAAGTGTTTTTAATGCCCGACCACTGACCTCTTCGACTTTCGGTACTACAAGGGGTGAACTGGAGGCTATTTTTGAGTTAGCACCCAGTGAAAATCACCCCTACTCCTAACGGGAGCAATCACCAACATCAATGCGCTTTAAACCGCGATTCGAACCAGGGGCGTACTGTATGACCAACTTGTTGATGTAAAATTCGTCAGCTCACTTTTTCAGGCATATACTCGAAGGACAGACATTCTAAGTATGATTAGATCACCAACTCCTTGCTTATACATTCCAGCAACAACAAACACCTTAAAATTGCGGTCAATCATAACTATTGATTGATTATTGGACATAAGGTATGTTTTAACGTCACTTATGGTGTTTATAGATGTTTTTATACTGACTTTCGTACAAGCAATATAAAAACGTTTAGATTGTATGAATAAATATATAATACATGTGAATAACAAATAAAACAATTATTTATACAGCCGAATAATGTCCCACATATCCATCCCTCAACGAAACGTTCGCAAATTGCTGTAGCTAGGTGTTGCCCATCTGATTTTAGAGGAGTATGCAAAATGTCGAACACACCGCTTTCTGCTAAATTTTGTCGAGATTTTACAAATAAACTTATATTTTGCTATTTTCTTATTATTTTATACAGCAAATTTGAAACTTTACAAATCTTTCTAATTTTAATAACGGTATAATAACATTTTTAGTATGCTTGATTATGTGGCAATTTCAACTTCTTAAAACAGCTTTTAAAAACGTGGTACAGTTGAAAGGACTTAACTTATAGGGAAATGTCACACATGCTGCCCATAATTGAACGTAATAAATAATCGTGAGCATAATTTTATAAAATAATTCCGCATATTGGCATACAGTATAGTGATGTATTATGAATTTCTAATAAAAATGCAATTTTAGGGTAGCTTCTTACCAACACAATCCGGATCAATCCGAATCAATATGAATCTAGTAGAAACTGACTAACGAAGATTGGGAAAGCCGATTCCATACGAAATAGCTTATTCGTCTTAAGGAGGTCCGGGACTCAAAATTTTAAAATCTTCAATTTTAAAGTTTTTGTTCGGAAATTTTTTCTGTAGGTATACATTGTATTTTGCAATTATAATAACTATTTTATATTTTCAAAACGTCAAATTCTTTTTATTAAAATTAAGAAATTAAAAAATTTTGACGTTGGGCAAAATTGATATAAAATATTTTATAACAAATCACTTCATTTTTGCACTAATAACTCCTAAAAGTTCATACTATAAACTGTATTCGTGATTTTTGGTTAAAACAGTTAGAAAAAATAAAAAAAATATTTTGTTCAAAAACTACATAAAACACATAGTATACAAAGTTCGAAAAATTATAGAAAAAATAATTATTTATATATACACAATTGCTGAAGACAAATTAAAGAAATATATTTGAAAAGTAATTGTAGAAAATTTCATTGATTTATGACAAGTAGTTTTTAAGTTATATCCATTTTTCACTATCGAAATCCCATTTAACAGAAAAAGAGCGTTTAAAATTATGAAAATATTCAAGTTATTAAAAAGCACTTTTGCATACTTTATGTTTGTTAAAAATCCTCCTGGATAGTATTGTGTATTACTTCTTAGTTTTACTGCTTCATTTAATTTAATTTTAGCAAGTTGGACCTTTTTCCTATATCTTTTAAAAGTATTTGTGGATTTCATCGTCGCTTTCCTGAACCGCCTACAGTCCTTTTTGGAAAGCGTTATTGAAGTTTTTCCAGGAGTAAATAAAGAAGATTCATATATCTTTTACATATATATCTTTTACACTGGATGTCAATTCTTTGTTGAAATCCATAATGGATCGATTAAGGATATCGAGAAACTGCTTACAAGTTATATTGATAGTACAGAAAATTCGAAAACGTGTAAATTCAACAATAAAAACAGTGAGAATATTACGATGATCAATTCAGATCACTTCAAAAGTGTTCGTAGCGTAGTTTATTTGAGTTAGAAAAAAATAGAGCTCAAACAGTAGAAAGTAGACTCCAAAACAGTTTGTTTACATTATCTGATGGGTGAGGCACGTTTGATTTGCAGCTGTCATGTTATAAAAAGCCGAATATTTCCGGTTCTACTGATGATAGAAACAAAATTTAGGTGTCATTTTATTCAGAAATATCTATATTATTTTTTAAGATAATAAAAAAAATTGGACTTTTTTTCATATTTTGAGTCCCAGACCCCTTTAATCCTCCTGATGGTTTATCTTCGTGTTGTGGCCAGCCTCTGATATAAAAACCTATTCCAAACTGTCAGTTCTAGGTAAGGAGCAGTTTGTTTTTCCTACTGTGATCTTCTAAAAAATGACCTATTACTCTTGGAGTAATAGGGCATTTTTTGTCTCTACAAGATATCTCTTCATTAACAAAATTGATCAGATCTTGGACGAGATTTCTCCTCGAAATCACTTACAGGGTTAAAACCTTTCACAATGCCTGAATTTGGAGCGTTCCCTTCAATGCACTCGAATCTACTTTAGTCAGTTCTACTGGATTCAGATAGATTCGGATTGACTGGATTCTGTCGGTGTGAAGGGCCCTTAAGAAGATTTTTAAACTATTAATACCACGCAAAGGCATGTCTTGATGTTTCCTGCAGATAGGCTTGCTCTTAACGTGAACTATTTTTGATATTTTAGGCGTAAATATTATATTTTAAGGATTAATTTGATAGAAGCTGATATCAGCGTAAATAGTTACTTTAAAATAATAACTTCCGTGTTATTAATCCTCATCCCTTCCTTTCACACCTAAAAAATTGAAACAAAAATATTGAAGTTGAATCGCTCTTTTTTTATTTAATTTAATGTGTTTTGTGAACATCGGCAAAAAGAAAAGGAATTGCTGTGGATTAGAAAATAACCAACAAAAAACAATGATAGAGAAATTGGAAAAAGGAAACGAAATGGCCAAAGTATGGGGATAGGGAGGTAGGACATAGAAATAACGATGGCTGCATTGGAAATAAATTCTACTTTAAATCGGCCAAGACAGAAATTCACCTGATCACCTAGAGAAATCTATTTCTCACTATAAAAATACCCCCGCAATGCCGGAACTACCTTAGGGTTTTTGAGTCGATGAAAAATGTATTTTAAGATATTGTTTCGACAAATGTAGAGCAGTGGTGTTAGGTCCTCTACAAGGTTTCAAGTGATATACGGAAAACATTCCGTATTTTACTAGCCAAAATAGAGGACTTTCAAGAAAAAATAAAATATTCCATTATTTTCTCCGATTTGTTTATGTTCTAAAAAGTGATTTTTTTAAATGTCTATTATATGTTCTAAACGAGTAACTGAACTTGAATCTGAAGGAGCATTTCTCAGTGACTGATGATCGTGATATCATACCCCTGCTGAAATACCTCCTATAACTGAAAAACCCACCGAATTTATAGTTTTGCGTGTAGAAAGACTGTAAATATAGGCTTTTGCATGCTGCAAAACTGCCCTCTACAAGAGTCTGCAGTTGTAACAATTTTGAAGCATGTATGTAGTATCTTTCCATACATTACACTAATATTAGAAAATCATTTCTTTTGTAATAGCGGTATTGCAGCTGAGGTGCGATTTGTGGATGTCCTATTTATGTGAAAGTCTTGGACTAAAACGCTTGGAAACCACTATTTTAGAAAATATGCAGTTAATAGCTGTTAACTGCTCTAGCTGAATAGAAAAAATATGATAAAGAATCTAAAATAAATGAAGAGCCGCGGAAGCCCGGTTGGAGGAGCAGCGGATTAGCAAACGGAGGGTTGCGAGTTCGAAACTCGATCCAACCGAAGATCGTCGTGTACGTGGGGGCTGGCGTAAATTAAATCTGTCGTGGCCTCAAATGTCCTCACGTTGGTGTGGTGTGGAAGTTCGGAGAGTGAGGCGCCAGCTCAGGTTTTGACCTCGTCATTTGACAGTGGTTCAAAGTTACGAGGTGTTGTTCTCAGAGCTTTCTCTTCTGGATTGATCCCGAACCATCACCGATAGTCCTTCGTGTTGCTTCAGTGCGACGTTAATTCAACTACCTACCTAAAATAAATTATCTACATAGAAAATTATTTCGTAAACCTCAGATATCAGAAAATATTTTTATGCCATTTTTGATTTGAGGCGTTGACTGTTCAACAATTTAGAGCCAACTTCAGTAAAAGATTAATGTAAATTTGTCTTAATGGTAGGTAGTTGAATTTACGTCGCACTAGAGCAGCACAATGGGCTATTGGCGACGGTCCGGGATTAATTCCGAAGAGAAAGATAAGCGGACAACTCGCAATTTTGAACCACGGTTCAGACGACGTGTTCAACACCTAAGCTGGCCCCCACCAAAATTAGTCTTTATTTTTAGAGATTAAAAAATTATGTGATAATTTTCACTAAAATGTTTCAAGTATTTACTTAGTGCGTTACAAAAAGAAATTATATATTGTAAAGTAAAAGGTTAAGCAATGTGGGATTAATAAAAAACTGAAAGTAAATTGTTCAAAAGATGAAAGAAAAATATTTGAATTCATTTAAGAAAATAAATTTTGTCTTAGAGAATACACAAACCAGAACACTTCTATATTATTGTTTTTCACTGATTCGTAGTTTCAGAAAAACAAGCTTTTCAGAATTCATATAAAATAATTTTAATTAAGTATTAATCGGGTAGTGTTATGCCCAGTTTGATTTTTTAAAATTTGACATTTGCTGAAGCGAATGCTGGGTCACAAGCAACCATAAATGAGTACAGAAATGGGCACTAACATTTTATCATCAATCGCAAAAACTAAGATATATTTAGCACGCAATTATACTTTGCTGAGTATTTTACGCATTGAGTGTAACAATTCATTTTAAAAAAAGAAAATTTGTAATATAATTCTATTGTTAGAGTGAAGTGTTGAAATAGTCTTCGGTTAAGTTTTTATGGATTTCTATAGGAAATACATTTTAGCATGAAGGAGATAATTAAGCTTAAAAGGTATTTCCAATTCAAATTTTTTTACTGAAAATGCATTGTATACTAATGTAAAAACTAGTACAGAAGATCAAATAATGGATTTGTTCTAAAAAAGGAAGATTACTATATATATATTTATATCTGTTAGGAAACAATTCCCATACTACATTATTTTTTGCTTGAAATAAGTTATTGGATTTCGAAATACCAGTTATAACGAGCATTTTTTTATCAAGTCAGAACGTTTTTAAAAATAATGCTTATTATCTCAGTAAAAACTAAGACTTAAAATAGATAAAGAATAACATTATAAAAATACCTTAATTATATCAGTATAACTAAACATTTTGAAGACCTTTTGTCTACGAGACAATATGTATATTTTATGTTTTTACGTCTGAAAGAAACTTTCTTTAAAATATTCAGAATATTACAATGAAAGCAAGGTTGCGAAATCTGCGTTAGTTCTAGACTTTTTAGCATATTTATACATTTTTACTTCTTCACAACAAATTGTCTCGTTTATTAATTAGATTTAATTTGCTTTTCAAATGTTGCTTTTCTTGTTATGTAAAGTAAGATCTTTACGAAACGCTAAAAATATAGTTTTTATCTAGTTTCCACAGATACTTTTCAATCTTTGGGAACAAATTTATTTGAATCAATCATTATTCAAATTACTGAAGGAAAATACCATTTTAATTGCAAGTACATGCACGGAGACAGAGAAGACACCGTGAATAATGCGAACAATAGAATTTATTTTATATTCTTTCTATAAAAATATCAAAAGTCAGACTGTTTCACTTAAGAAGTAATAATTTTTATTATGCAACACTTCTTCACATTTATCTTTATTAATATGGACAGTACAATGCAATTGAATATAAATTCTTTATACCCAGAGTTGAAACTAAGTCTGACAAAAATCCTGATAAATTCCTCTTTAGTTAACTTGAAAAGCATACATAAAATTGTAACTTTTAAATTCTACATTTTGTTTCTGATCGTTAAGATTTATTTTTAGTTACGAATTTTGCAGTTGGAAAATTGGACAACTTCCGAGGCAGAAAAATAATGCATATTTTTTGTTTGTGTGTGTGATCTTTGTACACTAATTAATCATTAAAACCTCTTAGATGCAAAACATAAAGATAAATTGCAACTTTATTTTAATTGTTTCATACTAAGTTCTTAATGTTTTGATAAATTTAGAGATTTTGAACTTTGAATTTTCTTTTAAAGTACATCCTTTGTCTACTATTTTCACAACTCCTTGAAAAATAATGATTTATTTTTTAAATTTCCATTAAAGTGCATCCTTTGTGTACTACTTTCACAACTCCTTTAGAAATAATGATTTTGATGAAAACGAAAGCACCTCTTGTGTCATAAGTACAATCGATTCAAGAATTTTCTTCATTATAAAACAAAATAATCATTTCCCTCTCTCCTAGTACCTTTTACCGAGAATAGAAAAGGCCCAAAAAGGTTTACAGCTTTCCTTGGCTATATCATTCTTATTTCTTAACATACAATAGTTGAAATTTTATAAAAATCTAAAATAAAGCTTAAAGAGAAATAGTAAATATATTTTGCTTTCTGTTAGTTCGTTCTTTCATAGAATTCATGAATATTCCATATTCATGAATTCTTTTAATTGAAAAATATGAAAATATGAAATTCATGAATTGATTTAATTGAAAACTAAATTCGCTGTAGAACCATAAATGAAAAATAATTGTATTTTAAATACAGAGAAATAAGAAGCAATCTATTCAGCTTAATATGTTTATCTCAATGAAGATACATAGTTTAATTTTATTGACATAGCATAATTGCGCAAATTAAGTCAAAAGTTAATTTCGTACACTGATTAAACGAGAAACGGAAATTTTATTTTTCTAAAAAGTAGAATGTTGTTTCGGAAATTAGGAAGCAATTGGAAAATTAGATATTATTAAACACTATAGTTAACAATTTTATACTTATACTAACAGAATTACCCGGCGTTGCTTGGGTTTAATTGGTTAAATGTTGATTAAAAAGTGGTCAGACTAATCACTTCTCTTTCATAGAAAAGTGCAAGCATCATTTAAGTGTACGGAAAATAATATTTAACATCGTTTTAACTTTATCATAGCTTCTACAATTTATTTCGGAAGCAATTATGTATACATGACACATCCATCCATATAATCCATTTCATATTCATCGCACTCAAGCTGTAAGACAAACTACAAAAGTTTTTTCTAAGGTGACTACAAAAGAAGTCGATTCTGAGTTTTGGAGTGATTACGAATGCCCCGTAAGTTCATTTTCAGTAAAAATGACGATTTTCCGGTGTATAGTCATGTACTCATTTTTCCTATCAATATTTTTTACACGTGGAACTCTTGCACCAGGGATGCGATATTTTCCAATTTCATCACCATTATGAAAGAATGGCAAATTAAATTGTTACGGCATTCGTGGTTAATTTATTTTGAAGCAAATACATTTTTTCTTGAAATTCCATTCTGCGGCACATGGAACAACGGAACTTGTTTTAAAAATAAATGTCATCAGTGTAGACAAAGCAAACTCAAAATCGATTAAAATTTTTCAAAAGACAGAAGGTCGATTTTACAGCGCTTTCGAAAAAGAAAATCACTGCTTTCAAGGAATATTTCACAGGTATCTAAGTTTCATAATAGCTTCAACTTGTAAAGCAAGCCCCCTCTACCTTCTGTCATATAAGACAAAAAATTTCAGAATTTCAAAAGTCCTAGTTCAAATACTTCCTAACTGATATTATTTCAAAATAATCAAAGTCTTATTTAAAATTAGCTCTATTCCAACAGAAATTCAGTTTTAAATCGAATCCTTATGGTACTTTTTTCAATTGGGAGATTCGGTTTCTATATGGAAACCACGCACCTATTTAGAATGATAAATGTAGTTACTTGACTATGGAGTACAGCTTTAAACAATACCCTTGAAACATAAAAAACAAATGTAAATTTATTTGATTTTAATCGTCATGTAATGAAAATGTATGTCAAAATTTCGAAATATCTTTGCACTACAACGTATGGCTACCCGTTTATTTATTTATTTCGTATGTACATTTGAAGCTTATGTTACAGCAGTGGTGCTGGCTTTCCTTCTATTGTTCCAGAAGGCTACCAGTCTTAATTTAACGTAACCTATCTTATTTTTAAATGATTTTATTTTAACTACCAGTCATTTTAAAATGAGAAGTTTCACACCTTACTTAAAAAGGTTTCGTTTTGTATATTTTATTTATTTTTATGAAACATAATTCTAAAAACCATTACGTATTCAACCAGACTTAAGGAAAGTTGGTCAAAATATAGATATGCCGCCAAGAAATTACCCAATTCCAGTGATATTTTGCAGAAAATAAATAGTTCATTACAATTTAACTCTTAAATAATACATCTGCAATATGTAAAATACTGGAAAATATAAATACAAACAGAAACAAAATTCCGGTCATTGAAACGAATACAGAATTCTGAAAAACTGTTCTGAATTCTGAAGATATAAGCAAGCGTATCGAATTTCGACTCATTCAATATATTCTGAAATAGAGCAATTCGAAAAAAGGATGTTTGAACAATATTGATAGACAATAATGATTTATTTTTACAAAAAAAGAACACATATTTTAAATATTTAGAAATGCTCACATATGACCGCAACATTTCGCTGCCTTAACTCAAATACAAAACACAGAATTCTAAATCAAATTTATAAAATTCAGCATTAATTCTGGCGTTGCCAGGTACCGAGTAGCAGAATTATGCTTTTATGATCAATGCGCTTTTTGTTTGGGCTTTTCGTGTGCCATTACAAAATGTGAGCTATGTAAAATTAAAAAAATTAAGTATCGTTATATCTTCAAATATTCATAAATTATTTATATCATGGAAAGAAATAAAAATAATCAGTTGAAACATAAATATTATAATTTTATTTAATTGTTTAAATACAATATTTTGAAAAAAATTGTTTTTCGAGCAATATTGGTAAAACGGTTTTATTGGAAAAATTGCTGAACCACCAAATCTGGTAAAATAAACTGAGTTGCGTACCGCAGTCGTTTTATACTCAATGTTATTGCTATGGGGATTTTGAATTGTTTTTACTCCCCTCTGCACACCTAGGATATGTGTACCAAATTTGGTGTGGATTGCTCAAGCGATGTGGATTGGTATAGAGAACAGACAGACGCCAACTCTGCTGTATATATATTATTGAGATTTTTGAGATGCAAGTTTTCACTGTTAAAACTATATGTAGATTTTTAAAATAATGTTTATAATAAATGAGGAATATATTATTAATTTTTAATGACTTTCCATTGACCTCTTCGGTCCTCGTCTCAATAAGGGGCAAACTGGCGACTACTTGTGTACACCCAGTGTGTGAGACACTACTATCCCGAACAGAGACAATATCAACATCCATACGCTTGTAAACCGAGATTCGAACCCGGGACCTACTGGGTCGGAGACGAACGGAATGTCCACTATACCAGAAAAAATAAGGGACATGAAATTTTTATACAATCTTATTTATAACTAGCACAATTACCCGACGTTACTCGCGTTGAATTGGTTAACTAACTTCCGCTTTCGTTAATAAATTGTAATTCCTATTCATCACATATAACAACTACCACAATCTAATAAAGGTACACAATTGTTAAATACACAGTTTCACAAATGTAAATAAATGATATATTGAACATTTTACATTTTTGTAGAATTTAAATTTTTAGTAAGACAGAAGTCTCTAGAGTGTGCCAATGTTACCCAGAATGCATAGAATAGTTGAGAGTATGCAGATAAATGCCTTGTAAGTGATTTAAAAACAAAAGCGTTTCCCAAAATTATCATACAATGATTAAAAATGTTTTAAAAACTAATTAAACCATTAATTACCTTGATTACATTTATTGAACGAAAAACATCAAATTGAAAATGCAGAAATACATCTTAAAGCAGATTTTAAAAAAGCTTTGAACGAAAACTAATGAATGTATCGGTTTTTTCGCTACAAAATAGATTCTTGGAATATAACCAACACAAATTTTAAAAGCAAACGATTAAAAAGTACCAAGGTGGCCATATCAGCTGCTAGTGTAATATTTTAAAAGGTCTTGTTCTCTATATTTTACTTACAGTGTTTCATTTTCTTTATCGTCTGTCCCAAATATTCAGAATTTTTTACATTTCGTGAAGAAAATAAGGCTCAAAATAAAGTATTCTGTTAAAATAGTTTTTGGAAAAATAATTGATTTTTCAGCAGCACTGGCAAAACAATCCAAGTAATTGTAATGTTCAATATACCTTCCAGCTACTCCAAAACTACCAAATTATGGTTGATTTAAGTATAGTTACTCAATTATTTTAACATGAAACTTGCCTAAATATGTAAGCAAAGAAATTTCAAATAATGTATTCACTAAACTAAAATATGGTGTATGAAATATAGAACATTGCATTAAAATACGTTAAATAAATTTTATGTGATACTTGCACAAACGCAAAATCATACATAGAACGGGAACACGGGCAGACAGACTAATGCAACCAAGTTCAGTCACTAAATGCATGTAAGTACTCAGTATGCAAAGTTTCATGAAAATATATTCAACTGTTTGGACGTAGTACGGGCACACACATACAACAGACAGAGAGACAGATGGACAGACAGACAACCAAACGGCCAAGAGACGGATTTTACATCAGAAGGGTCCAAAACGGATGGAAAACTTGAAATGGGTCGAAAATATTCAATGTACAAACAAACATTCCATTCTTATTTATATAAATAAATAAGGAATAAAATCTGTAATATGTTATTGATAATAAATAAGGAATTTGAGCATTATAAACAAAATAAGAAGAGCATTCTGTCAAGATTGCAACACGTGACGCATACTTTCCCGTTCTGCTAGTTTTTTATGATATCTAACTGTTCCGATGACCGTGAACGCTTTTTTGCTCTCCCGAAATGGCCATTGACGATTTTCCAAGTGTTTTTTATCTTCATTTGTTACATTTTGAAGTTTTACATTTTTATTAGACTATTCTAGTGTCTAAATATTCGCTTCTTTACTTTTTTATTACTATAAAGTACTTAACTTTTGTCACCAAACTGAAAAATGAAATTCATCTATGGGGGGCAGTGGTAGCCCTGTTGGAAGAGTAACGGATTAGCAACCAGAGGGTTGCGAGTTCGAATCCAACCCAAAGACCGTGGTGTAGATGTGAGGGGGCTGGTGCACGTAAAATCTGTCGTGGCCTCAAAGGTCCTTACGTTGGTGTGATGGAAGTTTAGAGAGTGGGGTGCTTGCCTGGGTGTGACCGTGGTTCAAAATTACGTGGTGTTATCCTCGAATCTTTCCCTTCGGGTTTGATCCCGGACCGTAGCCAATAGCCAGTTGTGTTGCTCCAGGGCGACGTTAATTAAAATACCTAAAATACCAACCAGTGCGACGTTGATTAAAATACCTACCAGTGTGAGTTTTGATTAAAATACCTACCAGTGCGACGCTAATTAAAATACCTAAAATACCTACCAGTATGACGTTGATTAAAATACCTACCAGTGCGACGTTAATTAAAATATCGTCATATCATTACCGAAATTCATCTACGAGAACATTTAACTAACGAAAAATCCAGAACAGAAATTTTGACTGCACCCCTAAATAAATTCAGTAAACTCGCGTGAGAGATAACATTCACTCCCAGACTTCATTTCCTTTCCTCTCTTATACGCATCTTTTTCTAAGAAAAATTACGACCGAAACGTTTCCCCAGTAACATATTCCACGCTTTGCAGGCCACACAAAAGTGGCTTTTACTGTTCTCAAGAAGATCTACGCCTCAAAGCTTTCGACTTTGGGGATGTTTAACTTGTCTTTGCACGAACAGCAGCTTTTGATGGACACTGAAAAGTTTTAACCAAGTTTTAGTACACAAAGGGTCATTTCTGGATGACACTTTTGACGTTGGCTGATATCTCCGGGTCATGTCGGAAACGAAGTAATTAGAAAAGTTAAATACTTATCGACCTGCCATTTATGTTTGCCTTTCGGGTAAATTCTGCATCGACTCCGCTTCTCATTTTGTTTATTCGTTCACTTTCTTGGATGTCTAATTTTCGGAAGGCTTACTCAAGAAACGTTTCGAAAAGGAGATTGTCGCACCTGAAACTGTTCAGTTGTTTTGAAGTTTTCATGAATAGAGAAGCCGATTTGGTAAATATATTTCACAGTTTGTTATATATGTAACATAATTTTCATTTCATTATCATGGGGCAGCGGTAGCCCGGTTTTTAAGAGTAGAGGATGAACATCCGAAGGGTTGTGAGTTCGAAACTCGTACGAAATAAAGAACGTCGTGTATGTGGGGTTGGTGCACGTTAAAACTGTCGTGGCCTCAAATTTCTTCACCTTGGAGTGGTGTCGAAGTTTGGAGAGTGGAGTGTCATATCAGGTGTTGACCTCGTCATCTGACTGGTTCAAAATGGTGTTGTAACCAGATCTTTCCCTTCGGGATTGATTCCGGACCGCCGCCAATAGCCCGTTGTGCTGCTTTAGTGTAACGTTAACTCAACAATCTACCTTTCATTATTATAGTGATTTGATCTTGCGTTATTACTTCTTTCAAAATTATTAATTGATTGCGAGTGATCGAACTGAAATGTCGAGGTGGGTAGGTAGATATTTAATTAACGTCGCACCGGAGGGTCAACATAACGGACTATTGATGACGGTCTAGGATCAAACCCGAAGGGAAGGATCCGAGGACAACACCAACTGAAATGTCGAATTCTGAAATCCATGTTTTTAAAGGTGTAATTAGTTTAAGGTATGGAGTAAAATCTCGATAAACCGTCATCAAGGACAAAGAAATTGGGAATCACTACGCGGAATGGAAACTGAATGTCCTTGGCGAGTTCTCTGAAACCATCATGAAATTTTAAATGTTAATGTATTTACAGAAACAATATATATTAACTGATGGAAGTACCAATAAATTACGTGAATGTTAACCATCCTGGTGGTTATCTCGACTAGATATCTCGCCATTAGCAAAACTGACCAGATATTGATAGACGAGATATCTCGTACATCATAATAGAAACAGTTCGTTTTCCTTTGTTGAGCTTCATTTGAAGTCCTTAAGATTGAATACTAAATATGATACTAAGGACATATTCATGTATAGAATCCGTAATATTTTTTTATGTTAAAAATGATCAAAAATAATTTTTAAACTATGTTAATCATTGTAAATTGAAGTTTCGTTGCTTTAGCAGTAAACGTTAATATACGCTCGTTTATATGTTATTCCCAAAGTGTTAGTTTATAATTTTGATTTTGATTGGTTTCTACGATCCGCTTTTGCTACACGAGGGTTAATTAGACCGGACGTACGGCTTCACGCGGATTCCGAACGATAACGAACATCCACCAGATTCGAACTTCGATCCAGTTGAACGAAGGGTTGGTCATTGTGATAATTCAATAGAGATTAGACCCCTGGGAATAGACACTCTCTACCTATGGGGGAGGGACTTGTCTACGGGGGGTAGATAGGTCAAAAGATAAATCACCCAAAGGGATAAGAAATGCTATTCTCAAGTTGTTCAAATTGTTTTAGCTCCAAACTATGCGCAACTTTTCTTATACACGGTGTTTCAATACTTTCTGTAGGGAACACAAAATTAGACCGCATCCACAAAGGGATGAATGTCCTCAAGAGTAATTTTGAGGCTCGATGGATTGTAGATTATAGATCCGTCTCGTGGTCACAACCATCACCCGATTTATCATGCATTTATTAATTCCTCTAAGGATACTTCAAAGGAATCGTGTACGACATCTCCATGGATACCGAAGCTGACCTCTCCGCAAAAGTTGCTGCTGCAACTGTCCACGAAAGGCAAGAAATTTTCGAACATGAACGGCAATCCTTGAGATGACGCTGTCAGGCGTGCTTTACTGTTGGTTGTCGCAACGTTCAGCACCCGCTGCGAAACTGTAAGTGTACAATTAATGTCAAACTGTAAAATTAAGGCTGATAAAATGTTTTTCATGTACTTACTATCTATCATTTCTGAACCTTAGCTCATCAGGGGGCGATTGCAGACATACATCCCTATGTGAAACATGTTTAATTTTATGTTCTCTTCCCCCTAAAAGTTTGTACAGGAAGTTTTTATGCACCCTGGTAGGTATTTTAATTAACTTCACACTGGAGCAACACAACGGGCTATTGGCGACTGTCCGGGATCAAACCCGAAGGGAAAGATCCGAGTACCACACCACGTAATTTTGAACCAAGGTCAGATGTCGTGGTTACAAATGAGCTGGCACCCCACTCTCCAAACTTCCACACCAAACCAACGTGAGAACATTTGAGGCCGCGACAGATTTAACGTTCACCAGCCCCTTTGTACACGACGGTCTTTGGTTGGATTCGAACTCGCAACCCACCGGTTGCTAATCCGTTACTCTTCCAACAGGGCTACCGTGGCCCCTTCGATGCACCCAGTGTACATTGAGAAGGATATTCAGAATGGATCTTATGGTGGTTATTTTTTAGCCCATTGTGGCCTGAACATTATTCCAAACAGAAAACAGTGTTGAAACATGTAGAGATATTGGATTAATTCCTTACTTTACAGTGAGCATTATACGCATAAAAATAATAAATTTAACTTTTTATAGAGGCACTTTGCCAAGAAACATACAATTCGGAAAAATCTTTTCCTGCTATTAATAAGCAGACTGAAAACAGAGAGATCTAATTTTAGTTTAATTATTTTCCAGAAGTTTGAAAATGAAAAAGTAGCATTTGATTCGGTTCATGGGGGTATCATTTCACAAACGATTGCTAGAGTAGCATTTATTTCGCCAAAGAAGGTCGCCAACACCGCAGCTGAAATAGTTTGTCTACAAAGTTTAAATCCTTACGCTTGTGTGAATTCGTTACTTTTTTACTAACCTTTACATAAAATGGTTCGCTGTATAGAGTATTAATAATTTCTAACGAGTATCTATCGAGTATTTATAAAAGAAAACGTATTCATTTCTGTCTGTTTCACTTTCTCGTTCAAAATATCTGATAAAATATAATAATTCAGAAAAACTTTTCAAAAGTATGATAAAAACAAGTAAATATAACTTGAAACGAATGCAAACATGCAAACAGTGCATTTGTTTCATTTGCTAGATTAGACGTTACTGAGCTTACAGTAGTTATAACATTTATGAGTGCACAGAAAGAATATTAAAATAGCAAGTTATTTTGCATTTTGTTACCTTTTTAGCACAAGGAAACGTAACTCGCACATTTATCAACCATACCTCAAACCATTCCGTCATGCGTCTTGGAGTTGTAAAGTAACATTGAATTGATAAGGTTATAGGATTAATATAAGCTAATAATTAAATTCCGCCTATTTTCCAAGTGCATTTATCTCCTAAGATATCGTTGTACTTCAAACGGGAAACGCCTTGAGATAAACGAATGATACCTTAGGTAGTATCACCAATTCTATCATTCAGATCACCGGAGGAAAATTATAAAAATAGAAAATATTTATTTCCATTTATTTCGAGTGAGAAATTTATAAATAGTTAAGAATTCGAACACTTGTTTACAATAAAAGAGTTAGAGCAACGAGACTCAGATTTGGAAGTTATCAGAAACTAAAAAAATTAAGTTTTTTAGCAGTTGCTCATTAAATAAAAGTTTCCTGTTGATAACTGATAAAATTATGAAACAACTCTAGATAACGAACAACAAAATCCTTGAATTTTGTTTCGTGTATAATCTATAGCAAACATAAACGCTGAAAAGATTTCGTTGCACTTTAGTGAAAGATTGTATAGTTTTAAACAAAATCGGAATAGTACTCATTTTAGTATTTTATGTATTCATGATTTGTATTAAAAATTTTATGCTTCTTTGAGCCCAAATATCTTTCTGTTCTGAAATGTACGTACTCTCATAAGCCTTTGGGTGAATGTTGTGTGAATGAATGGTGAAAGGATTCATAAACAAAGTCCCACAATTCAGAATAAATATTTGTAATTCGAAGTGAGAACTAAAATGGAGCTGTTTAAATTTTAACCTAACTCTGTGTTGACTTTTATTCAGTCAATTTTTGTGTTTGTATTTCTATTTCTTCAGCATTTGAAAGAGCTGTAAAATTCAGTACAGAATTTTCATGCCTAGATTATATTTACGCCCGTATTTATCATTTAATGGCTAAACTTGTATGGTGTCAAAGTGTCTGATTTCTTTTCTGATAGCAGAAAGCTTTGGTAACGTAATATTCTGTACGTCTCAACCCTTGCGTTTAACAAAAAAACTTTGAAACAAATGCAAATATACCAGAGTGTTTGATGTCATAACGTCTCATTCTTTTCTTTGAACTGTTTGGATACGTGTTCCCTGCCTCTGAATTTGCGTTAGGATAGGATGAGCTCTGAAACAAATATAAATATAATAGCATTCGTTTGAATCAATCCTCTTGCTGCTGCAAATTGCTTTAAACTTGACACAGGAATTTGATATACACAAGCCATACCACTTTTAAATACTATATAGTATATTTTAACGAGCATTTCCAAAGTTATCAAAAAGGTTAATGAAAGCAATTTAGAGTTGCTTTTCTACAAACAGTTGCGAACTTAAATGCTGTGGCAATTGATTAATTTCATTTTTCGCACAACTCTCCACATTATCTGCTCTTGAAAAATAGTTTTGGATTTTAATTGATGTAATGATGTATTGCAATGAACGATATATCAGGTATGTAGTCGATAAATGATCTTGCAACTATGTTGTCAAAGAATTAAGTTACGGTTCAATACATTCGACACTGATTGATTTAAAAGGAGAAATGACAACACGATAGTCTCGGTTTGAGCCGCTAGTCGTTTCGGTGTGCGAATTGCATAATAGGTATGTCTTGAAGATATGAAGCATGCATGTCCATTCAACTGTCCATACAATGACACAACCAACAATTGGCCTCTTTCGCTGATGTTATTTGTCATTGGATTGGTAACCAGTTTCTCGTTCTCTCTAGAGATTGGTGCGACAGGAGTCAGTATATGAACCAAGTTTAGACATAGCAGGAAGCATTTTCTCTGAATAAGTCTACTTTCAATTAGCTTAAGCAGTTCAGAAGATGAGTTTAAATGGGACCCCCGTACGAAGAGGGGGCGTGACACAAACTGCCGAACGTTGCACACAATTACACTATATAGTAACCAAGAGAAATCCTTTTTAATTTTACATTTGATTGCTATTCATTTAAAAGTAATAATTATGTAAAAATAGACAATTTTAGTTAATAAAACAATGCCGGCAACTACAATAAATAAAGGAGTGTTGTTCTATGTGATAAAACTATGGCAGAAGTGTCGATTTTTCTTCAGGTCAAAGAGAAATTAGGAACGTTTCAAGGACTTTCCAAGGCTATTTTTATGTTTTTAAGGCTACATCAGATAGCAACCCGTTAGAGCACAGGTGAAGAAACTTTCACGAGTGCTAGGTTTGGGTCCTACTGACCCAGTTTTAAAAACATCAATTTTTAGCTAAACTACAAATATTATGCTCTCAATTATTGATGACACTTGAGATTGGACGAGTATCATTAAACTTTTTTGAATGAAGGTAAAATAAAACGTGAAGTGGTTCTCTAAAAATTAAGGCTTTTAAAAGGAATTTAAAAACTTTCCGCAAATATTATGGAATTTTAAGGGTCCTTGAAAACTAAAATGAAAATTCAGGCCTTATTAAAGCTTTTAAAGTCCTAAGGAAAACCCTGTGGCAAGTATCTAATCGGAGCATCAATAGATAACAAAAGTAAATTAGCATAGAATTTGAACCTTGTAAGGTATCATACATTGATTTTAAACATTTAGCTGGCTCACCAAAATTGTTAAATCGCTCCCTGCGCAGGTAACCCATAGAGGAGATATGAAAGTAGAGTGAGTAATCACAACCTTTTTATGTACCCCGGATCATGTGACCCAAACTAATAGTAACGTGACCTTTAGACTACATTTCGCCTGACGAGGTTGGTAGGTAATTAATTAACGTCGCACTGGAGCAGTATCGAGAGGACATTTGAGGAGACGACAGATTTAACATGCACCAGCCCCCACGTACACGACGGTCTATGGTTGGACCGAGTGTCGAACTCTCAACCCTGCGATTGCTAATCCGCGACTCTACCAACTGGGATTCAGCGGCCCTGCTCTAGACTAGTAGAGTTACAAAGAGCAGGCTCCAAGGAACTGCCCCGAGTTATTAAAGGAATGTTTTTGTAAAAAATGATACATTTTTGTTGATTCCCGTCTTCCTGTCTAGAGACAGAACGCCGTTTTCTGTTTGTTCATGAAAAGCATAAAAGTGCCAGCAAAAAACAACGGCGAATGTTGCTATTCCTCGTACATCATAACAACTGCAAGTGCTATTCCGCGTTTATAGTTCAAGTTGTGATTTTCATCTTTCCTTTTCCAAATATCAGCTGATATGTTGTTTTCCGGCCGTAATACAATCGTACTCAATTTGAACTACATAAAAATAACCAGTTGTGTAGCTCCAATGCGACATAAATATAACCACCTACCTACCTTGTACTATATAAATAAAATGTGAACAATGAACTTGAGAATTTCTATTCATACATTTTATCGAATCGGCAATATCAATAACTCGCGGCTTGGCCATTCAGCTGAATTTTAAAAATTGCTTTTCATGAATTCTAATTTAAATTGTATTCGTCTTAACGGAATTACATTTTCGATATCTTAAGCAACCACTTGAATGGACGATTTTAGCTCTTGCCTAGGTAGGTAGTTGAATTTACGTCGCACTGTAGCAATACACGGGCTATTGGCAACGGTCCGGGATCAATCCCGAGGGGAAAGCTCCTCGTAATTTTGAACTACGGTCAGATGACGAGATGAACACCTGAGCTGGCACCCTACTCTCCAACCTTACACACCACGCCAACGTGAGAACATTTGAGGCCACGACAGATTCAACGTGCACTACCCCCCATGTGCACGGCGGTCTTTGGTTGGACCGAGTTTCGAACTCGCAACCCTTCGGTTGCTAAGCCATGACTCTACCAACTGGGCTACCACGGCTCTTACTCTTGACTAGGTAGGTATTTTACTTAACGTCGCACTGGAGTAAAACAACGGGCGACTGTCCGGATCAAACCGGAAGGAAAAGATCCGTGGACAACACCACGTAACTTGGAACTACGGTCAGATGACGAGCACTCTTGACTAGGAGGATTACGAAAAAGCATTTGACGTCTTGCTTTTAAAACATAATGAAACGCTAAAATACTTGGATCCTGTTATATATTGAAACATTATATTATACACAACTATAATTGAGCTACATTTTCAAATAGAAGAAAAATATTTTGTAGATAAGAAAACGTCAAATAAAGCAGCGTAAAATTTTATTTTATTTTGATGAATTTTCCTATCTTTGATTTACATGTATACGCAATTCGTTTAACTTGTCAATTTTTGTTAGAGTTCATAAATCACATATATATTTAAATGGTTGCTCGCAGATATTTAAAATTCCTACTATTTGCTTTAATCATCCCCAAACTTAGATCCTATATTAAGCTCAGTTATTTAGCATCGACAAGAAAATTTTAGTTTGATTATTTCCTTTGAGATAAATATTACATTTTTTCATCAAAGTAACTAGAGTTTTAGGGCTTCAACTAGCTCGTCGTAATTTTTTTCCTTTTACATACTTTAAAAAGGAAAAGCAGAGGAATTTGTCTTACGTAAGCTGGATACAGCAAAAAGGCAGCAAACCGAGAAAATGAAAACGAAAGGATTATTAAATTTTCGATTCTGTCTCTGTGATTGTGTTGAAAAATCGATGTCAACATCAGTGGTGGGAGTTATCTAACAGTCAGATCAAAAGGAGCTTATCAGACACTCAGAGAGATTTAGCAAAGTAGTTTCAGCCTCATAGAAAGCCTGAGCATGCTGTAGATATATTTATTAATCAAATAGCATGTTCGTAACAGCATATTCAGAGTAGGGACCTCATTTCCTACTGCACACAATGTATTAAATAATTAAAAATGCTCTTGAATATAAAATTTTTTTGGCACACAATTTTTATTTGAAGTATGTAAAAAACTATGTAAATAAAGGAAAAAATGGTAAGGAAAAATCTGTAGAATATAATAAAATTCAAATCACTGCATTCGCCTCCCCGTTCTCTTAAAATTAACCCTCCTAGTTGTTGTATCTACAATAGTTAGATTTGCTAATGACGACCTATCTCGTCACTAAGCAAAACAAACCAGATCTTGATAAACGAGATATCTCGTCATTAGAAGAAAACCGACCAGATCTTGATCTCGTCACCATAAAAAAATCGGCAATATCTGGATGACGAGATATTTTATTACATCTTTAGCAAAATTTGTCAGGTCTTAATGGACGATATATCTCGTCGAAACCACTTGGAGGGTTAATACATTATATAATTGAAAATAACTATTTATAAAAGGTAGTTATATCAGACGGAACTTCTGATTACATTAACAAATGAGTGGTTAGAGAAGTGTTGGAAAGTGACGAGAGAAATTATGGAAATTCTGTTTTGAGCAAATTTATGATAAAAACGATAATGTTAATAAATTTCAAAATTTCAAATTAAAATGAATTAATTTTTATTAAATTAATTAAAATTTAAATTTGTAATAGATACGATTATTATGCTATATTGCATTTAGTTTTGTTACATTTGACATAGTTACATTTCTAAATTTTCCATGTCTCTTATCTAGATTTAATTGTGTTTCACTTGATCTGTCAATCCGGTGTTTCGATGTATTATTAAGCTTATTCCGTTTATTCAACTGTTAATTTTTGCTATAGCTACGTTTTTAGGTAAATTTTATAATTACTCTCATAATTATAATTCCATATTTGATTAAATAACTTTATTTCTTCAATGAGACTTATTTAAGTCAAACAATCTCATGACTGGCTACGGTGCGACATTCTCATAGCACATTGCATAATAGTAAAACAGACATATAAACGCATCGTTCTCTTAGAATGTCTTATTTGATGAGACCTTGAATGTATTTCTGAAATAACACGAACTGAAGTATGGCGTATTAATCGAATATGTTTCATTTTAAGGTGTGTGCTCTGCAGTTTTTGTTTTGGATTCCGTCAGAGAGAAAAAAATTCAATTAGAGGACGGAAAACAAATAAATAACTTATTTTTACTCAGAATTCTAGTTTTATGCATCAATAAATAATACTTCTTACGACAGGAGTGCCGTGAAAAAGAATTCCTCCAACATAAATGACCGAATCGAAACGAATTATTTATTGCTTAGCA
This sequence comes from Meta bourneti, assembly GCA_933210815.1. NCBI lineage: Eukaryota > Metazoa > Arthropoda > Arachnida > Araneae > Tetragnathidae > Meta > Meta bourneti. The sequence continues at coordinate 26,738,923 of OW119933.1, read as the reverse complement.
CAATAATATAACAGATCAATTTTTTGTGTCTGTGACAAGACACAAGAACTAAGTCACTACTTTAAAAGTAATTTTGTTTTGTGGCGGAGAAATGTAGCGAGGAGCTATGAAACGCTGGGTTACCGTAAGCTTTATAGTTGGGATGTACTTTCACACAAGAGGCGAACAGACAAGGTTGGCGATATTTATGCGGGCGAAATTGGCGACAAACAAGAGTTGAACTCCACGTGGCAACCTGGTGAGTTCAGAACGTGGTTTGGCATCAAATCAGCGAGTAACGTGTTCCCCGACTTCGAAACAAAGCATGAGCACGAAGTCTAATTCACCTGCTTTGAGTAAGTACTTCTTTATTTGTAAGTGTTGCTAAGATACGAGACTGCTAGTATCCGTCTGACAAGTTTTCGATTTAGTAATTTTGTGTCATGTTATTAATATGTCAGGTGTGGTTAGAGTTTATTATGAAATATGTAAACATCGCAATATATTTTTTACATTCTGTCCTTTTCAGAGTTCCTTTATTTTAAAATCCAAATTTGTGTTTTAAATAGACGAACTGGTTGACATACGTTAAGAAAACTTTATAAAATATTTTTTTAATGGAAATTACGAATAAATTTTAAAATGACCTAGCATTTATATCGTAATTCGTAAAGTTTTAGAAGTGACATCGATAAATATTTTTGTTCTTCACTGTGTGAAACCGTGTGCGAATTATATCCTTTATTCGTTATATGTACTATTGATTTCTGTGCAAACCTATTTTATGATGAATTTAAACAATTATGGAATACTTAATGTTTTTTTATTAAATTGAATAATGATGAAGCTATTCCTCATGTAGAAACGTGTTACTAACAGTTCTTAAGATCATATTTCTCAATTTATAGGTTTTAATGTTTAGGAATTATGATTTCCCCCCATTTTAATCATTAGTATTTATATCTTTTCCAAACTTTATTTTGTGTTATATTTATGTTTTTTGTACTATGAAAAATGCTTTATATTTTCACCTGCCTCATTATAGTTTCTTTACTATGCTGGTGACAGTAAAAACAAAATGGATTTTTCAAAGTTCCGCAGGCAAATATTTGACAAGCGATTAAAGAAACGATTACTAAGTACTTTATTGTTGACGCAAGTAGGCAGTATTGTTTTGTGTGTTCATTGTTCGCGTGATCACGACCAATTTTCCAGGCACATTATCCATTGATTTGCAGAGCTCAGCTGCTCTTGTAATAAATCCATTCTAATAGTTTTTTATTTGTGTAAATACTCCTACGGCCATTACATTTGTTTTATAAAATCAATTTTCTTCAGGTAATGTGTGGAGGTATAATAAAGTACGCAAATGATTAATTTCTTTATCAATTAGTTTTATGCTAAAATTAAGCTTGTCAAAAATTATGCGCTAGCCAAGTTAAATTGAGTGTTTTCTTGGAAGCTACTAAACTACATTCTTATTAATGAAGAGAAACGAATCCCTTAGATATGGAAGCTTAAGTATTTTTAAATTTAAAATAAAATTCCGAATTTGAATAGAATTGTGATCTTTTAACCTTTTAACATAGAAAAATTTAACCTTTACTAAATTTAACGAAGCTGTTTGGGATAACTTTATGAATTTTTTCGTTAATAAGTTAATTTCAGTCAAATAGTTATAAGATAAGTTCATTCAATATGCTGGAACGATTCTGGTTTTTAATTGTAGCAATTGCCACCTCATCAAAACAATATGGATATACTTCGATTTTGTTAAAATTTTAAACCATTGCTATTCATTTTCATTTTGTTCGTGTTCCTAAAAAGTTAAGGAGTGGTTCCCGTAGATGCAAAAATATGTCTAAAGTGTTTATTATGAGTACATTTTTATTTCCGTATAATTTAATTTCTTCACTCGCGGCAACAACGTTTCGTGCTTAAAAAAAGCTACTTTCGATTCAAAATCATTAATCGTGATTACACATGTCATGGAAGAAGCCCAGGAAGTATAACGTTATATATTGTGAACTAAACTGGAATTGCGAGTGTACTTAAATATGATTTGATTCATAATTCTTTTTCCGAAGCGTATGTTTGCCATTTCTTCCCTCTTAGAGGCTTTTTGTATTCATTGTTTTATGGAAATTTGTCACAGTCGGAATGACGAAACGAGGAAAATGAGTATCCTTTTATATTTCCTTCTGCAGACAAGCCTGTAACGATAAGAAAACATCCTGTAACAGTTTATTCAGATTTGCAGAATTAAATCAGTTTTCATCGCAATAAGAACGTACGGGAATGTTTCTGGGAAAACAATTTGGCCAAATGTTTGAGTCGAAATTTGTGATAAATTGTGCCTCAGTAATTTGTCTTGAAGGAGAATTGTTTAGAAAGCTTACATTTGGAATAGTTCTTCAAAATAAAATAACACGTAATCGTGTAAGGCTGTTCGTAGTTTCTGAAATGCTCGTCCTTCGAAAGATAAGAGAAAATATCCGTTTAATGGGCAAATAATTTTATATGTAAATTGCTTTAAGAGTAAATTTATTAAATCCTTACCTGATAATAGGAGGAAAGGAAACATTTTTATGGATTTCTAAATTACCTGCTTTGTTTATACAGCTGATTTCACAAACACTTCCAATTTTTACGTTATTCCGTTTCTGTTTGAAAACAAACGAAATCGTTTTGAAAGAAATGAGTGAAAAGAAATTTCAATGTGCTTTAAATAGTCTAATTATATGATTTCATAATGAATCTATAGCAAGAACGTCTCTTGCTTCTTAGTTTGCATGTTATTCCAACCTTCTCTAATATTTCGTCGTTAATCTTGAAAATGAGTGCAATAATCTACGGCTATAATAACTGAAAGATACTGATATACATGAAAATAAAATTGGAAGTTTCTATACTCCAATGTATAAATTTCAAATGTGTGTCGGATATTATGCCTGCCAACATTTAGTTGTAGTTTGTCCAAGTTGAAAGTAGTATGTATTTATCTTACCCAATTATATTACGAAAATCTTTGGTACTTAGCCATTTGAAGTATTTTTTCATTGAAAACAAGATTTTTTCAAACTTAATTGCATTTTTTGAACAAAATGAAACGATTATCAAAACATCATAAAAAGGAACGATTATCGGATGAAGAAAATATATAAGTAGAAGGAAAAAATATTAATCACAATTGCAAAGCAAGACCTTGTGCAATTTACAGTGTTATAACAATTTTTGTAATCCCGTAATAAAGCATTTTAATCTGTCACAAACGAAACGGTTGCACAAGAATTAGCAGGTACGACTGCTCTGTATTGTACGCAATGAGATTATTGACACACCAAAGAAATTCAGATAAAATTAGGGATAAAGCTGAATAAAACTTTGCTATGGGTAAAGAGAGAAGAACGTTTGAATATAACCATTTATTAGAAAATTTAGCTTCACATTTTCATTTAAGTTGAATTGAATTCGTTCCTGAATACTTGAGTTATTGAATTCTCTGCAATTCAGCAAATCCCTTCGTAGTTCATTGAGTATGAAGAAAAAATAAAAAATGCTCTGTTCCTATTGCAAAGAACAGGTTTGATTCACAAAGGTATGGCGGAACTGGTATAGCTGTGAGTTTTGTCCGTGACTGGGCGACTGGGGGCGAATGTCAGACTTACTGTTTGCAACAGTAATTTTTTAATTAAAATAACAAACAGAAAGGAAATTAAGCAAGTCAGTAGACAGAAGGCAAGCAAAAAAATCAAAACAAAAGGCTTAACTGTGTGATAATTTAATGCTGATGTCAAGCGTTTAAAATAAAGCAACGATGCTGTATTATTGCTGTACAAGTGCATTTAAAATGTTGTAATCGATGTTGCTAGAGATGCTAAATTGTTCAGTGCAAAATCAAATAAAACAAGTTCAATGACGCCAAAAAATATTTCATTTCGAAAAATAATGATTGGTACTGTTTTCAATAATCCTTTTGATGGTTTACAAAGTTAAACTAGATTTTCCCAAGCGCGTGAGATAGGTTACTTTTCTAATAGAGCAGATAATAAAACATTGCCCGAACTGTTTTTTCAAAGTGCATTCATGTAGTAAAAAATGACTGAAGAGCGACCAACCAAATCAAGCTTTTCGACATGAATAATTATATTTAAAAAATGTTTACTTTAAAATATAATGTAACCAATCGAAGAACATTTTGGATGCAGAAACCGAATGTTTTGATTCAACCATCTCATGGTAACAGATGGAAATTGCTTCACACTCCTGTATAAAAATACTCCCTAAAAAAGATGCGGAATGTTGGATTTCTTCAATCCGTATCACCATTTTCTCACTCGCATTTCTTCCATCCTGAGAAAAGAAGTGAGGAAATGAGATCCTAAATGTCAAAAGAATAATGTCCAGCCTGGAAACTTGAAAATCCGAAACCAAGTGATATAGAAAACGATACGGAAAGTTGTAGTAGTTTGAAAATAACCCTTCCCACCAATTTTTTTTCGATCCCCAAGTTTTTTTCTCACTCCCTTTTCTTATCTTGTTCGGAAATGTTGATGGACGCGATGGTACGTCAGTTCTTATATAGAAATGTATTCATATCATTTTCCGATACCGTTGCATCTCGTAACATTTTGTTACTTTCTCCTATCGCCCAACAACAAAGAGAAGAAATGCAAGCAATATTATTTATGCTAAAAGTAGAGGGGTATATTGAACAGTAAAGAGATGGTGTATTCTTTATTTTAATAAACTATGTCGTCAAGAAACGAAAAATTTCTGGCTATCAGTGTTTGCTTAAGAAAACAAAGTTTGAGGCAGTTGTGACCGATCGTAAGTTATTTCTCGGAGAGGCACTTCAATACTCATTTTTCAATGCTTGCGCAATTATCTGAAGCTGTTTAATGTGATCGCAATCTTTTTCCTGGTCTGAAATAAAATAGGATTTTTTCTGTTTTGTATGATTTATTCTCTTGGGTACTATAATAACGACGTGAGCTGGGAAACTCACAGATTTCCAATTTCGATTTATTTTATTTCGATATTATGTTACTTACCGTATAATACAGTTGCGGAATTAATGTTTTATATTTTATTCTAAAATTAATAATTTATGTGTTTTTATTTTAGTAACTTTTCTCTCGTTTAAACAATATTGCTTGCGAATAACGGACACATTTCCTTTAATTGACAGAAATGTAATAAATGATTTTATTATGAGATGGATTACAAAGGAGAAATTATGCATGTCTGTCAGATTAAATTTGCATGGTGTTCCTGAAAATTGATTATAAAATTAATGGAATTTTATTTACATTAAGCTTAATGTCTGATTATGATTTTTTATTTGAAAAACATTATAGTGCAGCAGTTTATACATATTTATTACGTCTCAATTCTATCTTTAACAGCTATTTAAATGTGATGTTTGTATATTTTGTGGTATATTTGTAATGTTATGCTTGTATATTTTAGTAATTGTTGCCTTTAAAATGTGTATTTTATTTTAATATTTTCCAATGCGTTGTACTTTATGTAGTTTTCTACTGAAAATTAATTTTATCTACTGTTTCTACTGAAAATTTATTTTACTACTGTACTGCAAATGCTTTTTCTATTAAAAAATCGCATCAAAATAGTACTTATTTTGGAAGTGGGTTTCAGTTTTCAACCATAGTTAGTTTTCAACTGTAAAGAACAATTTTAAATTTAGGAAACTATCAATGCTAATATGTATTCGCTTTTAACTTACGTTGAAAACATACTACCAGAATACTGCACATTTTGTTTCACCTTTTAAAAACCGGGAACACAAGACAAAAGTTTGCATTGGATTTCAAAGTATATATAACATATAAATGTACTTTATTAAATGTAATATTTTTATTTTACGGAGTTTTTATTTATAATTGCAGTGATTACCTTCTAAAATAGTTCAATTAAAGGCTAATAAAAGCAAAAAGGAACCATACTTAATGCTTTATCACAGTGGATCAAATTAGTTCCAGGTTGAATGAATGTTTCAAGGTTGTAATATTTTTTACATTAAACAAGACGGTGTTAAGGTACATTCAAGGAAAGAAAAGTGTATTTTATTGCATTTTGCCAACTGTTGTATATCCCGTGTAGCAAGAAATGATAGTAGAGCAACATATCAAACCACACAACTGTTAAATTATCAATCTGTATAAGAAAACTTATACTATCAAAACATACACGCAAGCTATTGCTAAAAATGCTATATATAGTTTAGCTTAGCGTATTACATTTTATGATAAACTGTCAATCAAGTCTATCAAATGTGAGACATTTAAAAATTCCATATAATTTATACTGTAAAAATATTTTATTGTATAAAATTGTATTGTAATTGTATATTTTATTGTAAAAATATTTTATTGTAAGTTCGTAGTGCTTAAAAGAAGAAATATATAAGTGAGTAATAATTAGTGTACGCACTTTATGATTGCTGTCACGTTTAATGTTATGCTTTTTATGGTTATAATATCGAATATCCAACAAATAGACAATACAAAAAATATTCTCATATTGTGTTCTGATATAAATTCAAAAATAATGTTACTGAGCAAGAAACCCCAAGGTATTTTGAATAAGTATTTTTTAAAATTCTCTCCCAGTAGCGGCTATAGTTTTAGATTGTATTAAAATATATATTTAAAATTTAACTGAACATAAAATACAAAGTTAGAAAATTACATTGAAATTATATCATCTTCAATTAATTTAACATTCGAAGAAAATAACTCTGTATATCAATCACATACCCTATTTAAAAACCGTTCCTTTCGAAATTGTTACAACAACATTGTTTGATGCCCCACAAGCAAATCTACCAACAGAGCAGCAAACGAAGTCTTAGAAATGTGTTTTATTTATATCAAAATCATTTAATTATCAGGGTAACATACCTTATCTTGAAATATTTCTTGAGGAAACTATAAAATTGGTTCATCTCTTTTAAAGTTGTCTAGAATTTAAACTCTTCAAAATTTACTACGACTGGGAAATCAGTTACTAACCTCGACGTTAAAGTACGTTTAGGAAGTAAAAAATTCTGGAGATGTTGCAGGATGCTTACATCACAGCTTAAAATACAGCTTGTTTGACAAACATGTTTTGTATGGATTTGCAAAAAAAAACCGTTTCTTCAACAAAAATATTCATTGCTAGTAACAAAGGAATAGTTGATTCATAGAGTAGAGGACTTTCATAAACTTAACGTTAAAATCGTTAACCACGCATTTCCCGAAGAGAAATTAACTATCATCGAACTTTTGGTTTTAAATTACAATGCTTAAAAATGCAAAATATTGTGGGATTTTCCAGAACGCGTGACCTGCCTACGCTTGAGTACACCGACAAATTCTATCCGTCTGAACGAACTCCGACTTCCTTAATGCATCATGCACGATATAAAGACTCTTTCATTCTGCGCAACAAGTCTCCAAGTCTCCCCTTCTCAAATGTAATTCAGTGGTGGTATTTTACTACTCAACTATGTCCTCAAATTGAAAAAAAATTATTAACCCTCCTAAAGGTCACGACGAGATAGCTCTTCCATCACCATCTGACCAATTTTGCCAATGACAAGATGCCTTGTCCATGAATATCTGACCAGTTTTGCTAATGACGAGATATATCGGTACCAATATATTGCCAATTTTTCGATGATGACGAGATCAACTGATCAGTTTTCTTTCACTGACGAGATATTTCGTTCATCAGATCTGGTGAGTTTTGCTAATGACGAAATACCTCGTCGAGACAAACATCAGGAGGGGTAACTTACATACGGTATTATAGTATCTGTATTATCTGTATTATCATAGTATCTGTATTATCTGTATCTGTATCTGTATAGTATCTGTATTATCAAGTATAGTCAGAGTTCATAATTGTGTGTGTGAAAACTTATATTTATATTGAGGTAATCGTGCGAGAGATTAATAGAAAGAGAGAGAGAATCCATATTGTTTTTATCTTTTACAAAACTACATTAAATTAAATTATTTTTGTCAATAGTGTCAGAAGCGTTTCTTTGAAAATAATAGCAATTTTGCTGCCATCGATCAGTTGTTATGGTTTGATGAGTATTGATTAACGTATAAAAATCAATCATTTACACTTATACTATATGCATAAATTATTGTTTATAAAATAGGGTATATACATGTTTCAGTTTAGATAGTAAAATAATTCAAAATACTGTCATAATTGAAGATACACAATTGATTTAAATAAATAGGGAAAAATTAAAGGAAGGTTTTAATTTTGTATTACTATCAAGTTAAATATTTTTCAATCTATGTCGTTGAATGATTTTAATGCTGTCAACAGGCTCTTCTAGAAGATATCAACTTTTGTTCTGGTGTGATTTATTATTTCGTTTCCAGAAATATGGTTGTTTGGTTTGGGAGTTTATGGCGCTAGAGCCATATTTGGACATGCAGCGCCAGATACAAGAAAAACAATATCAAGTAATAGACATACACACACAATGAAAGTTTTACTGACGCAGAAGAGAGAAATACACCCAGGGAGGAATGCACCTGACAGGAATCGAACCTATGCCGCTTACAACTCGAAGGTTGCTAGCGCAGTGGGCATACCCACTGAGCCACGACGCCCCCTAAAAATATAGGAAATCAAATTGAAGTTAACTATTGTATTTTCAATATCAGTGCTGTAAATCTTAAAATTTTTAACACTTTAGGGATTGTAGTTTTGCAATTCTGAGAAGCATTTAAAAAATTCTTCGGTACGTGTTTTCCTTGGATTATGTGTATTCGGAAATTTTTTCAATTTACGAGGCAACACTTTATCTATCTGTTTTCATTCTATTTTATTTTAATTAATACACAGAAAAACTCAAATGTTTCTGATTCCAGATTCAATTCTCATCAATACAGTTTTGTTCGGTTAAATAGAAGGATTTTTTACTAAATTTTCTCCGAGAAGTATGAAAAGAATTTTTAAGGTTTTTTTACCAGATTTCTTTTTGATGAATAAAAAGTACTAAATTGTATTTAGATGAAAAGAAAGTCTGGTTTCTGATAAGAAATGGAGCAAACACTGTGCTTAAGTGTTAAATGCAAACAACACTGTGTTACAAGCTCTTGGGCGACTAACCACTTTTAGAAAAAAACGTTAAGCGTCTTTGAATTGGAAACGTCTTTTCTTTAGCTGTGAGTTTGTAAATATTTTAGCAAAACGAGTTCGTATGGTGCAGCAAAAAATTGTCATTAGTCGGTGTGAAAATAAGTTATTTAATAAATAAGTAGTATTAGAAAAGAAGTATATAATGAGAGAAAGAAATAAGCTATAAATAAGAGAAATTAGTAAAGGATTGAATAAAATTACAGATGTATCGCTTCAAATGTAAACCGTATATATTTTGCTATTATGTTTTCAAATGACTTAATCTTTGTCTTTGAAATTTTTTTTCACGATACCTTGAAAACGGTATTAGAATGAAAAGCAATAGATTTTTTGATGATGACTATATCAAAATCTGATCAGTTTTCTTCTAATGGCGAGATATCTCGTCCATCAAGATCTGGTCAGTTTTTTCTAATGACGAGATACCTTGTCGAGACAACCACCAGGAGGGTTAAGTCCGTTCAACTATGTTTATTTTAAGCATACTGAACTTTGATTATTTTGTTTTAAGTAAAATCCATTCATTCTAGTTATAGATAATAAGATTTCAACCTCGATTTCTGTGAAAATTGAAAACTTAATCTAAATTGCTTTATGTTGCATTGGAAAAATTTCTAAAATGCCCTGTTAAGATTTGTAATGTGTGACTAATATTGCTCATAAAAGAAATTTGAATTTCACGTGTGATTAATCTTAAATAACGATACATAAAAGTATTTAATAATATATGAACATCTTAGTATAGTTTTCTTATACTTCTGAAAAGGCATTTAATTTTTTGCACAAGTTTGATAAGCGAATAGAATAACTGTTAACAATTGAGGCTCCAACCATTAAGAGAAGATTGATCTGACGATTTAACTTTTTCGCTGAGTGAAACTCATAGTCCTCTAGTATACTGCAGGACTGACATTAATCTTTTCAGGAACTAAAATGGACTTTGTTCAGACAGAATGAACCAGACGGAAAGTGATTGCATTCATTTAGAATTTCGCGAAATCTTAGTTAATTGTAAGAGGCATATTATTTATCCATTTGAAATTGTTTCAGTATGATGAATTACCCCTAATGCCTTTAAAATAACGTCTAGTCTGTTTTCTCTTGTATGGTAAAATGTAAAATGATTTTGAGTGAATCAGTGATTCGATGAGTTGCATTGAACATTGAAACGCTGAGTTTTGTGAAAAGAATGGGATGTTCAAATAAATCCGTATTCTTGATGGAGAATTATGTATTACTGTTTCTGAAATAATTCAGAATTATATTTCAAAAAAATTTATTTAAGGGGGTTACTTAAGATGCGTGATACAACTACACAGTCTTAGGTGAAATTTTTTTAAATTTGACTATGATAACACATTTTTATACAAGACCATAAAAAGAAACGAAAGAATATTTATATAAAAATGGAAATGCCATGAATTTTAAAACTGAGTACAAATGTATTCATAGTAATGTGCATCCCCTTCAATTAAAATTCAGACAAATGAATTAAGTATTCATGTACAAAACTTTATGTGTTGTACTCGTATATTCTTTTACATGCACATAAACATTTCTCGTTAGAACGGTTTGCCCACGAGAAGAATATTCTTTATTTTGTACTATTTTAGACTACTTTCACTTCGTCACGTAAAAGATCCGACTCAGTCACAGCATATATCGTTGGCTTACAAGTGAAAAAACTGAGACAAACCACATAGTTCTGAAAAAACGAAGGGGAAAAATATACTTCTATTACTAAATCATTTTTCAAGAATAAATCTAACCTTAATGCAAAGAAAAAATTTCTTAGTGGACACACTCACTTCACCAGTCTAAACATTCTGGTCTAGAAAAACTAAAAACTTCGTATTTGAAAATTTTGACTTAGTATGTTTCACTTGTAAGCCGACGATATATAAACTCAACTTTGGTTAAAACAAAGATATTCAAAGGTTTTATTTTTCACTTCTTTTAATGATAAATTAGCACAAAATACAAATGTACACTAATACCGACCAAAAACTATTCAATTAGCAAAAAGTTTGAATACGTTTCGGCAAACGTATCAATTGTTTTGACTTGAGGAAACATTCAAATAATACCTTAGTTTTTATTTTAAATTATCATTGCTTTGCTTTTATATTTATAATAAGAAAAACATTTTCTCTTCAATTACATTTAGAATATAAAGCTTTGGACTGAACATCAATATAAAAGACCCTTGTCTCTTCTAAAACTAACAAAATTTTATAGATTAATTTTAAATAGAACTTCCTCTCTTTGTGTCATGGGATTAATCTGTTAGCCTTTCGAAAATTAATGGATTTTAAAATACTTCATGACAGTTAATAGCTTTGAATATAAAGTAATGATAGTGTTTAATTTAGTGTTTTTCGAAAAAGATTAAAAAGTTCTTGCTATTTTGTTCGTATTTTGGCTGCTTTTTAAACAAGGAAGCTTTAATGGATTTTTGAAACATAAAACCATACTTTTCCTTCCAAATATTACAATTGAGTAATTCATTTATTATTATCATTTTATTTGGGAAAAATGTTTTGGAACATTTAAATAAAAGTATACAAACTGACCTTTTCCACAGAATTTATGACTATGTAAATCCTTATTGAAAGTTAGCATAAGGTATGGAGGATTTCACCCATTTATCATTATTATCTTTTGAAGTTGTTCTAGATTAAATTTCATTTAGAGGATTGTATATCATATAAATTTCAGAAACATTTTGCAAAGAATAGGGCATAGAAAACAATCTCTTTAAAAAGAATTTAAAGCAAAAATGTGTGTTAGAATAAAAGATGAGGAATTTTATTTACGTTCCAGAACTAAACACGTGTCTCCCCTTATAGGAGATTAAATTAATTTTGAGATAAGAAAAGTGAATGTTTTTGTAAGACTTTTTTTATTCGTTTTTGTAGCCCATTCAATTATATTATGTTTCTTACTAAAAATTTTCATCAATAAAAATAATTGTATAAATTAATTTTGTCATATTTCGTTGTTTTATTATTATTACTGAAACGTTACAGCCTCTTAACTTCGAAATGTGAAGGTGGTTGTAAGAAGATGATAAAATAACAAAACATATATAATCAAACTAGAGACCTTAACTATTACTGCATATAGTATATCAATACTAAATCTGCATTGAATGTCGTGGTAGTTGTAAAAGGTGATGCTTCGGTTAAAGGTTTTGATTATATATATATTTACTATTTTAATATGAAATTTATGTACAATATTTTTGTGCTATTCTTTGAAGTACCTTTTGGAGTGTTTTATAAGTTACCTTAGTATAGGGTTATACACTACCTTGTTGGATTAATACGTAGGTTTTATAATATTATCTGAATATATATAATTGCGAGCTTCTGTATTTGATTAATGAATTAATTTTATCTAATTTTTGTAGCATAGGATAAACTATTTACTTTAAAAATTTATACAAACTTTATAGAATTTAATTATTCTTTGTTTTTTATCTGGTACCTAAATAATATATTTACATTATTCGTTTTCCAAGATAAATTACAAAAAAATATATGTCTAAAAATATATCTATTTAATTTTGATCAATGTACGCACTTAATCAAACACGGTTTGAGAAAATTAGAATTTAGCCTTTAATCCTACTAGACAGTTCTCTCAAACTTTCGCTTGAAACAAAGTAAAAATGACGCTGAGATGATGGTATAAAAAGTATCACTGTACTGAACTATCTTCAAAATTTTGGGGGATTATGTTCCTAAAAGAGTTTTTTTCTGTTACTTACTGTATTCATGTTATCCATTCATTATTTTTAGAAAAACGAATAGAACTGATACGATGATCTTTAGCCATACGATACACAAAATAAAACGTTCATTTGGATTTTCAAATTTACAAGAGTTCATAGAATTAATCCCACAAAATTGAGTGCCACATTTTTTGTGAAAATTTGATTTTTTTTCAACTTACAAGTTTATATAGGTAATGTAGATTAATTCAAAGGCATAATAAACGCTAATTTAGTCATTCAGTTTTCTTAAATACATTTTATATCATCATAATTACAGAACTTCATACTTTTCTGGAACTGTATACTCAACGATTTACTTTACAGTTATACAGCAAAGTAGTTTTTTAATTACATGCATGCAAAACAGCTTTCAAGTTATTCAAAATAGTCACTTAAATCGTACAATATCCATTAAGATTCGTAAACTTCAGATAAATTGATAAAATATATATCTCAAGTAAAGTAAACAAACCTTTTTCAAAAATATAGATATTATCAATTGTTTTCAATCATCATAATTTCTATGTACATTACAACTCATTTTATTAAACGTACTTCAGAATCATTTTACGTTTTTCATCAAATACATATAAAAGAATTCAAAACTTAAAATTCCTAGAAAATTAAAAGGAAACATTTGTCATCTCTTTTGAAATAAAAAATAAAGCGAAAGACGGAAATATGGCATTAAAACGAAATACTGAGTGCTGAATACAAAAATGCATATTCACAAATGCAATTGAAACGGAAGATGTAGGTATATATTGTAATTTATTTATGATTTGGAGCTTTTAATTTTTCGCTTTACAGGTATAATGCATTAAATTATAAAGTCACTATGCACGCAAATGATCCCTTTAAAATACTAAACGTTAAAAGAAATAAGAGAAATTTATAAACTAGCTAATGTGTTAAACCGTTTTAAAAATATGATAATACAAAAGTACAAATACTCTTTAAAAAACTATTGTTAGAATTTTAATTTCACATTGATCAAACACAATCAACACTCCTTGAATGGTTTGTTTTAGATCTCGAAATATTCTCAGTACACTGCGAAATGAAGGGAATTTACCCAGGAGCTTTGGTTTATTATTCCGAGATTTTCTGCCCCTGCATTTTCTCAAATTAAAGATTATTATATTCACATTTAGTCAATTAAATTTGCATTTAGAAGGTAAAGGTAAACATATTTAAGATACTTTTTATGAAACTGCTAATTTTCTCTTAGTTAAAAGGATATTTTCTAAAAGATATCTATTATCAAAGATATAGATTGCATTTAAAACGATATTTTTATTAGAAAAGTTGATCAAACTAAACCTGAAAGCATAAAAAAATGCAGAAAATGTTTTTATACATTTTAAACTAACCAAAATAACCAAATACTTTTATATTTCATTGAATAATTAAAAATGTCTTATGCATATAAATTTAACCCTCCAAGCGGTTTTAACGAGATATCTCGTCCATCAAGATCTGACCATTTCCCTAATGACGTGATAACTCGTCATCGTGGTCTTGATGATGAGATATCTCGTCATTACGATATTGTTAATTTTTCGATGAAATCAAGATCTGGTCAGTTTTTTTCCCAATGACGAGGTATCTCGTCCATCAAGATTTAGTAAGTTTTACTAATGACGAGATACCTCATCGAGACAACCACCAAGGGGGTTAAGGGTGGGAAAACTGTACCTAGTTTAAAACATGCAGAGTCACAAAAACGTAATGTAGTCGATGGAGACAATCACACACAGACATAATAATAGTATATATTTATATATTTCTGTATAGCAAATTCAAAAATATTGTATATAAGTATTTAATAAATATAATATTCTATATAAGTATTGTCTAAAACAGTCAATTTAGCTTCCACTATAGTGAAACCGTTTCTGCTGAAAAGATTTGAAAAGGACGATGTTTCTATTCCGTAGGCAATTATGCAACTTTAAGTTTTAAAAGTATTAAAACAAAATTACAAGCTACAAAGAAGAATAAAGGCGTTGCCGAACTGATGTTTATCATTCTGGATTTTCAAATTCCTTAATATTGTCTTGTTAACCCTTCTGTTGGTTGTTTCGACGAGACATCTCGTCATTAGAAGGAAACTGACCAGATCTTGATGGACGAGATATCTCGTCATTAGAAGAAAACACTGCCCAGATCTTGATACCACCATCGTCAAAAAATCGGCACTATCTTGATGACGATATATCTCATCATTGGCAACATTGGTAAGATCTTAATGGACGAGATATCTCTTCGAAACCACTTGAGGGTTCAGCTCCGATCAGACCTATTTTGCTTATTAGTTAATAATAATATCATACATTTTGTACTTCTTTTTCCTACGAAGCCGAAATTAAGCGCATCTATTTCATTTTGGTAGGCGTTTGCAGTGTCCAGGCAAAAATTACCGTACGTGTTTCTGAACTGGGGCAATAAATCTAATAATTACGGCATTTGTCGTGATTGCCATCGTATAAATTGAGCTCCGTATCTACATCTATAGATAGTATATAGTATCTGTAGAATAAAAGTGAATTCCTCTGAGAGGAGAGTCATTATTATTCTGAAGGGCTTATATAATTGAAAAAAGGGCTTAAGGAATAATTGGTTAAAAAGAGTCGGATAATATCTCGACTCGCACGAGGATAGAGAAATGTCGAGGTGGCGAATTTTGAGAGGAGGATAATTGCCTTATTAAGCTACGGTGTGGGAGAGAACTCAAAGCGAAAAAGAAGTGATGAGACAGCCTTATTTAAAGTAGCCAAAAGTCTCAGCAATATGTGATAGAATAAAAAGGGCTGATTAAAATAGATTTATTAGGAAGAATTAAAACATCGGTACATATATTCAAAATGTAAATTTAATCGAATTATTATTTACGTTCCCCTTTGTCAGGGCAGAATAAATATTTATCTTCCTAACGATTATTTTGTATGTTTTTCTGTTAATATTTTTGCTGTGTCTGCAAAACACTATTTTAACATTCTTGAATGTATTTCGGTACATTAACGTTTTCCACTTTATTTATTTTTATATATTTCTTAGCTTTATTTTGTTTCATTTTTATCATTTATTTTTAATATCTTTTCAAAAAATATTTTCTTCAAAATTGAACGTACGTGTTAAAGACTTAGCATATCACAAGAGGCCCTATTACTTAAGAGTCATTATGAAGGTTTTCAGAAATTGCAATTCAAGAATTTACTCGTTTGTATTAGGTTCATCTTGTTCTGATTAAATGGAGCATTTCGAAAGGAATATTTGGCTATTTTAAGACAAAATAAATATTTCTCAAGGCTTAGTGTTGATAAAAAATTATATGTACTTATTTCAAAAACATAAGTTTGATCACTTTTGATTTCTACTTCTAGTAAAAGTCTTAAATGTCTCTCTGTATTTTATTTACTTTCCTTTTTTAAGAGTTCCGTTATTCATAAAAATAGAAACACGGGGCGATTGACAGATTTTCTTACTGCAACGTTTGGATTCTTTTACTATGCTTTCCTTTTGACGCTCAATTCTGATGACACTTTATTCCTTTTAGCTTTTCTAGAGAGTAGGTTTCTTTTTACTTGTCAGTTTCGTAGTTTCTAAAAGTTTTTTCCTGTTGAGATTTAATGTCATCAGAAACGAAATTTTTGTTTCAAAGTACTCGAAGGCATCATAAACTGTCACTCTTTCTAAACATTACAAACGAGTATTACTTATAACGAGAATGTAACTCACTTTAACACTTTCTTTACCTTTAGATGATAGTCGTTGCATTTTAGTACTATACGCTAAAAGCCTTTACATAAAGGTATATACAAAAAGGTCTGAGAGCAGTCTTAAAGTTATAGTTAAAATCTCGTAAGAGATCTGTATATTTTTGTTGATTCCCCTCTGCCCATATAATATGTCTCAACTAGAAGTTTATAATATCCTTAGTATGACCTTCATAGAGTGTTTTAACGATTCAAAATTACATTTAGGTGTGTATTACAAACTAGTATGACTCACTTTAACACTTTCTTTGCCTTTAGTCGTTTCATTTTAGTACTACAATACGTGAAAAGCCTTTACATAAAGGTCTGAGAGTAGTCTTAAGGTTATAGTTCAAGTCTCTTCAAGAGATCTGTATATTTTTGTTGATTCTCCTCTGCCTAGATAATAAATCTCAACTAGCAATTTATAATATCCTTAGCATGACCTTCATAGCTATTCAAAATTACAGTTAAGTGTGTATTGTTCGTCTAGACGTCTAATGCAAGGAGATTTGTCAATCACATTTCCGGAAATTGTGACCTGAAGCGAAGAAACGCAAAAAAATCCAAAAATTGAAAAGTGATAGTGAAAAAATATAAATTGTTCACTTTAAATAATGCTATCAATCTTCCGCCCAATACCCAAGCGGAATGTGACGTTTTATTATAGGCTTTTTCAACATCTATATCTATAGTTAGCGTAGATGCTTTCTTCGTCTGTGAGCTAGCAAATACTTGAGGACTACTTTTAAAACCTCCTGGGCCCAACTCTCCCGAACTTTTATAAGTAACAGTGTACTTATTTCCAGTTCTAAACTCAAATATCTCCGAGTTCTCAGTATCTGTTTGTGAATTAAGCGATTTACGCTTTTACCAACGCCCAACTCTTTCGGCAATTTTGATTAGAAACTGCTAGAGTGGGTATGTATCTTTAAAGAGGTTTGTCCACTGCGCTAGCTACCTGCGAGTTGTAGGAGACGTATACTGTATTCGATTTCTGCTACTTACCCTGAGTGTATTTCTCTTTTTTGTCAGTAAAACTTTCCTTGTTTGATTGTTCTTTACTTGAGAGGCCGTCGTGGCTCAGTGAGTATGTCCACTGTGCTAATAACCTTCGAGTTATAGGCGGAGCCTGGTTCGATTCCTGTCAGGTGCATTCCTCCCTAGGTGTATTTCTCTCTTCTGTGTCAGTAAAACTTTCATTGTGTGTGTCTATTACTTGACGTTGTCTATCTAGTGTTTGGCACACAGCTTGGCCAAAATTGGCTTTTGCGTCATAAAATCCAATCAACCTTGAAAGAAGCTAGCATTCACTAGTTGTATATAAGTTTTGGGGTACAGTTTTCCTTGAATAGATATTCGAATTTTATTTAGAGTGTAAGTATATTGCATAATAACAATTTAAAATAGTCTATTAAGAGATACAGCGCGGGAAATTACATATATACAATATGTGGTATAATTTGGTATTTGTTAGCACTTTTTTCGTCAACATAAGCTGCCGAAGGCAGGTTACTTCTATGGAGTATAAATTAGAAAAACTTGTTTAAATTAGAAACACTACTTAGTACAAATTAATCCACAAATCATACAAAAGAATAAATCAGAAATATGTGAAACCAGATATCGTCTGCTTAGAGCAGAAACTCATTAACTGACATTTTTTCGGACATACTAAATGCTTATTTCATGATGAGAAATATATTGTCACTAGCAAAATACTTCTTTTTTATCTGAAATCTAATAGTTGGTCTTTAAACAGCTGTACAGTAAAAAATTCGATTTGTCAGTTAACGAGTTTCTGCTTTAAGCTGACGATATGGTAAAAAAATAATTTTCAAGAGAACCGAAATCAGAAAATTTAATTATTTTCCTATTTTACTTTGTTTCACCTGTGGGGGCGCTTTCACACAAAAAATCAGAACATTATGTCAAAAAATAGATATTTTATCAGTTCAATTTCAATAACCATTATCATTAGACGTTAATATTTGTCACTAAGCATGAATCTTCAGGTATTCCATATTATTTTATTTACATATATTATCAAATAAAAGTAACAAGAAGGTATAGGGGTTTTAAATTCAATTTCGCAACTTATCTAGGTTCCAGCTTGATGAATAGCGCTTTGCTTCGTGCGCAACAACTCATTTTGCGTGAAACAAACCAGATGAAAGGTCCCTTTAAGCATAAAAAATGATAATGATTTTTTTTAATGGAGCATAGGCATACAAACTTCTTCTGTGTTGAGAAAATGCAAATACCTAGAAGTATCCAATACCCGGGTTTAAGCCATCTGCTCCTTTCTAACTTTCCGCAAACTCTCACAAGTTTCGTTTTAAAGAAAATAAATGCCAGGGGAAAAATCTTTGATTGCATCTATTGTCTGATGGAACCATAAGTATATCGACTCAATTCCAAGTACGCTTCTTTATTGCAGAATCGACGTGAATTAAAGACTTATCTACTTACCCATGCATAGTTCAAACGTTTTAGCCATCCGATAT
Organism: Meta bourneti; assembly: GCA_933210815.1. Taxonomy (NCBI): domain Eukaryota; kingdom Metazoa; phylum Arthropoda; class Arachnida; order Araneae; family Tetragnathidae; genus Meta; species Meta bourneti. The sequence continues at coordinate 26,719,724 of OW119933.1, read as the reverse complement.
GTATAATTTTTACATTAATTCAAAGTGAATCAATTTTAATGCGAAAGCTAGAGAGGAAGCCTGCTGGGTCAAATATACGTCAAAGCTTCACTTATGCTAATTCATACATTTCAGCACCTGATGATGATTTTAATGAAATGAAGAATAGGGGGAGATAAAAGCTACTTCCTTTAGATGGACAACGTAGAAAATCTTCCATCGCAGAATCTCTGTAAAGGAAGATGATTATTTACATGAAGTAAACAAGAAATGACTAACGTTTACCTATCTGTGTAGGATAAGATTTCTAAAAGAACGAATACTTGTATATGATAGTTTTAAAGGCTGCTAGAGTTGAGAAAATATCTTTAAATATAAACAGTAAATAGTTATCCGAAACGGTCTTGTATTTGCTTATATATTATGCATCGTATATGATATTAAGACATCGAAGGTATGTTGAATAATGAAATTTATCATCGTTAGATTCTTTAAACTACTTCCATCCATCAAGTTGAAGGGCATGTACAAAAATGATCTTACTGCTTTAGTTATTTATTATATTTCGGGCCCCAAAATTATTTATCTTTCACTCTCTATAGGAAGTTATATATGATTGAATACAAAGAAATGAAGTCGAAAATAGAAAAAGGTTTTTTAAAAATGTTTTCTCCAGAAAGCTTTAGGCTAAAATGTATTTATTGTAAACGAAGGATTTTATAGAAATATTATTTTCTAGTTTTTGCTCAAATTTATTTCACCAACAAACCATAAATTGATCTTTATTCACTCGGAACAAAAGATAAATGGAAAACATCAGATTTTTTTTAAATAGTAGTTTAGGAGAACAACGAATGGGTACTTTATTTTCAACTGTCCATTAGATGAAAGTTTTGTCCGATTGCTATTTTTTATTTCCAGGGCTACCACTTAACTCTTGTTTAAGGAATAACATCCCTTGTCGGAATTGCTTGAGACGCAGTTTATTTTTTCAATAAATAATAATAACATTAATCTCTTCTTTTCAAGAACAACGTAAAAAGAACGACATTATTTCAGTCGACCGCACTGATGACTCGTTGAAGCAGAATATCTCGTCTTATCTCATCGGAATTATCAGGTGAAAGATTAGGATCAGCCGATACAAGAAAACAAGCCGATTCAGCCTTAAAGTGGTTCACGTCCCAAGAATATTCATTTGGGCAATGAAAAACACGCTGACAGGAAGTGCGTGACGTGTAACTTTCGTGATACCTTTTGGACATTTAGTTATGAATAGTAGTGTAATTATTAATGTATAAAATAAAAAACAAATAACACGAAAAGAGTTTTTCTCTTGTTAGATCAGAGATAGAAGTTCCTCTACATTATAAACAATTTATATTAGTTTATGTTCTTTACATGCTTTATGTACGAGTACGAGTTCTTTTATGTACGAGTACATAAACTACATTTCTCGAATATACACTACTGTTTGTGAAAATAGCAACTCAATAAAAGAATCATGTGATTAGGATGAAATTTATTACTCATATTACTGTACATAAATGATTAAATTTTCAGAAAATACAACAATCACAACCTGAAAACGTAAGTACATTGTGACACTTGTACAAGCTGCTATATTTCGTGGCATCGAAGCAAAGAGGTTTTGGATGTGTTCCTGGGGAATTGCTTGCCAGGCTTGCTCATATACAAGTCCCCAGTCCATTGGTATTGAAGGACTAGTTGCATTCCTGACATGTTCAATAGGCGATATATATGGCGAACGCGCAGGCCAGGGAAGAAGAAGGTCCTGATAAAATGTGGTCGGACATTGTCCTACTGGAATATAAAGTCAGGAGTGCTCCGAAGGAAGAGTTTACTTCTGCCTTTACAATTTCTCTTATGCAGTGGTTGCTATTGAGATTACCCTGAATACATAGCAGCCCTGATCGCGAATGGCATTCTCTCAATAGCACCCCACACCATCAAGTTTGACATTCGGCCATTATGACGCTCTACAATACAGGCTGGAAGATTGGGCTCTCCACGATACCTTCTAATGAGTATGCGGCCATCATTGTAGCCCAAGTTGAAGCGGACTCATCCGAATCGACGTGAATACAGACAATGGCGTGTTGACTGTGAACAGTCAACACGCCATTGTCTGTATTCACGTGCCCATTTTAGTCTGAGGTGTCAATCGTTCAAGGTCAAGGGAAGTCGCAACAAAGAAATGCATGCAACCAGTCCCTTGTGAAGCAGACTTCGTCGAATAGTGGATGCAGATAATGTCACACCTGTTGCAATTCGCCACCGTTGTGATGCAGCTGAATGGTCCGTCAGTGCCATGCGAACGAGATGTCTGTAATCTCATGGTGTTGTCATAGTTCGTGGTCCACTGCCGGATTTCTGGTGTGTCCGGTTATCTTCAGTCCACTGCTTCCACACACGCAACACTATCGTGGCGTTATGTTCCACAAGCAGCAATGTCGCGGTACGAAAATCCACCTTCACGCAGGCCGACCATTCGTCCTCGTTCGAACTCTGTTGTGTTTCATAGTCGTCGTTTTATTCATATTGCGTCTTTTGTTGTCGACGAGGTATAGTGATTCCTGGAGAAACTTTTACAGCTCGCTGTCCGCAATACACTTCTTGTGTGCTCCTAAACAGTGCTATATTTATACTCCTAACATGACAGTTCACTGCTGGACCCCAGGGAAATCGCTCTGCAATTCTAATAATTCGCATTTCATACCCTGCTCTGCAGATCCTATAAATTTAAAATTATTATCATCATTCCTTCATGGTGTTGCAATTTTAACAAAGAGCAGTGTATGTATGAACTTTATTATCCCAAGAGAGTTGATCGATATTCGTTTTTATCACTTACAAAAGAATGAAGTCAAATTGATCGGGGTATTAAACATGCTGACAATTTTTATTTTATCAAAAACTGTTATTGATTAGACTAGATTTAGGAAACATTTTTGACTACTTATTTTCGGCTTGGTTGAGAAATGAATAACATTTTGATTTCGTAACTTATTTACATTTTTCGCTCGGAAAATATATTTGCATTTAAAAATATATTAGAATCTCATTCCGTTAAAGATGCCGAAAACTGCATGTTCTGAAAACCAATTAACTTAGTTTATTTAGATGTAAAATTAATGTTCTCTATCGAAGCTATTTTACTTCATACATTCCTCAACGACATTAATTTTAGCTGTGTACCTCTGAATGAAATCGATGCAAAGCCTGATGGTAATTGGTTTGCTTCTAAAAATTGCATACCCGAGTCTTGTTGAATTTAACGGACCTTTGAGTTCTAAGAAATACTTTATTTACTCAGGATAATATTTGCAGTGCTTTTGTAATTAGCTTTTTTTATCATCCTAGTTATGAAAATTTTCTCAAGTGAAGGAGAAAATGGATTATCATACTTATGCATTCGAATGTTTGGAAAAGCTTTGGTAAAGAAAGATAAGTTAAGCGTTCAGGTTTTAATTTAGTTAATTATTTGTAGAATATTCTCTTTCTATTCTGTATCCTTCTAAAAGGTTGCTCACTCGTAATGGTGGTAGTCAAATAAAACTTTATTATGCCTTCCTGGTTTCAGGTCTGTTTGAAACTTCTAACTCTAATAAGTCTCTTCTAATTTTCTTTCACCTGCTTTAATCCATCATTTTTAATTGCTATTGTGTTTTAACTAAAATAATATCCGTTTAAAATTTATAGAACGAAATGTTAGACTCCATTTAATAATTTTCAGTTTGGTTGAAGATGATCCCCAAAATAACTGAAGATATTTTTAAGAGTATATATTTGTCATATCTGTATTCGTCACTTCCTTTTTCATTGTTGAGATCCTCAAAACGCCAGTAGAGAATTGTTCATCTTATAGAGAATTCTTTCATAAGCCACAGGAGAACAAAGTATAATCTGTATGTATCTTATGCATTGACTTTATAATCGATTATTTTAAAACTCGTATTTTTAAAATTTCTATGTAACCTTGTGTTATTTTAAGCTATCTTGATACGTTAAGCGTTTATTACAATATATCAATAAAACTGAATCTTTCCACATTATTTGCGCATTAAAAAGCAATACATACAATATTGCGAAATAAAATCATCGCTCAAAATTAACAAAAATCCCAAGAATCTTTCTCAGCCACTGAAGGGCATCCCCCTTTGTATTGTAATTTATAACCAGTTTCCCAAAATGGGTTCTACCACCCCCTTTGGGTACTGAAGAAATCTTAGTGGGCAATGCTGGCCCCAGAGGAAATAGGAGGTATTAAGGATCAAGATTGGGTAATAAGACGTTAAAAAAATTTGTCTCCTAAAATGTTGAAAGCACTTATCCACTTGACTATACACGTACACTCACTGCAATAAGGAATTGCCATCGATTCTTTTTACTTGAAAGAGGAACCAACAGCAAATAGTTGACTGTAGAGATTTAACCCTCCTGGTGATTGTCTCGACAAGGTATCATGTCATTAGCAAAAAGTTCAGGTTTTGCTAATGACATGATACCTTGTCGAGGACGAAATATCTCGTCATTAGAAGAAAACTGACCAGATCTTGACCTCGTCATCATAAAAAAATCGACAATACCTTGATAACTAGATATCGCGTCAGCAAAATTGGTCAGATCTCGATGGACGAGATATCTCGCCGAAACCATTTGGAGGGTTAAGAATTCTGCTGACGAAAATACAGCCTAATAGACAAATTGGTTGTTCGATACCAGGCTCGTCTTCTCATTAGTGATAATTATTCATTTTACTGATTTATGTGATTGATCTAATTACTAATAATAGTGAGAAATTTGGTGTGTTTATGGTGCACAATTTTTTTGTTACTTCATATAATTTCATTTCCAAGTTGTTTTATTTCCAAACTAGCTTTTTAACATTCTAAAATTCCACATACAGTTGCAAATATTTTGGTTAAATTAACTACTATAGTCATAGGTAACTATAGACATAGTTACACTTGCAATTTATTATTGGTTGAGGTAGAGTTTTCCAGAGGGGGCACGTAAAAAGAACTATATTTGAAAAAGGGACGTTGAGCCAAAAAGTTTGGGAAACTGGTTTAAAGGAATGTAGGTATAATATCGGACATCTTCACACTAATACCATCTAGCAAAACGAATTATTACTTCAAACTCAATGATATATAACTTCTGAAACAATTTTAGCCCAGTTGAAAGAGCAACGGATTAGCAACGGAGAGTTGCTAATCCGTTCGAAACTCGGTCCAGTCAAAGACCTTCGTATACCTGGGGGCTGGTGCACGTTAAATCTGTCTTAACCTCAAATGTCCTTGGCGTGGTGTGGAGGTTTGGAGAGTGGGGTGCCAGCTCAGGTGTTATCTCGTAGTTATGTGGTGTTGTCCTGGTCCCTTGGGATTGATCCCGGACGGTCGCCAATAGCCCATTGTGTTACTCCAGTGCGACGTTAATTAACTACCTACTTACCTGAAGCAATTTTAGATGAGCTGTCAAAATTCATTTAAAAGCTCTGCAAACGACGATCCGTATCATTTTAACGAACTGCTGACGGGTCCCAACGACGTGGGAAAATATTCGCATCGTCCTTTCTTTAAGCTCAGATAGCAGTGCAAGGAAACGACCTATTGTTCTTTGATTCTTGCTTGATAATCTAGATCTTCTGTTAGCTTAACAGTTCCAATGGCTGTGTTACTGAACTCATCGTGCTCTTTCTTTCCACTAACGGGCTGACTTCGTGCAGTTTGCTAAGTCATCAAGAGATCTGAGAGGGAAAACGATTTCCCATTCATTCTGTAACTGCACTGGTCGCTTTCGTTGGGTGCTTATTACTTTCCTTTTGTCTACTACTCTACTCTTTAAGCAGTTTTAGAAAAGAAATGGTTTCAAATCCGATGCTATTCAATTAACTCTGACGTGTATTTTAAGTAGATAATCTTCGTGCGAGCTCTCTTGATCGATTCACATATTTAAAAGCTTTATTTTTTGAAATTTCACATGTTTGAAGTCGTGTTTAGTTTATCTTTCGCAACCGAAATCTAACACTGATCACATCGGTAGTGATTGATTTGTTGAGTTAGGTTTTACTGTGCGAGGGGCCATATTTGGCCATGCAATATCAAATACAAACACAATACAACCTCAAGTAATAGACATACTCATACAAGGAAAGTTTACTGACACGAGAGAGAAATACACCCAGGGAGGAATCGAACCTTCATCGATAGTGGAAAATAATACGTTACATGTAAAGTAATAGCCCACTTCCTACTCATCGTTTCGTAATGTTACAAATTTGCTAATAACTGTCCATATTCAATTGCATCACGAATGCATTGTATCTTTCTATTCTACCAGGGTTGTATTTAATCTTATGTATTTAATTTTTTTAAATTTCGCCTGTTGATGTCACGTTTAGTTTTCCTTTCGCAACAGAATTCTACTAACACTGATTACTCCGGCAGTGGAAAATAATACGAGTTATATGTAATATAATAATTTATTTTCTTCCCATCGTTCATTATGTTACAAATTTGAAACTATTTTCCAATTGCATCACTAATACATTGCATTTTATTATTCTATCAGGGTTGCATTTAATCCATTAATGCTCGTCATCTGACCGAGGTTCAAAATTATGTGGTGTTGTCCTCGGATCTTTCTCTTCGGGTTTGATCCCGGACCGTCACCAATAGCCCGTTGTGTTGTACCAGTGCGACGTTAATTAAAATACCTACCTACCTTAATCCATTATTGCAACAGTACACTGAGCTTTAACCAAATTGAGGCCTAACTATGTCTTGCCCTTTTCACAGATTTACTTGAAAGTTTACTATCTTTTAGACTTATATAGAATCAATAGCGGCATAAATATGCCTCGAGCATACACGCACACATATAGGTGTGTTGTTGAATGTAGAGAATTTTCAGATTTTACATCTCAGAAAAAATGTAATCCTTCGGTATGTTTCAAATTTATTCATAACAGATCGGCCGGTGTATTTATGTGTAGTAGAGAACACCCACGCACTCACATACATTAAGCATCCAAAGGAGAGCATGTTCTGCATTTTGTAGCAGTGCTTACGCACTGGAAACGATGTATTTATGAGCACGGGAATAGACATAAAAACGTGCGCTTTGCACGTGATGTACTGAATCTGTTACTACCAAGCCCCTTTCACTGTTGCATTTCCTGATTGCTTCAGCCTGAAAGATGTGTTTTTGCTTCAGACTGCCTGTGTATTCTAGTATCTGACGAGCCTCTAAGTCTTGATGAGCTCTGGAGAAATTGCCTAATATTGCGGAACAATGTACGATGGAAGTAAAATTGCTTGCAAAATATGCGATGGGTTTCTATTAGAAGGGCTTTTCTCTTCGCACTAATTTATCACTAAACTTCCCACGCATAAGACTTCTCGGATAAAATATTAGTCTATTGTTCTGAGAGAAATGGGTACTGCCAGTTTTATTCAAAGAAAAAGTGTTGTTTTAAAATAATTATTTTACATAAATCTGAAAAAGATTGATGCAATGATTTATGGAAAATACGGGGAGTCAGTTTACTCTTTCCATTATAATTTCTCGAGTTATTGAAATCGTTATTTCATCAACCACTACTTCAAAATTATTCATGCTTCCTATTCCAATTAATATGTTGCTTAGTAGTTAGGTAATTTTAAATTATTACCTAGATTGGTTGCAAAATATACATTTTTCACGGCAGATTCTGTTCAGAGATATTTCAAATGAACTTATATCTAAAAATGGTTTCTATTTAATATTTTCATTTGACTTATTTTCCCATTCGTACTGGCTTTGTTTAGTATTTGTCTGCTTCATTCACAAATATCGCTTAAAGATTTTCTGCCCATCTTTGTAGGTCAAATCCTCCAAAACTGAAATAATTGGAAAAGGACTCTTAAATTTAGAAACAAATTCATTCATAAAACCAAGGACGTAATACCCAGAAAAAAATTCAATTTAAATTAACTAAAAGATATTTTTTCATTCATGAAAAACCCGTTTCACTTTTTACGCTGATAAAATTGAAGTATGCAAATTCGAATGATCTAAACCAAATGTTTGTAAGGAACAGAATACGTGGCCAATTAAGTTGTAGCTGGTCTTATATTTGTTAACTCCCTGGTCGCTTTCTTATGTCGTTAAAGAAAGCATATTTTTTTCGGGTGCTGACTTTTTTCCACTGACAATTAAAGCGATTGATTTTCGGACTAATTAAAACACTTATCATTCATTCCACGTATCGAAAACGATTTCGGCAAATTGTATTTTAAATAAATCAAACAAGCGAAAATTCCCCTTTCAATCCCAAAACTGTGCTCTCGCTATTGTGAATCGAACGGCTCTTACTAATTAGGTCTTACGTCACGCATTGAATTTGCTGATTACGTAGAGCGCAAAATGGGGAGGGGTGCATTTTTCAGACATTTTCGGACCAAAAGAAAGAAATGGATTCAGTTGTACATCTCCATTAGCAGAATCAGTTTCAAAACTTTCGAATGCTGCAGATTTTCGCTTTTAACAATGCGTCTGATGGTGCGTTTGTTAAAGGATTAGATATCTCTCAAATCCAATGCAATAATGCATTCGGGGAGGACTATCTTTTTAATGAATAGTTAGGGACATTTTCCGTTATTTTCTAGGAATGGATGACGATGTTTTCTTTGGGATAGTGATGGAGAAAATTCTTGGAAAGTTTCTTCTGGGGATGTATAAGTCCTTTTGTATTCGAAGTTGATCGCTTTGCGCCATTAAAATGCTTTCGGGTTTAAAACAACATGCTTGAGCTTCTATTACGTTTTATAAAACGAAATCAAATAACTTTTCCCAAAGAATTATAGCGAGTAATCTGCTTTATTCGAGATGTCAAAAACAAGGGGAATTTTATTTCTTGAATTTGAAGGAGAATATAAAACAAATGAATATATTCCATGTATAAGAATGTGAAGAGTGTATGAGAATTTCCACTTTTAATTTCAGTGGTACAAAAGACATTTCATAATTGAACATTCCAACTGGTTTATGTCATTTAGTTTTTTCTCTCTTTCGGTTACGTTTTTTGGAATTTCTGTCCCCAAAAGAATGTCTTTAGCAAGAAGGAAATTGTTTTAAGAAGGAAAGTTTTTTAATTTAAATGTTATTTAAACATGTGTATAGCAAGCATTTTTGCCAGCTATTTAAGTACTTTACAAAGGAAGATAAAAAAGCTTATTTTTGCAGAATGTGTTTCCTTTGAGGACACTAGGATGGAAATATGACAGCCTGCGAAGACACTTTGCAGATAAGCAAACACGAGTAAAATAAGTTATAGATATAGTGTCAAAAACAATAAAAAATACCTTTAAATATATAGCTTAAATAACAAACATTAATTTATTTATTCCGAAGAAACATGTGTTTTACTTATTAAATTATTTTCAAGATATCAATCTTAAAAAAATCCAGCGGTGTCTATTTTTAACTGTTAACATTTTAAAAGAAATATAAACGAGTTGATATATTTCTTTTATCTAAACATTTAGAAAATTTCTTCCGTTGTGAAAGAAACTTATATTTATAACATTCTTTTTACATAAATACAGTCAAAATGAAAGTTGGAAAAGTTTTAAGTAGCATTGTAGGGTATTTTTCGCGTGAAAATACAGATTTAAATGTGAACCTTTTACTGTATTATTTTCTCATAAATTAGTGTGTACAAAATATTCTCTAAACCATACTTTGATATACTTTTTGTATGATCCAAGCAAAAATATTTATTTAAAGGCAACTTTTCCAAACAAAATTGTGATGCAACGTTTATATAATGCACAGCTTCTAAAAATTAAATCAGAATAAAACAAAATAGAATTTGTAGCATAAAAATTTAATCTTAGGAGGATATATACATTCAAGTATCTACAAACGAATAATTGCACTGACGCAGGAAGTTGCTTATGCTTAATTCGAGATAAAAAAAAATTAAGGTTTGTCTTTTACTTTTTAAACTGTTTGTGTCATTTATGTAGTGATGTGTAGATAGTTTAGCAGAGGATAGTTCAACTGAATATTTCGAGATCCAAAAGCATTTTCGAAAATTATTTGTATTTGTACATCTCAGAAGGAAAATAAACCAGTACTCACACACAGAAAAGTTTATTTTGCTTAAAATTACATTTATTTAATATTGAAAAAATAGTATTTTAAGTAAAAACTTGTAATTCAAATAATTAAATTTAGAATTTTAGTGTATATCTGTTAATATTCTGTACCGTGACGGTGCTAAGAAAAGTTTTTAGACCGCTTCCGCATTTTCGAAAGCTAAAACAAATAATTTGCAAAATGTTTGGTTAGATCAATAGTAATAATATCGTTTTTATTCTACCAAATATTTTAAACTGTGATTCATTTCAATCTTTTAAAAGTTGTGATATAGTTATAACCTTCTGTAAAAATTCAACATTATCTATTTTGTAAATGCTTTGTTCTTTAAAAAAACCTTATATATAATAATGTTTGAGTCATTCTAATATTATCTTTTGTTTCCTTTTATAGGAAGTGGTATCCTTTTCCAATGAACATGTATATTGCAAAATATTGGCAGAAATCTCGAACTGTCAAATCTGTCAAAGTGCCTAACCTATGTCAAATCTTTTCCCAGAATGAAAATTATCTCATAAGAATTGAGACATCAGAAACATGTGCATGTTTTCAAGGATATAACAGGTGGTAGTACATCCGACACACGTTCTCTTATCTGCAATGTTGACGACGTTTAACAGTTCCGCCAGAGTTTGCATTTCGCGCACTAGATAAACACTATTATGTCAGTTATGCTCCGGAAGTGTGTTACTTCTTATAAATCTGTTCTTTCTCCACAAAGGAGCGCTCTACTGATCTACTGATAAGAAATCTAGCTAAGTGTTTAACTTTGTGAGAGTGATAACTCAATGAACTACAAAGCAAAAAAGGAACAAAATTCTCAGCTTTTTTCTCTAATCCAAGCAGAGGTGTCGTACTTGATATCGAACTATCTTCTCAAACTGACTTTAGTTCGTTTTCTGAAGTTTTTATAGCAGAAATTTAATATTCTGCTTCGTGAGTGTTTGTTGGTGTCTGTATTACCGAGGTGATATTAATTTATATATTTTCAACTTTGTGCCGGATACAACTATTCCAATGCATATCATCAGTGTTCAGTTTTTAAGTCTGATATGCATATTCTTATGCATGATTTCAGTCTTCTTACTACCGTACTGGTGGGTAAGCCGGAAACCAGAGTCCTTTGGAGGATCTCGATACCAGGTTGCCATTAGCTTGGCCAATTGCTTGTCCGGAGGCGTTTTCATTGCAACGTTTTTCGTCGGATTGATGCCCGAAGTCAGAATTATGTTCTTGGAGGTTTTCGAAACTTACAAAATCACTTCAGATTTTCCCGTTACCGAATTCGTGATATTCGTCGGGTTTCTTCTGGCATTAGGTATCGAACAGAGCGTCTTGGAATATAAGGAGAAGAAAGGGACGTATTCTTCCGTTCCTTCGGGAACGAGCGAAGACAACACGAAATCGGAGCTTAATCCATCTCCGGCTTCTTACGCTCTGAAGGATGTATGCGATTCCAACAGCCTAGACTATGACAGCGACAGCCCATCCAGGACTATTGTAAAAATGACCAATAACCGATCTGACAGTGAATCTATTATGGGATCTCCAGAAAAGTTTCACACTCATAATCATAATGGCCACGGTCATAGTCATGATATAGGAAATATTCTTCAAGGTGATACTGGAATTCGCCTAGGCATGCTTATGGTTTCTTTAGGTATACATTCTTTATTTGAGGGACTCGCACTTGGACTGCAAACATCTGTACCTACTCTTATCAACTTAGTGATCGGCGTAGCTGTTCACGAGCTTCTGGTGGCTTTCGCAATGGGGGTCAACGTGTCACGACTGAGGTTACCGGCTTCAACCGCTTTAAAGCTGGCTCTATTGTTTTCTGCCTCGATTCCTGCAGGACAGGTAAGCTGACCTTTAACTTATCCTTGTTATGGGTTTGAAAGGATGTACTAAATAAATGCATGATGATGGAAAACCATTGATACAAGCAGGGCCGTTACTTACTGGGCGTGGTCCTGCAGATGGTCAGATAAAAAAGGGACGGCCGAAAGACAGAAGCAGTGTGTCTTTGTCTTTAAATAAACATGCCCAGCCACAACAAATTTTCCGATATAATTAATTCCATGCGTATTCGTTCGTTGTGGGTTCTTTTTGTGATTGCAAAAAAGATACTTATGGATCTACATATTTTGTCCTTAACCCTCCAAGTGGTTTCGACGAGATATCTCGCTCATCAAAATATGACCAATAATGCTAATGACGATATATCTCGTCATCAAAACATTGGCGATTTTTCATGATCATGAGATCAAAATCTGGTCGGTTCTTTCTAAGGTATCTCAGTTTTGCTAATGACCAGATACCTCGTCAAGATAACCACCAGGAGGGTAAATTTTGATCAGAATATTCAAGAAGCACTCGTAAGGGGCAGGGGTGTATTCAGGGAATACCCATGGGTCTCGAATTCTTCCCGAAATGTTTTTGGAATCCAAAAGCAATCAAAGATACATACTGAAGCTATTAAAATCAAAGGAAATCGAAGAAAGTCAAATGTTTATTTAAACTAGCGGCTTGCTGAGGTTGCACGTGGTCAGCTCATACCTCAGGAACGACTGTGATCACCAATGGCAAAATAGTAAGAGCGAGTGTGTTAGTAAGAAAAAGAAAACGCAACAAAATCAAATTTTAAAATGTGAATAATTCAAAATTAAAAACATGCGAATATGTGTCTCTCAGTTGTATTTAATTTAGCAGTAATTTTGTTTTAATCAAAAAGTATTTTTAAACAATGTAGTGAAATAACATGAATCCGCTTTATTCCCATTATCAGCTTTAATTGCGCTCGGTTTTAGAATTATAGTAATCTAATTTACTTATTTACACAGGCCTAGACGGTCATACTGCGCCAGTACAACAGATAAATAAAGATACATGTTGAAATACAGATGAATAAATTAAAGCCAAATCCACAACATCAGTTGCATGTTTGCAAGAAACTATCTACAATAAAATAAAATAATAAAAAGTTCGAGAACTTAAATTGAGGAATGCTAACAAAATAAACTACAAAAGATAATGTCAGTTAATAGAAATTAATAAGAATTTCAAATGAGAAAATATTGTAACATTTGTTAAAGTATTGGAAAGCAAAATTGTTGTTTAGAAGCGCCCTAGGAAATTTAATTTTTTTATAATTTTAATGTCTTTTGTGTGTTTAAAGCCTTCGAAGGACATATTAATCATAGAGGTACTTTTATAAAGTGATATGAAGGTAGTTAGATTTTTCTTACTTAGAAATTGGAATTAAAATAAACAGTAAAGTGATTGAGAAAACGATTAACAAATCAAGAAAATAATTACTTTGCACCTTTTAAAACTGTACTACTGTATACATGTGAAGTGACGTTTTTCGTAAGATTGTAATTTGCTGTACGTAAAACGGAACTAGCATCAAAAGTTCTACTGCAGTTATATCTAAGGTAGTTAGGAAGTTGAATTTACGTCGCACTGGAGGGCTATTAACAACGTCCGGGATCAATCCCGAAGGAAAAGATTCGAGGTCAACTCGTAATTTTCAACCACAGTCAGATGACGAGGTCAACACCTGAGCTGCCACCCCACTCTCCAAACTTCCGCACCACGCCAACGTGAAGTTATATCTAAGAGTACGGAAGTTGTTATCAATGACAATCACTTGGGAAACCCATGAGTCAATTTTTTATCCCCTAATTAAAGGATGCGTGTCCTGAATGTTGTTGAGATCCCTCAGGACACCAAGGATATTGATTATCCCAGGAAAAGTTACCTATAATCCTAGTGTTTGTCAGAAATTGTTAGATCACTATCAATTTTAATGTAGCAAAGGAATCTGACGAGTTACTCTTAATTGATTTACCCGAACTTCATTTAACAATTTATAAACTGAATATTTATGAGACTTGACTGACTTCCTGATGCCTGTACTAAGGGAGATAATACCCTTCAGCGAAGAAAATGCTCTTTGACGTGAAACTTGCAAAATTTAAGATAAATCCATACATAATATTGTAAACTGCATCAAACCGAATAAATCCTTTGTTCTGAAGGTGCCGCGGTAGCCCATTTGGAAGAGCAACGGATTAGCAATCGGAGGGTTGCGAGTTCGAATCCAACCAAAGACCGTGTACAAAGGGTGGTTGGTGCATGTTAAATGTGTCGTGACCTCAAATATCCTCACAATGGAGTGGTGTGGAAGTTTGGAGAGTGGGTTCCAGCTCAGGTGTGTGACCTCGTCATCTGACCGTGGTTCAAAATTACGTGGTATTGTCCTCGGATCTTTCCCTTCGGGATTGATCCCGGACCGTCGCCAATACCCCGTTGTGTTGCTCCAGTGCGACGTTAATTACCTACCTATCTACCTTTGTTCTGAAGTCAAAACTATTTTCGATGTATTTTTACATCTTTTTCTAGGTAGGTATTTAATTGACGTCGCACTGGAGCAACACAACGGGCTATTGACGACGGTCCGGGATCATCTTTTTCTAATCGAAATCAAAACTTAAAATATATGTGTATAAAAAAATATAAGTGCTCACGAAAAATATATTAAATATCAAGCACCTTATAAACGCTTTAGTGTAACGAAATAGTATTTAAAAATCAGAACAACGGAACAATAAATAAACTGATTTCAATTAATGCATTCCTTTAATCAGTGATGGATGATTAAAGGAAAATTAAGTTTATATGAATAAGTGAATCCAGATAAAAACTGGCTTTTGCAAGACTTGTCTTTAAAGTACTCACAAGTTCAAACCCTCTCCGGAATTCAGCAACATAAAAGTCGAAACAGATATAATAAAAATCATGAAAATCTTTTGTTGATGCACACATGAAGAGACGGTTCTTAATTACTCAATTTACTCCCCGGTAAATGCATCTGCAATACTTACGCTCGCAAACGTTTTCGCAATCAGACTCTGAATTCAAGATGAAGCTTATAAACATACCATAGCAGAAGCTTCCTAAATTGTCTGCAGTTCTTAATCAAACCTTAAATGAAACGTATCGCTTCTGAGCAAAGCAATAAAAAGTTAAATGGAGTTTGTTTCTGACTGGATCGTGTTTCGCAATTAATGAACTTCCGAAAAACTTTCACTAATTATACGATTGCATTGATGATTCTGAAACGCTGCTCGATATTCTTTATTGAAGATCTTCTCAAGTATCAAATAAAATTAAATCGGTCTTAAACTAAAGCGACACTAAAAACTCATTAATTTTGAGTAATTTGTATATTTATACGTAGCATATTTATTAACCGTTAGTTGTTTTAGTAGAAAACTAGCCACTTCATTCCTCGCAGCTTTCTGCTCCGTGATATGTAATTCTCTTTTTTTGTTTGTCAGAGATATGCAATTTTCTAAAGTTATAAAATTGAGTACTTAAGAATTTTATTCAGACATTTCTTTGCTACTGCCTGAATTTTCACTGGCACGGTTTTTATTTGGATGTTAATGAGTCAATTTGAATGTATAATGTTTCACTGAATTATTAATGTGTCAGTTTCGTCTTTTATATGTAAGTAAAAGAGATCCCGTTCTTGGAAAAGAATAAGTGGATCATTAAAACATTTTCTTTTACGACAGATGGAACAATTTAAAATATTATTTCCAGACTAAAACTAAGAATAGTACAGGATGTTTTAATTCTTTCGGTATAAATTTAAAGAGGAGGTAGGGAGGTACAAAATTAAACAGAATTCAGATAGGGATGTATGTCCCAAGCACTACCCATCTGTTCAGGAGATTGTAGAAATGAAAGACCGCAAGCATATGAACATTTTACTAGCTCTAATTTTATATCTTGACAGTTGTTGCACACTTACAGTTTCACGGTAGGTGCTCGAAGATGCGATCATCAACAGCGATGCACGTCTGACAGCTACACTTGCGATGAGGTCAGATTAGGAGTCTATAGGGGGACTTTTATATGATACTTTTGAGGCATCCCCATAGGATGAAACCAAGGCTGAATCAATCGGGTGATCGTGATGGTCAAGCAAATGGCCAACCAATCTATTCAAGCCCCGAAAGTACTGGTCAAAAAAAATCAAGCACAATATTGCGGAAATGTGCTAGAGCTCCGTCTTGATAATACCACATTAGATGCCAAACAGACACAGGAACATCGCTCAGGAAATATTTCCCTCAGAAAAATGCAGCGAATCCGTCCACCAACCTGGATGGTAACAGGAGTGATCCCGTCAGAAAGTCACCGACTATACCCTCCCAAATATTGACGGCAAATCGTTGTTGCGCCTCATGTGTTCGTATAGCTCGTGGGTTGTTATACATCTACACATAAGCATTGTGCACGTTAAACATCCCCTTCACGCGTGAAGGAAGCTTCATCTGTGAAGAGAACAGAAGTTGGAAATTCCGTATCTACTGCTCTTTCTGCAGAAAACAAAGCATGAATTCCACACGACGGGAATCTCAAGCCTGCAATGACTGGACCCTAGACCTTTTAATGAAATGGAGCATGTGGGGGAGTCGCTGTCGTAAGATCTCAGACGAATAAGTCAGTTGGGCTTGGGAATAGACCTGGGCCGATTGGCAATCGAAGCGCAGACTAGTGTTTTAAATCACGCTGGATAATATCTTTAACCAATCAACAATTTATCCCACATTAGAATTCATGCTTTTTCCCACAACCACGTGACAAATCTTCAAATCAAGTGACCGGAAGAAATAGCATGAAACTGCGCTCACAAACTCCGTCTATTTGATTAGAAGGTCGATGACTGAACCGATGCGGATAAAATAGATGTAAACGCACCTCATGCGATACAGGGAGAGGGTGAGGCACACTAAGGTGATGCTCAACAGAGCATGTCCTTGCACGGGGTTGTGTCAATCTAGCGTCTTCTTTCATGGGTGGGGTTCGCGTTGATCGTCGACGACCAGTATCAGTGTTTCCATAGAAAGTTACATTTTCACACAAATATTTGCTGATCAACACGTCTCTCGAGGTACCGTTCTCGATACAACCTCACAGTTAATCATCCTTTTCCATCACCTGCTTCATATGCTAGGTGCCTGTAACCCACCTCAGTATTCGTGACTCATGTTAACCGTACGAAGTCAGAGTCTGGAATAACGATGTCCCAAACTGGTTAACTGCCACGCTGAGGAACACCACCCTCTAACAAATCCAGGCTACGCTTACGAAAATACATCCCTGTGTGAAGACGGTTTAATTTTATGTTCCCATCTCCCATTAAAGTTTGTCGTCATCTGACCGCTTTTCAAAATTACGAGGTCTTGTCCTCGGATCTTTCTCTTCGGGATCGATAACGGACCGTCGCCAGTAGCCTGTTGTGTTGCTCCAGTGCGACATTAATTAAAATACCTACCTACCCGGACCGTCGCCAAAAATCCATTAAAGTGTGTACAGAAAAATTTGATACACCTCGTATAGTGAGACGAAATTAATCTATTGTTATATTCGCGTAGATTTCTGAGAAAAAGTGCACAAATATAAAATTCCAAATATATGAAGGTCACAATTGCAATTCTGATGTATTTTTAATCTCACTTGAATTCAATTTTATTTTGTTTCATTGCCAAACTTTCTTACTAAGCTCTGTAATGTGTACTGAATAGATTATGCCTTAAAATAAGATCTGTACAATGATGTATGTAATCAATTCTTAAAACAGGAAGTGTGTATAATTCCCTCAGCCTTATTATAAAGTATCGCGGATGTTTTATGCAATTGAACGTTAGTATAAATTTAATTCTTTTGTTGCGACTCAAAATGTGTTGCAGATCTGAATTTTAAATTACAATTAAACTAGGAAATGTATGTGTGTGAATATATTTCGCTCTTAATTAAATTTCAGTTTTAATCTAGTTTTTGATTTATTATCTTTGAATTGTTGCATTTTGATTTTTGATGCTTGCATTTTTCTTTGTGTCTGTTATGAGAATCAGAAATCCTCCACCACTTTGTTGGTTGTAACATTTTATATGTTCAATTCCCATCTTTCTCTCTTCTTGCTTAATAACATGAACATTGTTAACTAGTGCCTTTTCCATGCTAATAAAACAATAGATATCTTAAAAACTTCAGAGTACTTATTCTGTAATGCTTTATGTGTTGGGCATTCTTTGAGCTTAATTTGGTAAAATAATTTTATAAAATCACTTGAACTACTTTTCGAAAGAATCTATTTTCTCTGATGTCTCAATACCGAAAGAAGCGAACAGTAAATATATCTTCCTGTCTGGTTGAATAACCAGTTTTTTTACCCCAGTCTTGGATGACCTCTCAATCATTTAAATAGATGTTCGATGAACGCTTCAATCCGGCTCTCTTCAATAACGGCTTCTGTGGTTTCCTTCTAACCTCATTCCGATTTCCTCCTCAGAACACACTCTCAATTTTCGTTATTTAGGATCCTGAAAAAAGAGTTGATTCACCGTCGGAAATATTTATTTACGGAAAGTAGATAAAAATATGGCTGATTTCGTGGTTCATAAGGGGTTGAAGTCTTTTCTGGGGTTAAGATATTTAACCCTCCAAGTGGTTTCAACGAGATGTCTCATCCATCGAAAGATCTTACTAATTTTTCTAATAAATAAGATACCTCGTCATCAATATATTGCCGCTTTTTTATGATGACGAGATCAGAATCTGTTTTTTTTTTCTAATTTTGAGATACCTCGTCGAGACGAACACCAGGAGGGTTAATTGAAAATGTAAAAAGGGATAACAATTCGAAAAATGTAAGTTTTTCAAATTTAAAAACCTTCGGATCTTTCACATAATATCTGTTTGAGGAAAATCTGATTTTTCGGTGACCGCTCAGTCACTGGAGCGTTACTCTTGTGCGGAAATCGGAGATTATCTAGGGATTGTGACAGTTTATAGGGAACGTCGAAAATCACTGTTTCTAATTTTCTTAATTCTACTGGTGGTTGTCTTGACGAGGTATCTCGTCATTACTGACCAGATCTTGCAGACAGTCACTTCTGTCATTACGTCATCAAAACTGACCAGATCTTGTTGGATGAGTTATCTCGTCATTAGAAGAAATCACGATCATTAGAGGAAACCTGACCAGATCTCGTTATCATAAAACAATCGGCAATATTCTGATGACGAGATATCTCGTTGAAACCCCTTGGAGGGTTAATATTAGATTTTATAATATTCATAGTAACAATTCGGACTGTCATACTGCGGCCTAAATTTAAAATCGATAACGTTGCATCAATTTTTTCAATCTGTTTTTTAGCATCGCGGCTAAAATTACCGAACATATTTGTGAACTGGAAGCATAAATCCTATATTGCAGTTTTATAAAATGAGTCATGTTACATTGGTAATCAACACTCACTGCTTAAGGCTAGATATATATAATATCTACACTCAGTTGAAAAGTATTTTCCTTTAATTATTATCAACATTCATTGTTCCAGTCAGAGTGTCGATACTAACTGATAATCAACTCTCACTGTACATCACATTTGACGAAAAAAGTGGTAATTTATATAAGATATATGCATCGCATCTAACAAAAATATTCCCGTCTAAACAAGTTGGTAATATCAACACTAAGGAATACTTTATCTAAAATCTTGTTCACAACTTCATTTTCTATAAATTAGTTTTGTTTCTTTATTTTATTTGTTTTTTAACTAGGGTTAAATTTTTGTATGTGTATGTTCCTAAAATTTCTTTTCTGTAAATTTCTATTTCGACTAATTATTAGAGTTACCTTGATAGTTAAATTTTAAATCGTATAGGTTAGGTAGAAACGATTTGTTTATTATTATGACTTAATGGTTTTTGTGATTGAGTAAGTCCATACATTAAATAGTGATGTTTTTCTGAAATTGCTTATACCCGATAAAAATTGGACGACGTTATTCATCTAACT
This sequence comes from Meta bourneti, assembly GCA_933210815.1. NCBI lineage: Eukaryota > Metazoa > Arthropoda > Arachnida > Araneae > Tetragnathidae > Meta > Meta bourneti. Next base: position 26,699,689 of record OW119933.1, on the reverse strand, counting down.
CCACAAATGAATTCGGTATCAGCTGTGTGTGCGTAACATAATCATTTTAATTTCATAGAATAATCGTAGCATTTTGGATTAAGATATAAAAATACCATGACCGCGAAAGCAGAACTTTGATGCCGATGCCAAAGCATTTTAATGTTGATGCTTCCAACTTAATGTTTATTCCATTCGTAGGTATTTACAAGCCAATAAGTTATTCGCTCGCTCCACATCAAATTATAAAAATTCGTAAGGTTAAACGCCTGGTTTATTATATTTTATATTAGGTTACTAACGCTTTTGGGACTCACAAACTTAATAATGTTGAACTAGGAAGAGAGGAGAGAGAGAGACGTAATGTATTTAGATTTATTATACTATATGGAATAACTTTGAAGATAAGTAGTTAATTAACGTCGCACTGGGCCAACACAATGGGCTATTGGTTACGGTCCGGGATCAATCCCGAAGGGAAAGATCCAAAATAACTTTCAAAGCTGTTTTGACATAATGCTTTTGAGTATAAATTGAAAACGCCTCAAAAAGGAATTCCGTTCTTATTCCGTTTCTGAATTGAATGCTAAATTGTTGTCATTCGTCAACTAATATATTTCATGTTTATGTACAGTTTCATAAAATGGAACGTGGAAAAATATGATGATCTGTAAAATAAAAACGCACAATGCTTAAAACTCAAACTAACAATTAAGGTTTAATGTTTAAACAGCCTGAAGTATTTAAGTCACCTACATAAATAAATGTAGAAAAATAAAACATTAAGCTATAAAATTGTTGACTGCAAGAGGTTCCCCTTTCGAGGTCATATTGTAAGTAATTATCAATCGAAATTAATCAGCATCATTAGAAATTAAAACAAAATTAGCATCATGCAGCAAAGTTTAGTAACTTTTTACGATTTGTCATGGCTCACATTTAATACAAAAATCTAGCAAACTTTTAAAACATCCTGCAGGTTTAATTTAGAATTCTCTAATTTATTAAAACACTTTGAATTATAGTGTGTATTTGACTCCTGAATCGATGTAAAATACAAGAATTTAAATAATTTATTCGCAACTCTACGTATTAACTGTTTAATATCATTTTGAGCATTGAAGGTTATGACAATTCATCCTTTAAGTAGTACATAAATATGATTATTCCTAAGTATCGGGTAAATTTGATGTATCTAATCATTTCATAGAATTCTGCCATAGAATAATAGACAACATAAAATGATTTGACACATCAATAAATGTCTTCCAAATCGCGATGAATTCTTTGAGTTTGCTTTACAGAAATACTGTACCAATTTTTCAAACAGCAATACAAATAGGCTATACCTTGACTATAAAAATATAGAATGATTACCCTTTTTATGCTAGCAAAATTCTCACATGTCTTTGTAATCACGAGTCAGTATAATCAGGATTCAGATCCTTTCCGCACTTGGTCAGCAAATTTAATTGTTTAATTTCGAAGTTCCACCCATTCAACGTCCTGACAGTTGATAGAGTTACAGCTGTCAGTGTCAAACAAACGTGAACTCGCTGTGTTTGTTAACCTAATTACACTGTATACACGAGGCGAAAAGCTCGTGTAAACGGAGTGAAAAAAGGCGCTTAATCCTCCAAGTAGTTTTGGCGATATATCTCGTCCATCAACATCTGACCAATTTTGTTAATGCCGAGATATCTCGTCATCAAGACATTGCCTATTTTTTATGATGACGTGATAAAGATCTGGTTAGTTTTCTTCTAATGATAATATCTCTCTTGCATCAAGATCTGGTCAATTTTGCAAATAACGAGATAAGTCGTCATTAGTAAATCTGACTATCATCAAGACAACCAACAGGAAGGTTAAACGCTAGTGTTGTAGATTTGTAGAATTTTCATATAGTTTCCAAAATTAGATTGAAAACGATAGTAGCGTTTCGTATGACAAATTTCAAATGGATGAAATCGAAATTTTTTTAAGCATAACATTTTACATAGTACAGCTTTCGGTATTAAAATATCGAGTAAATGGGAAACTAAACTGATGATTAATAATAAATTTCGACAAAATATTTTCCGAAGCTTCAAAAGTTGAGTACATTATAAATCCATGTTGAGATTTTTTTAGATCATTTTAAGAATTTGTTTACTTACTCCGAAACTATGATCCCTGCATGCTTTATTCGAATTCATGAACAATTTTAGCACCACCAAAGTTGTTAAAAATTTAGACCTAAAAACTGCGATCCGGGAAAAAGAATTAAAACAGCTTAAAAATTTCCCACAAGAATTGTATGTTATGGAATATAGCTGTTAAACTCAATGCCGAAGTCTTCTAAGATCTCAAATATTGTAGAATACGTGACTTTGCAATCGGAAGATCATTTACTTGATGATCACGACCTACCTTCAAGCCTTAAAACTGCTACAGAAAGCTTTCGAAATTATAGCTACTTATTATAGAAACAGGTGCTGTGTGGGTGTATGCGTGACTCACAGTTTGCAGTTTACTTAGAACACACAGTTAATATTTTATCTTTAGTAGTTTTAACATACTATAACTGGCATAAAATAAGCGCCGAACCAAGTTTGAGTTTCATAGAGATACAGCAATACGCAACTCTCCTTCATATTAATTCTAAAATAATTTTAAAACCTTTGCTCCTTTCAAGGATCGGTGCTTTCTCAAGTTAACTAAATTTACATAAAGCACAGTGTATAGAAGTTACAAGGTAACTAAATTTAAGCACCTCATGTGTATAAGTTAAAGCGCAATTACAAATCAGCTTATTAAATTATGAGAAATGTGTACTTGGTATAGCGATCTTTATCTTTTGCTCCTTAGTTTGAATAAAACACAAGCGTTACTCGTTTCTTTCATTTCTTTAAAGAGGTAGGAACCACAGAAACAGATGTAATCTAAAAACTGCCCCGTGCTAGTCAAATCTTGTCTTTTGCTCCTTAGTTTGAATAAAACACAAGCATACTCGTTTCTTTCATTTCTTTAAGAAAGTAGGAACCGCAGAAACAGACGTAATCTCAAAACTGGCCCGTACTAGTCTAGAAGGCATTACCTCCAAGTTCGGTCCTTTGTGGTTACATGCTGCATATAAAAGAATGTGATACTTAAACTCTAGAAAACAGTTCAAAGCACACCCTCCGTCAGCAGTGAATTGAACGATCATACCTTTATCTAGTGTCGTGAAGTATCAGACTCAGCAGCAACAACACGAAATGGTCAAACTTGGAGAGGCTGCCTTTTGGACCAGCACGCCAGAATGAAAGATGAATGAAGTAAAGTATTTTAAGGTTTGTCACCTCAGGCGAACAGAGATTCTATCCTAAGGCAGATCTATTTTTCATTCGGGAAATGGATGGATTTCAGTGAAAGTCGTCCCATTAAGTGAATTAATCACAGCATGGCATCTTGAGGATTAGAAACTGAGATCTACCCAAAATATCTAATATGGATGGATCGTGGCTCTCTCACTAATGTTAATGTACCTGAGCGGAGGAGTAGACAAAGAGTGATCTGGTAAGTTCGAAAGTATCAGTTCCTCATTTTAGATCGCTTTTTACAGATAGCATATCAAAAATGCCCAGAAAACTTTGGTGACCGAAGAATAAAATAATAGTTATTGTATTAATAGTTTAATAAATTAATCATTTACAATGAAAATATTAAATATTATCATATACAATGAAAATATAACCATGTGCATATCCACATTTCGTATTAACAGTTTAACCCCTCGAGTAGTGCATTTCTTTTAGCTAAAACATATTTAATGGCTAAATTACCACATTTCATTGGTTCAAATAATCCAAGGAAATATTTTCTTGGTCATGGAAGTCAAAACGGGATAAAAAATGGGGACAATAATTAACGGGCAAATAAATAAAAAGAGTTTCTATAAACAAGATTTAAATAGTCAGTAGGATCAATAGAGATGCGTCACTTTTTATGGATCTTTGCGAGTTTTACTTTAAAATCAATCCAATGACGAACAAAATGTAGGAGGCAAAATTTTAGTGAAACTTCAAAATTCTAATTATATCCAGATCGTGATTTGGCACAAAAATTGCATTTTTAACTTTGGCCCCTCCCCTAAATAGTTATGTATAGCATTGTGCATATATTTGTAAAATTTTATATTTTCTATCCTCATAAACTTTATTCTGTTGTGAACTGGAAGCCACATTACTGATTTCTAAATAGAATAGTTATATGCATAATGATTCACTTTCCATATCAATAGAAATAACTCCTTTGGGGAATTACAAGAGTGAGAAAAATTATTTACTTGGAAAAAATGGTATTTATTTAAGAAAATAAGCTCGTGTGTGATACAAAAACAGTTCTCAAGTGCCCAACTCTCTTATGTCGCATCAAATATACCATTTTCTAACAAATTGAATATTTAGAATTATCATACGTAGTTTTAAAACAAATACTGATTATACACGTGAGTTTTAGTTCCCACTTTTAAATATTCTTGATTAAAATAATTCAAAAAGAATTCTCTAAAGAAATTCAAACCAGATAAAAATTTATGAGATCGTAAAGAAGTTTGGAAAATGAAAAATAAATTAAAACACTCTGGAGTATTATATACTAGGTTAGTAAGAAAAGTATATATACAAACAGTTGTTGAATAAATGTATGCAAACAGAGTAAGCCGTCAGTGGTGCATTTAAGATAATGCTTTTAAACTTAAACACTTTTAGTCAATCAATTCTTAATTTCCTCACATTTGAGCAGAAAAATTTAATATGTGAAGAGCTGCTCCTATTTATATTGCTCTTTGTTATGTATGAGTCTTTTCTACTTCACAAAGGTTCATTTTACGAGAACAGTTACTACTCCCAAGAGTTCAATAGCACTTATGTTTTCGTCTTTCCAAGGATATATAAAAGCCGTCTGTTTGCAACAACTCATTGTTCTCTGAACTTTTTTCAGTATTATATTTGAAGTATACAATATTCCCAATTACGCTTAGAGTTGAATTTATAATCTGATTTGAAAAGTGCCAACATAAACTACTTCTAATATGATCCATTTAAGAATCCCTTTTGTGTCTTTTTAGTTAAAGAAGAAATTACGTTTCGATAACTAGAATTGAAGCTGAAGGGCAAGAAAATATTCTGCAAATAAGTTGTCCTTAAATAAAAATGCCAATACAATAGATGTAGAACAGTTTTAGTGTAGTGGGTTTGCTGAAGTGTAGTTGCCTTAAAATGAAATAATGGAGTACTTTAGTTCAGTATTTAGTCATAAAATATTGAATTAGATTTAATACAGCTGATATTTATTCAAAATAAATTATTCATGATGTAACACTTATGTTTACAAGTTTTATGTTTAAAAAGAGATACAGCGATTTTAGACATTTCAACAATGTATATCTTAAAATACTTGAACACCGAGTAGCGTACTGAAATAACCCAAATGATTAAATTTAGCCACAAAGCCATTACTTGTGGAAGAAGAATTAATAACTAAGTCGGAAACAGAAATGTGTTTGAGCCAAATATTGGTTTCTCTCTCTTTAAAATGGGAATCCTGAGGCATTGGGTTTGTTGGGCTTATTTTTATGGCTCAGGGTCATATTTGGCAAGCTGCACCAAACAGACAACGTCAAGTAGTGGACATACACACATAAAGGAAAGTTTTACACTGACATAGAAGAGAGAAATACACCCAGGGAGGAATTGAAACTGCGCTCGCCTGCAACTAGCACCTGTGGCATTGGGATATATTCGATCATTAAAGCACAAGGTTTCACACACACATACTATTATTTTCTATTAAAGTAAAATGAACTCTATTAAAGAATATTTTTTAAAAGGATATTGACACAAAAAATTAAGCCCTAGGATTACTAAATAATCCATTATCATCTCTTATTTTTCAATTTTGTTGGTTTGACTACAGATTGCAAACATTTAATCCTACCTTCGCTTACAAGTTTTTGTAGCATACTCTCATTAATTGCAGTCCAGTGAATAAGGCTTCCCCGAAATTCCTAAGCAGCGTTTGGATAATCGGTGTGAAACAAAAACTCTTCGCATTATGCTTTATATAACCTTTTTAATACAGTTCAACCTTCCAAGCTCAGAAATCCGAGCTTTATCACTTTAAAAAAAAAGGTTTTATAAATACGGGTAAAGGAAACACGACACTCAATTATGGCGTCGCGTTGTTCAACCTGAAAGGGTAACAGTAGCTGTCATCGAACTGAAAGACAAAAACATGGGATTATTGTGTCGAACAAGTGACGGGATTAAGCGAACAATAGCTACTGTTTGGCAATTTTCCAGCAAGGGCTGGGAAGGGTCTTTTCGTGAGGTTAGAATTTAAAGCTTTTAGCTTCGAAAAATACAATCAAAACAACTTTAAAATGCAAGCGAATTAGATTATATTGTTTACTTTGTTGGATGAGAATGGGCAGAGAAATTTTCTAAACTTCATTTGGATCTTGCGGTAGATATTTAGAGTACTTCAAGCATGAATTTACGAGACGATATTTAAAAGTTCAAGAGATTAAATTACAGCGAGAAGTTGAAATTTTGCTCATAGATCGTCATGGTCTTGTTTCTTATTTTGAAACTTTAAGAGGAATGGTTTCTGAAATGGAAAACATTTCTGAATGACAAACCAAGCAGTTTAGAGATGCGATTTAGGCATTAATCTTGTGCTAATTCTACAGATAATTACATGCATTTTTATTACGCTTGTAAGGGTCATTTGCGATTACTTGACTTGTTTCATAACACTTTATATACACTAAGAAGGTTTGAATGCTGATTAGCAAATTTAGTTTTAGCGTTCACTTTATTAGAGATTTTAAGCATTCTGAACAAATTTCAAGGCTATATTGTCTGTTTAATTTAGTAAAAGCGTAAATGAAAGATGAATTAAATATGTTTAAAAACAGAAATTGTAGATTATTTTGGAGGGACTATGAGCCCATCATCGTCAGGATATAAGTCAACACGAAAGGAAAACTTAAGTTATAGCAACTTTTCAGGCTAGAGCTATAAATATAACGAGATCTCTATTCGAAACACAGCATTTATTCTATTACAGAGAAAAAACCCGATTATAATAACCCGATTATAACAACTGGGCTACCGCTAAACTACATACAAAGGCGGAGAAGCTCTAATACCGTTAACTAGTGTGTTTGATAAGGTAGTAACGAGATACTGGGTGCTCCGCCTTTACACGTAGCCTGGAAGGGCTTAAGTGAGTTTGGCAACGTTAGATGAAGTGTAACTTTATGATTATTAACTTATTTGAGTTTTCCACTGCTTTTAGAATTTACGATGGTTGTAGTCCTTCCGAAATGGCGGTTAACGTTTTTTGGTTTTAAATATCTTTAAATTTTTACCGAATCAACTACATTTTTGACTGATTTAACTTTGTTCGAGATTGATTAGTAATTAGCCCGGCAAACTAAAAAAAATTAATTACCCGACATAGAAGCCGGTTAATAAAGAGTTTGTGGCAAAAAATAATAATCGGTAAAACTTGAAGCATAAACGACCTTTTTTTACGTAAATCTGAGTGAGACGTCAATTTCTATTTTGATGTCCTTAATTTGCACCACGAAAATACATTGAGGGAATGCGAATTACCCGTCCTGTCAAACTCAAATGGTTTCTTGCTATACTTGGTTAATGGTGTTTTTTATGCACAAAGGGTACCTTCAGCACACTTCTTACCCCATACTTCCTATTGAAACTGGCATCCAGTCCAAATAATTTACGCAGTGGATCCATGATCTACCATTCTCTCCTCACCTTCCCGCCTTAGTAAAAAACACGTTTAGATAATCCATGCAGAGTTGCCAGGATTGGGCGCAATTGTTCCTCTTTGGGCTCATTTTTAACTTGGGGCTAAAATGGATTTGTATTTTATTGTCTTTGCGGAAAAGAAACAACAGCCAATCGATTTGTCTTGTAAGGTTGTTTATACCTAAGCAGTATATTTTTTTAATTCTATCCAATCTTGGCATCCCCAATTATGAAATACTGTTAGCTAGACAAAATTCCCTAGTTTGAGCGTTTCCATTCTGATTATAATCAAGTGAATGCGATTTTAAGTGTTTGGTGGAGAGTGAGGTGCCAGCTCAGATGTTGCCTCATCATCTGACCGTGGTTCAAAATTAGTTGGTGTTAACCTCGGATCTTTCTCTTCGGGATTGATCCTAGACCGTCGCCAATAGCCCGTTGTGTTGCCCCAGTGCAACGTTAATTAACTACCTATTTAACTGTTTGAATCACTTACTACGTTTAATTTGAACCCTCAACGGGCATCGACAAAAAATCTAAACTCAAATATAGAAATCCAAATCATGTTCCTGCTGAAATGGCATCATCTGACCGTGATTAAAAATGACGAGGTGTTGTCCTCGGAACTTTCTCTTTGGGATTGATCCCAGACCGCCGCCAATAGCCTGTTGTGTTGCTCCTGTGCGACGTTAATTTAACTAATTACCTACTTACCTCCGGCTGAAATGGTTTTAAATGCTTCTCAGAAAAATGTCAATATGTGTCTTTAGAGGTCGGATAAAAATGCTAAACTATTATGCGTTTACATATTGAAACTTAAACTAAAACAATTCAGATAAGTAAATGTATGTGTCCACATTGAATATAATAGTTACCTTCATTAATATTACTATCAAGAGTAGAAATGATAGATAATATTTTCATTAAATTTTGTAAAAATAAGTCTAATTTTGGAACCACAAAAGAAGTATTGAAAGCATTGTAATTATCTTCAGAAATTGCTTAACGACATCATTAGTAAGATGGAAACAAAAGATTCTACATCTTTCAAGGGAAATGCCAATGCTCGTCTGGGTTGCACGGGCGAAACGTTAAGCACCTGAAGAAGTAGGAAACTACGCTTTTCACGTCCATTCATTTTCACGTCCATGTACAAAGAATAGTTGAAGAATCCCCTCCTGCTAAGAAGCTTATGGATCCAGCTCTCGACAAAGAAATCTATTTTACATAAATGAGAAGCGTCTGCAGCTATCAAGGCTAGTTTTTAAGTATTTAATAAAATTTCTAACGCAGTTATCATGAAATGCATTGGATTATACGAGGTATTAAAACCTGAAAATGATGACGAGGTCAACATCTGAGTTGGCAACCCACTCTCCAAACTTCTGCGCCACGCCAACTTGAGGATATTTGAGTCCACGATAGATTTAACGTGCACCAGCTCCCTCGTACACGATTTTTGAACTTGCAACCCACCGGTTGCTAATCCAGTCCGTTACTCATCCAACTGGGCTACCGCCCCCCTTTAAATTACGGATTCTGTACGAGACAATAATTTTGGATTCATACGAGATTATAAACCTTATTTCCGTTTTCACAGAGTTAATTATTCGTTATGTTCTCTTTTGCATTTACCTCAAGGGACAATTAAGAGTAAATGGTAACATTTTCGAATAACGATGTAACGAAAGTAATGTATTATAGATATGTAAATTTTAGTTTCCAATTTCTGTCACTTTTACAGAAAGTTATTTCAAAGTTACAGAAAGTTAAGCAATATTGCATAACTGATTACGCAGTTCTCTGCGAAAGCTTAACGTAGTCAAGAATTATGGACATCAAAAGAGCTAATATGACTCTCTCGATACATATTATGTGCTTTTAATCTGTCATGGCTGTCAGGACGATAATTAAGGCTATGGAAACGTTTATTCAGTTTATTTCATGTAATAAAATGTGTAAAGTGCATTTTTAAACACATTAAAGAAATTTCCAGTTTCCCATTTAAAAATAAAGTTTCAAAGGTTAAGTTTAAAGGTAAAGTTTAACGAACTTTCGAATTAGCTTCGTTTCAGGTACACAGGTTTAGATGTAAAAGGTACAGTCATGATGGTGGACGATTTGCTCCACCGAAATAGCTATTGACCGTTTTTTAACCTGTTTTTATCTTTATCCGTCATATTTTAAAATTTTTTAATTTTTGACTTTCTTCGTTTATTAGCACTTTCAAAATGTATTCCAGATATACCGCATGAGAACTTGTATATTCGGTCAACGATTCATGCCTTTAAAGATATTAAGCTTTAGAATCATGGATCCGTCACATGCGATGCAAAGCTCATAAATGATATGTTCATGTTCTTTCATGATAGGAATTTAGTGACTCCTACGATTTACAAGTATCTAGTTCCATTTTTAAATCCTTCACTTTATATTCCGTTTATTTCGTAAATGGAAGTTATTTGTCAATAAACTAAACTTAAAATGGCAGTGAAACCCCCAAATACATTAAACCGAAATATTAAAGGAAATTGTTTATATCCCCTTTCCACTTTTTTAACTTGAAACTAATTCTGCAAACACTCTAAATTCCCCAAACTAACGTTTTATGCTTATTTTCGCGATTTCCACATCTAGTAGTTCCATTCGTCGATCAGAACATTTTCTCTCGTATATTTCACCTGTCTCATTGGATAATCCCCCGATACCTTTATGATAGCACTAGGTAAGAAATCAATGTGTCCGAAAAATATGTCTCCGGTATCATACGTTCCGGTTCTGATCCAGTACAATATGTCGATTCATTCAAGAGAAGCAATCCTGAGTGTTGTCAGGGTAAGTCGATGTAAGTGGTATGTCGACGGCATCTAATGAGACTGCTTGTCACTCTGATATCAGGTATCAAGTCTCTTCCTCTTGCGTTTCCATATGAGTAGTTGGTATTTCTCTCAGTATATTGCATTTCGGTGTCATATTAACCTGAATGCAACAAATCGCTGATGTTTACTGGTCATGAAATCGTGAATTTCGTATTTGGGCGACTAAAAGCATTAGCAAAAGCTGTATCATTAAATTGTACTGTTTGCATTTTCCAAAGAGGAATATTCGCTTGTGCACATATGAATCAGTGACTTTTAAAGGTCGATGAATTTTTCGTTGCTCTCAAATGTAGAGCGAGATTATTTTGTTTTTAAGCAGTACGCTGTGTGTGTGTGTGTGTGTGTGGTAGACTGCATCCTTAGCCGTCAATAAACGTGACGAAATTTGACTCCGAGATTATAGATACTTGACAAAATATTCACTTTCATGCATTAAACAGTGAATAGATAGAAATTGAAGAAGACGAATTAAAACCTAGTCCCAAATTTTAAGTTTTTGATATTTATCCATGCAGTCATAATTCAAATTGTGGATCCAGACAAATTTATACATTATACACTGCTGGCCACCGTAAATGCAACACCCTGAAGGAAGCATGCAAATAATATGAAATTTACAACATGCATTAGCGGAGGTGAGATATGCAAATGATTAGAATTTCAGCGCAGACGCACATCACGCGCGCCTGTGGCGCCACTTCAAAGCGCTATTTAAGGCTTGGAGATTTCGACGATTTCAAGTACGGCAATTGTGTTTTTCTTGTGGTTTTTTCAAAAAAATGATCAATTATGCCTCGTAGAAAACAGCGATCATCTTTTGATCAAGTATCCGAGTTCGACAGAGGAAGGATAGTGGCCTACCGAGATTGTGGATTATCTTTCAGGGAAATCGGTAGTCGAGTTGGACGAAACCAAACAACTGTAATGCGGATATGTGATCGTTGGATGCAGGAGGGTACGACGGACCGACGTGTTCGATCGCATCCACCTCAGTGCACCACTTCACGTGATGACAGGCATATTGTGCGTATGGCAGTGACGGATCGCTCAGCCACATCACGAACCACAGCACAGCATATTCAGTCTGTACCGCATCATCCAGTGTCTGCGCGTACCATTCGACGCCGTTTACAGCAGAGTGGTCTGTCCGCAAGACGTCCATTGCTTCGTCTACCCTTGACGCAGAACCACAGACGTTTCCGCCGCCAATGGTGCGATGAAAGAAGGATGTGGACGGCAGAATGGAATGAAATTGTCTTTACTGACGAGTCACGCTTCTGTCTGCAACACCACGATGGTCGGATTCGAGTCTGGAGACACCGTGGAGAGAGGATGCTGAACAGCTGCGTTATGCACCGCCACACTGGTCCTGCACCGGGTATTATGGTATGGGGCGGTATTGGATATCACTCTCGCACTCCTCTAGTATGCATTGCCGGTACTTTAAACAGCCAGCGCTACATCTCCGAGGTGTTGGAGCCAGTTGTCCTTCCTTACCTTCAGGGCTTGCCCACAGCCATATTTCAACAGGATAATGCGCGACCACACGTGGCACGCATTGTCCAAGGGTTATTCGTCAATCGCCAGATTGAATTGCTTCCCTGGCCAGCTCGCTCTCCGGATCTTTCGCCGATAGAAAACATGTGGTCCATGGTTGCTCAACGATTGACCCAGAATACATCCCCAGCTGCCACACCAGATCAACTTTGGCAACATGTGGAAGCTGCTTGGTCTGCTGTACCCCAAGAACACATCTAAAGTCTCTTTGAATCAATGCCGAGGCGTGTGGCAGCGGTGATCTCCAACAATGGCGGCTACTCTGGCTACTGATTTTGGCAGGAACCACACTTCACAGAAGTCTATAAATGTAATCATTTGATACTTGGTCAACATGTTATCTACAAAATAAATTTTGTTGTGATATCTCTTGTCTTTCTTGGTGTTGCAATTTGGGTGGCCAGCAGTGTATTAAAGTAGTCTCTTTTAAGCAAAGATAATTTTTCTGAGCAGTACATTACGTAACCATTGAATTTAAGGTTTCTCTAATCAAAGTCTTCATTAACCCTCCAAATGGTTTCGACGACATATCTCGTCCATCAAGATCTGTCCAAATGTGCTAATGACGAGGTATCTCGTCATAAATAATACCGATTGAATTCCGAATGATGAAGATATTGCCGTTTTTGATGATGACGAGATCAAGATTTGCAGTTTTTTCTAAGGAAGAGATATCTCGTCCATCAAAAATTGGTTAGTTTTGCTAATGACGATATACCTCGTCGAGACAACCACCAGGAAGGTTAAATACCACGTTTTTTCTTAATGTTTCTGCCACTCTTAGAAAATCAGTTGCTTTCGCTGTTTTAGGAAACACACTTCATTAATCTTGTCTTTTGAATTTATTTGGAATCTCTTATGACCTCACAAATAAATATTACATTGAATAAAACAATATTCTGTCTCAAGAACACAGCATTCAAAATTTTAAATTTCAAATTTGTCAAAATCAGTCACCTTTTTTATTTTTTTCATCAATTACAAGAATAAAATTTCGACATAATATGAAAACCTGTAACAAAATGTCATAAGGGTGCATTATGATAAACGCTTATTTGCAAGTACAGAAAAGGAATTCGAAATGAGTTTTTGCGTGGTGGAATAAAATGAAAATCTAAATAATAGAGTGCTCATAAAAGAACTGTATATTAGTCAACAAATGAAGATATTTCTATCCACTGGTTTATTCTCGCTCGATAAAACAAGAATTGATCTTCATCGCCGGATCTATGTATATTTTCTTTTTTTAGTTCTATTATATATATATATATATATATATATATATTAAAAGCGTCACACAGAAAGCGTTGGTATGTTTCGCCATGGTGTTTTTATAACATTTTCTTTATTTCCCCATACAATGAATTTCGTTGAAATTTTACCAATGAAGTTCGACGCGCTTCCCTGGGGAACATTATGATGTATGTTTTGTGATACGTGATCTTATTTGCTCTTTTACTTCAAGTGTTTTTAACAATTCTATTTTATTTGATAGAAAAATAGCTGTATAAAAGAAACAAATAGAGACAGTGAACAGGAGGGTTTTAATTTTCTCTCTTTGTTTCATTTATATGAAACAAGATATTCATTCACTTTTGGTGTTTGACTTGTATCCTTCTGTCTCTTTTTATTGAATAGGATTAAATGAATAGTAAAAATAATAAAATAATAGCAGGTCTGTTCTATTCAAATACAATAATAGCTTGGAAATTAATTACCGGTACCATACTTTGCGCTGAAATTTTAAGCGTACACAAACATGAAAAACAGCTCTATATACAATGACAGGATGACTTCTCAGCATACTTATCTATTTTTTATAATATTCACTGCTAATTTAGGAAATCACAGTGAGGTTTTAAAATTTTTTCAAGTGTATTAAGTGTATGCTTAGTGTGAATAAGAAAATATCTCCAATTCGTATTTTCCACAGTTGAAATGTAATTTTCTGTCGTGACCATTAGATCGCTGGTCATTTTGAGCTTCAAATGATGAGAGATGAATATCTTTTAATGGACTCTCAGACGACGGTGATTTGGAGACAGACGCGTTCTATTTGGTAATTACTCTCGACGCGAGTCCAAACACGAGATTCCTATTTATCAGTTAATCTATGGAATTAATATAATTTTTGTTTGGTAATGTTCTGATTGATGCTAACTAGTCCCAGACCTAACGCTTAAAAAGAATTACAAGCCAATGCGAATATCCATGCCCAGATTGGAATTCGGCAAAAGGCCTGTTGAACTAATGGCTATTTTATTCCCTATAATGTCGGTGAAAATTGATTGGAAATTAAAACACACATCTCTAAGTACACACTTGTCCTAAAATTAAGACTTTTGCAATTCGATATAAATCGCATGCTAAGTATCTACTTGCATCGAAGTACCTCAAATGACAAATCAATATTCCACAAGCTATGTGGAATAAAATAAGAACACTCACATGCCTCGAGGTGCTACAGGGAACTGAAAGAAGTGAACAAAAAATGCTTAGGTAAACACATTGTATTTTAGTTATTGAGAAATAAACATTTTTGATCTGTTAAAAGCAACCTAATAGGAAATGTGCTGACCTTTGACCTAATTCAGTCCCCGCAACGTGAAGACATGCTTTTCACAAGACTGTCCAAGAGTTCCTGTGGAAAAGAGTCCCATTCGCGCCCTAGAGAACGTCTTTGCTCTTAGCGGTCCTTTGTGGTGTTGTGTAGGCTGCAATGCAACGTTCTGGAGTATTCCAGGCATGCTTTGTTGGATTGAAATCGGGTGACCTTGCTTGAAGCGAATTCACTATTACCCTTAATTTTTGGTTAACGTTGTTTGGTCCAATATGGCCCTTGCGCCATAAGTTTTGGATACGTGTGTATATTATCTTATTTGTTTTCTTGTTTTTGACTTATTGCTAACATCCACGCCGTTCGACCCATAGCCCATGCATCTTGTAGGTGGCATAAAAATACCTTCTATAATTTTTCATACTTCTGTGTACTATAAAACTGTTCGAGAAAGACTACGTCAAGTGATCAAGGTTATCAAAGTTTATTGCTTTCTGGTTAACCCTCTGAGTGATTCACACGCATATATTCGTTCTGCAACCTTCAGTTTTCCCTGCAGTTTTGACTTTGTTGATCAATAGAATCATTTCTGTGATTTTTTCAACCAATAGATGTGGTCATTTAGCCATTATTTATAGCGTAGGGTAAAACCAATACTACACCAAGAAATCCCGTGACGCTCAGACGGTTAACCCCCTAGTGATTGTCTTGACTAGGTATCTAGTCATTAACAAAACCATTAGCAGATCTTGATGGACGAGATATCTCGTCATTAGAAGAAAACTGACCATATCTCGACCTCGTCATCATAAAAAATATCCAATATCTTCATGACGATACATCTCGCCATTAGCAAAATTGGTCACATCTTGATGTACGAGATATTTCGTCAAATTCACTTGGTAATAAGTTAAATTGCGTTTGAGAGAGTTTGCCTGAAGGATCGAGTTCTGAATACCAGTTCAATTTAGCCGAGAGACCCGTAGTGATAGAAAATACTCAAACCTTCCGTGTTTGCAAACGCAGTGAGGAACGATCGAGATGTCTGGAAGTCATACAATCTTCGTATCGCACAGTTTTGCACTAATGAATATTCAGAACACTGCATCTCACTGGAATGCCGTAGCACGTGTCTTCCAATTAAGCGGAGTGTTTATTGCTCAGTTTCCAGAGGACGGAGCTACCCGCTCGAAAGTCCTCACTCGTATGTAAATAAGGACAACATAACTTGGGACTCCCTTGACAGCGGTGGCCAAATAAAATCCTTCCCTGCAGTGGGAAGGTGAATTCGACTATCAACCTTGAATACAAAATGTTGTCGGTTCTCTTCTGATTCCGAAAACACTCTGTTCCGCTAGAAGGGATATGGAAGTTTGTACTTCCTTAATTTTAATTTAAAGATTACCCTCTTACCATAAAAGGTTTTTTAATGCAAATTTTTTTGAAAGTTTTAAGGGCTTTGAATTTTTACTGTAGTCATTAAACCCCGAATCTATTCTCTTGTTTTATGCAATCGATTTATTCTTATTGTGATCGTTTATCACTGGTTTCAGAAGATAATGACCGACAAAAGCTTCTATCCACTAATTTGAACAGATCATTTTTACTTTTAATGCTTCTCATTGATAGCTCTGAACTTTTAAAATCTGGTATTGTATCAAACGATGACTGAATTTATTTTCTATATTTTTAGTTCCTCATTATTTATTTATTTTATTTCAAAGCCCTCTTTTTGGAAAAATCCATTTACTAAAGCCAAAATATCTATGCGTAAAGTAAGATATTGTATTCCAGACTTGTTTTATGTATTATCCTGTTGCTAAAACTTAGTTACTTATAAACTTGTTTCGAAATTCTAAGCTACACTGCTGGCCATCAAAAATGTAACACCATGAAAGAAGCATCCAATATCCTTGAAATTTGCACGATGCGTTTATCATTGAAGAATATGCAAATGATTAGCACTGCAGGGCGTGTAAGCAAATCATGTATGCCAGTAACCCCCTCTAAAAAGTATATAAAGGGAAAACAGAGAGCCGGTTTTAGGTATTGGAATTGTGTTTTCTCGCTGTTCCTGTTTATAGGAAGTTTAATTATGCCTCTTCGAAAAATACGGCAGTCATACGAGCACGTTTCTGAGTTTGATAGAGGAAGAATCGTGACTTATCGATACAGCGGATTATACTGAGAAATAGGTGCTCGTGTTGAATGAAATCAAGCCACAGTAATGTGAATATGGAATCGGGGATTTCAAGAGGGACGAACTGACCGACCGGAACTATTGTAGCAGCCTCATCACACCACCGAACGTGAGGACAAACATCTTATGAACATGGCTATTGCGGATCGTACTGCAACATCAAGACTCCTAGATCAAGAATTACGGTGTGTTACCCAACAACCTGTGTCGGCAAGTACAATTCGACGTCGTCTGCAGCAGCGGGGAATTTTTTCAAGGCGTCCATTACTGCGACTATCTTTGGCTCTATACCACAAGCGTCTGGAATTGCAATGGTGCATAGAACGCCGCACATGAGCAAACGAATGGCATTTGTACAATAAATGACTGCTATCTCTTACCCTCCATGATGTTATATTTTCGATGGCCAGTATTGTATATGAATCGTTTGTCATTAATTGCGTACTCATAAATCTTACACTAAGAAACAGACTAGCTAAATTTTTATACTGAATTTATTACTCTATGCTGTAGTTTGTATTTAAAACCCTTTTCTTCTTACCGTAATTTCTTGGTTGTATTTTATGTATTTCATACTGCTGAATTTGAATTTGATTCTCATTTTTCACCCTCCTACTCTGTTCCTCAAATCCTCTTTCTCGACATTTTTTTACTTGACCTTGTTTGTGTTTGGCGCAGCTTGAACCATAAAACCCCAAACAACCAATCAGTTTTCATATATATACTTAAATTCATTTTTAACAACAAAACGTATAAAACTTTATAACTATATTGCTTACAAATATTAGACCTTTTTAACTGATCATAATTATATTCACTTTACATATATCAAGTTTAAAAAAAAACCGTTACATTCATTTTGTTGTCTGTTCTTTTGTAAGCCTCACTGTAATTCATGATTGTTTTCCTTCAAAAATTTACAGTAATACATATTTGACCTGTGTTAAAAATCTTATTTCAATAAAAATGTTATTTTTGCTTAGAATGCTATTTTTCTATACAAAAAGCAACGCTTTCAGAAATAGTGAATTTTTGAGACCAATTTTTGAGTAAATAGGTGCAAGTTATACTGAATAATCACCAGTTTCGGAGGATAATCGTGATCAGAACAGCGTTATCATTTATCGATGATATTGTTTTCGGTACAATCGCTTTTCAACTAATATTCTTTCTAAATATTCTATTGCATCGATTCATTCCAGTGAAAATAGAAATCGATATCTTTATATTCAATTATACAAAATGAAGTGCTTTGAATAAAATTGTAACACTCTTCGTACCTTATCATATACTTGATGACGGTATTTCGAAATCCACTTTATGAGAGCAACCTAAAATCCTTCGGATGGATGATTTGTTGATGCTTTTACGTTTTCGATAGAAATTATCATTTGCCATTGAAATTCCTTTTGTTTATTCCCATTTTCTTTCCATTCAGAGTAACATTTTTTCGACAATCACAACAATCGAAAAGAAAAGAAAAAGATTTAGAGATTTTTTGAGATGCACTTTGCGAATCAATATTCATATCAGTAGACACATTTTGATCTGCTATCCCAGCCTTTATGTTACTCAACAATTGGAATTATTGACATTTGATAAGCTTCCTTTTTATCTAAACGACAAATTAATAAAATTGTGCAATAAAAATTACTTTAAAATAAAACATCCTCTAATATAAAATTTATATTCATTAAGGCATTTTATATCTTATTTTATATCTGATCGAAGAATTTACTTCTGCGGTCCAAATGTTCTCGCATGATACATATCGGGGTTACCTTAAAATGTAATTTATCACCGTTTTCGCAACGTTTGGTTTGTCTAATTATTGACCGATCAATTGTCAATTTGGAATTTATTCTTTTGAATTTTTACTGGCGAAAGCGCTTGGAGCGTTTACGTAAAACAAACCACTTGACGTTACGTTCAGAATATGTACAGGAAGCATGTATCGCCGCTGAAATACTACTGCCACCTATATTTAGCTTGACCAGAAAATTCCTGTCATACATTATCCAATATACATTATATGCATTATCCAATGTAAATTCATAAACGCTGTCCTTTGCAATTCTATTAATATGGCTCAATTGAATTGGGAATGAACTAGATTCAACCAAAGACCTTCGTGTACGTGGGGCTGGTGCACGTTAAATCTGTCATGACCTGAAATGTCCTCGCGTTGGAGTGGTGTGGAAGTTTGGAGAGTGGGGTGCCAGCTCAGGTATTAACCTCGTCATCTGACCGTGGTTCAAAATAACGACGTGTTGATCCCGGACCGTCGCCAATAGCCCGTTGTGCGACGTTGATTCAAGTACCTACCTAATGAATCGTACCTAATGATCTTTAATTTAACTTCCTCTTGAGCAATATATATATAATTTTAATCTTTTATATATATATATTATATATATATAAAAGATTAAAATTTGACGTGGTTTTGAGAAATTCGTAGTGGCTCGGAATCAATTTTCAGTCGCTCCAGTCCAACTACCTCTCGCGTTGCAAAAACCACAAAGAGCGACAAACCAAACCAAAAAGATATCAATGAATGCAATGCTAAACTGCTATTTTAAAATTCCAGTCCAATTACCAGAAACTGCATTGCTAATAACTGCACAAAATCAACCTGTTACTTCATGATGTTTGGGTAGGTAGTTGAATTAAACATTGCACTGGAGCAACGCAATGGACTATTGGTGACGATCCGGGATCAATCGTGAAGGGAGAGCTCCGAGGACTCATCTTGAATCAGATGACGTGGTCGCACCTGAGCTGGCACCCCACTCTCCAAACTTCTACGCCCTGACAACATAAGAACATTTAAAGCCACGAAATATTTAACGTGCACAAGTCCTCACGTACACTACGGTCTTTGACTGGATCTAGTTTTGAACTTGCAACCCTCAGGTTGCTAATCCGCTACTCTACTGCGACCCGAACAATTCATAGTGGTCCGGAATCAATTTTAAGCCGTTTTAGTCTAACTAGCCCTCGTGTGGTAAAAAATAACCGTAGAATGACAAACCAAAACCAAAAAGGATATTAATGAAAACAATGCTGATCTGCTATTTTAGAATTCCAGTCCAATTATATATACCAGAGACTGCATTGTTAATAACTGCACAAGATCAACCTAAGAACTGTTACTTCACACAAGGGAAAATAAAAAGGCGTATTTTTAATTATTAATGCTATTGGACATTAATGTATTCGTAATACTTCATCGACTTACTTTACCGTAAGTCGAAAAAGACTTCTTTTCACTCCTTAAATTAAAAATGACTTAAAGTTACTCTAAATGTTCCGATCTTGTTAGATCAAGTCGATGAGTTCGCGTAGCTTCGCCGTAACCTAATCGGGGAAGTCTCATTATTTATTCTTTTCATGTATCCCCATCTCAAAGTCGAGCAACGTTGGCTGTCATTTCTACCATAAGCCAGTAAACGATAATCTAACAATGAATTCTTTCTTATCTCAAGCGCACATTCTCTTATTGAGATGGATTCTTTTTGAGCATAAAAAGTTCCTTTCCATTATACGGTTCGCTAGGCACGAGGTACAGTCTGCGTACTTTGTATCGCTATTTAATATATGCTGATGAATAAAAATTGCTCCTGTAATAGCTACATATGCAAAACGTATGAAAAAAGCGCCAAATAGAATAAAATTTCTTCCCCGTCTTAGCTAAGCTGGACTCGTGGGTAAGCTTGAATTTTAAAGAGACGTTTTAAATGGCGCAAGAGACTCACTAAGCCGTATGGATTGCAGTATTTATCAACGAATTCATTAGAAGAATTTAACGGAGGAATCCTCACAATACTCATTTTAAGAGGTATCGTAAATTTATTAGTTCTCAAATGCTCAACGAAACATAATAGATTCAGAACGGAACGGATACCTATAGAAATACGTGTTTGTGATCACTTAAAAGCTGTGAAAATAAAATGACTTCGAGGAAATGCTTATTTTGTATTAAACTGGATGTTTATATTTATCAGAAGTAATTCTCGGACCATAAAAACCTGGCGTTTGCGATTAGTCTTTCCGTCAATTCAGTTTTCAAAATAAAAAGTTGCTTGAGCAACGTTATTAAATTTCTCTGAAACGTATCGCTTTTATAGGAATAAAAATGATCCCAATAACAGGGTATGCCTCTCTTTTGTATGGAATGTGTCTAGATATTTTGATCAATGAGTTAATATTTGTTGACAAATTTGAATATTAATAGTGCATAAAACTTTGCATTTAAGGGGACAGTGGACTTCCAATGTCAACAAAATCGATTTTTTAACTTTAGCGTTAAAAATTAATTTATATCAAACACTATGGATAGCAATAAGAATTTTCCAATTATGAGGCTGTTGAAGTTACATATACATGCTGTATTTTGAAGATGGAATTATATATACAACATAAAACATATAGCAGATAAGTATAGTAAGTCTAACCAACAAAAAAGGCGTTTTCTCCGATTGAGATATTTTGACGTTCTGATTTTAAAATGTTCCTACGCATTTCAGATTTTAATTGATTTCCTTGAAATTTGTTTTGAATATCCTTAATCCTTGCATTCTGATATATATATCTGATGCAAATGAGGAATTAATCATGTTTCCACATTTTGAAAGTTTGGTTTAAAATGTTGATTGACTATGCTTTTTTACAAAATTTTAAGTAGTTCAGTACAAAAACTTTTTTACTTTTCAATTGAGTAATATTTACCAAATGGAGTTAATTTGATTTATATGTATGCAAAATAATGAGTGAATTAAATTTTGACAAAGCTGGAAAACTATTGCGCATGGGACCTATCAATTTTTGCTGATTTATCAAAACTTTTGAACATGATTTTGTAATAACTTCCGCATAACTTAATATTTTCGGACCAAACTGAATGTATAGGATTTTTAGTAGAAAACGAATTGCAAATTTTATGAGGATTGGATAATGGCAGAAGTTTGTTTTGAAAGTCGACTGTCCCCTTAAAATCAGGGGCCCCGGTAGCCCGGTTGGAAGAGCAGCGGATTAGAAGTTGCGAGTTCGAAACTCAATCCAACCAAAGACTGTCGTATACATTGGGGCTGGTGCACGTTAAATCTGTCGTGGCCTGAAATGTCCTCTCGTTGGCGTGGTGTGGAAGTTTGGAAAATGGGGTATCAGCTCATGTGTTGACCACGTCATCTGACCGTGGTTCCAGATGACGAAATGTCCTCGAATCTTTCCCTTCGGGGTTGATCCCGGATCGTCGCCAATAGCCCTTTGTGTCGTTCCAGTGTGACATTAATTCGAATACCTACTTGCATTTCTTAAAACTAGTAAACGGACGACGTTGTTTGAAAATCAATAAATAGCAGTATATTGATATATTAATACAAATCGTTACCAAGATATTTCGAAGCAAAATGCTTCCGTTTCTAAAATCATCAGATGATAGAAAGTAAGTATAATGCACTTAATTATAAGACAAACTAATCTTTGTAAGTAGAAAAGTACTTAGAATTGTATACTTAGCGCGCAGTGTAAGTTTTAGTTTTACCCCGTAATTCTTTATATTTTTCATTATTCTGTATGTGCTTAGCATAATGTGTCGTACATTTTCAACAATTTATCAAACGATTTTGAGTTTAAGGTTTTCTTAAGCTCTGAACTACTTTGCAATATACCCGAATATAATTTGCGATAATAAACTAAAAATTTAGAAATAATTTTCTTGCTGGGTGTTAGAAATGAAATGGCATCTTGGCTTAAATTAATTTTGTTAGCAATTTTCTTGCTTTGGGAGTTTCTGGATTGAATTGTTCTACAACTTTCCTTAAGAACTACTAATTCAAATTTTTTTTTTAAATTAAACTGTTTTAGTTTTAATTTAAACTGAGACTAATTGTTAAGTTTTAAAATACTCCAGGAAAGTAAGCGGTTACTCTATAGGAGTACCCATTTAACTTTCATTTAACTGGTATGGGGTTCTTAGTGCAATGTCAATCTGGAAAACAGCAATCAAGTAGGTAGGTAGGTATTTTAATTAGCGTCACACTGGAGAAACACAACGGGCTATTGCAATCAAGTAGAAAATTGTTACTTTATAGTATGTTTTATATTGAATGTTATAGAGTACAACCTTGTTTATACGAGCTCCGATTAACCCCAAGTATCGGTTTTATCGAAGCCGAATTTCATACCGAGTTTTTAAGCTTTAAATAAAGTTTCATTGACGAGTGTACGCAATTAGTCCAAAGAGGCGAGAAAGTGCTGCAAAACAGAAGACCGTTAAATCTCCAAGTGGTTTCGACGAGATATCTCGTCCACCAAGATTTGACAAATTTTGCTAATGACGAGGTATCTCGACATCAAGGTATTACCGATATTTTGATGATGACGAGATCAAGATCTGGTGAGTTTTTACTTCTAATGACAAGATATCTCGTCCATCAAGATCTAGTAAGTTTTGCTGATGACAAGATACCTCATCGAGACAACCACCAGGAGGGTTAAGGATTTTTTAAGTGCTTTAAAAGGTACTTAATTCATATCCAGATTTATTGCAAATATCACACTAAATACATACCGTGATACAAATCCGAGTATCGATTATTCTTAATCTAGCTTTATGAAAATATTTCAACAGCAGAAGTAGTAGCATGTAGTACAGTAAATTTATTCTGTATTTCGTATAGGATGTTTTATGTTTCTACGACAAATTATCCGAGGTGGTCTCGGTCCACTTTACCTCTGATAAACAAGGTTCTATTGTACTTGAAAAACATTATATCATAAATTGATCTTATGCTTGTGTACCATTCGATAAAATGTATTTCTCCAATCACTTAAAGCATCTGTTAGTCATCAAAACTGTGAAAGCCTGAAGGAAAATTGATAAATTATTTATTTCCCGTGTTGTGCTTTTCACTGTGTTGAAAAGTTTATCTTTATTTTGATCGAATGCTCAATAAAAGCACCCCACCTGTATCAGACGCTAAATCGAGACTGTGAAAGGATAAACAGCTGTTCGTGTCAGCCTCCTGCTATTCACAGCGTTTTTAAGTAATGTTCGCAAGGTATAATAAATGGACTGATGCAGATGCTGTGAAAAACACACGCCCTCTAAGCACTTTTCTCGTTATATTTCACTTCATCACAAGTAAAATTAATTGTCAAAAGAGTGAGGGTATGGAGGTTCTTTTTCATCAAATTTTGCTTTGAAGGGAAAGAATGCGGGAGCATAAAATCTTCCAATGTCACAGATTCGATAATCGTTAAAGGGGCTTCGACTGCTGTTGACCTACGACGGCGCAGTCTGTCCAAAAATAACCAATCGAACAGATCGGCTTCGACTATTACTAAGTGAAAGTCTATAGCGCTATTTCAAAGGTTAAGGAAATGGGTACTCAAAATGTATTGGAAACATTTATTCAAACTTGTCTGTTAAAGTCAACTGGGTGACTTATGCCACTTTGCCAAAGAAATCTTTTAATCCTGAGGGGGCTCACCCACATGTATCCGTTCTGCCACTTGCAGTATTCTCTTCATGACTAACTAGTTTTAACTTTCTTGACCAATCGAATCTTTCCAAATGATTCTATTCTAAGGAAAAGAGCAATAGAATCTTTCCAAAGGATTCTATTCCAAGGAGAAAGAACCAATAGAACTTTTCCAAATGATTTTATTCTAAGGAAAATAGCAATCGAATATTTCAAAAGGATTCTAATCCAAGGAAAGGACGAGCAGAATATTTCTGAAGAATTATAATCTAAGGAAAGGAGCAATAGAATCACCCTTTCTGAGCCTTATTATCATAAATACAAGGAAATTAAACCTTTAACCCTCTGAGAGCACACACGCATATATGCGTTCGATAACCTGCAGTCAACCCTGCATGACTTCTAACCAATAGAATATTTCCTGTGATTCTGTCAACCAATAAATGTGGTTATTTAGTCATGTGTGTTGTGTGAGGAAAAAGCAATGCTACGCTACTAGGAAATCACGTGATACTCAAAGAAAGAGAGAATAGTTCCTTTGCATTCTTAAAAAACAATCGAGAGTACGTCATTCGTGTATGTAATATTCTGTCTCAACTCTAAAGTATACCACTTCCATAATGGCGTATTTGACGTAAATTGTGTTCACGATTGACATGTTTTATTGGTCTCAGCACAAACAGAACGTCAACCGTCACTCATTTATCACAAACATTGAACTCTTGTCCAAACCCCTTTGTCTTGATTCCCAAGAGATTGTTGACCAAACATGGCCCTTGCGCCATAAAACCCCAAGATTTGTGTTGAAATTAACCTCATGTAATTAACCCTCCTGGTGGTTGTCTCGACGAGCAAAGCAAAGCTCATCATTAGCAAAACTGACCAGATCTTGATGAACGATATATCTCTTCATTTGAAAGAAACTGACCAGATATTGATCTCGTCATCCTCAAAAAAATTGGCAACATCTTGATGACGAGATATCTCGTCATTAGCAAAATTGGTCTGATCTTGATAGACAAGGTGTCTCGTCGAAACCACTTGGAGGGACAACAGAACAATATCGTATGGCAGGTAATATTAATGGTCCTTTCTGCTGCATTAAAGCAGCCACCGTGAATGATGTATGTATTAAACCTTGCTTACCGGTTTTAAGCTATTTTCTTATTCATGAACTATTTTCTTTTTAGTTTTATGCAAAATCCTGAATCTGTCTAAGGTTCATAGCGTCAGCCTTAGCACATATTATCGAAGACTTTTTGTTTTATTAGGGATCGTTTTATTTTCTTCCTTGAAGGTAGACTGCTGAGCATACCGGGTGTCTATGTAGGTCAAAATACCGGTCTCCACCTTCAGAAGAGGCGAATCAGGAGGTCAGCAAGGAAAGAGGAAGCATCCGAGAGGTGTTTGACAGGCTATTTTAACCTAACAGGAGATGTTTGTACCTGATAAGGCAGGCGGATCTTGAGACTCGAAATGTCATTCTTAATTGTTGTTGGTTTTTAATTTGGTATAAAACACGTGTACGGGAAATTATTTGAAAAAATGAGACGAAAAAAAATATTTTTCAAGCAGAATTGAAAGTTTCTGAAGCATGAAATACTTGCAATCGCGATGCATTTTTCCGAAGGACCGTTTTTTTGTTTTGACCAAAGAAAAGGTGGCTAAATTAACTATTTTCTTTCCTTATAAACCCTTTCAGTTTATGAAATTTCATTCCTAAAATGTGGATTTTATACAAAAATACGGAAGTAACCATTTTTCTTTAAAATCGTACTACTTATCGAAAATTTCTTGAGTGAGATAAAGCGAGTGAATTTATATATTGTATCTTTCATAGTTAAATTTCAAATAATTACATTCAAGTAGAAAGAACTTTCCCTCTAACTTATACAATCAAATCACGAACAAAGGTATGTAATAAAAAGAAACTTTCTCGAGCACCAAAGTCGGTCTAATTAGCAAAGTCTTTTCACAAAAGTGACTGTAGAACAACAAACCAAACCGAACGGCAAAGTAGTTTTTAAAAGGATAATACAACCTATTTGAAGCACATTTATAAAATCATGTTCATTTTATTTGTGTGGGTTTCACGGACATTTTTTCTTGTTCAACTATTATATTTCTTCATGTTTTAGAAAGCACTTTAGAAAGTTATTAAAACTAAAAACACAGATTAAAAATATGACTGTTAAAAGTATTCATTCCTTACCTTTACATGTTTTTACGATTATGAATGAATTGATTCCTTGAATGAAATCCTGAACAACAATATTGATGTCCAAACATCAACTTAAAACAATTGCCGTTAATGTAAAAACGTCTTTTCTATAAGGATTCAACACGGTGCTAGAAAAAGTACATTGCAAGGAAAGGATGTGCTTCTTTTAGACCAAACATCCTTTTCGTCAGCAGTCCGAAAAATTCTTTACTGAGGATGCAAAAACTGAGAAGATTCGTGTTATTGTAATGCAAATGTTCCGAGAATCGGCAAGCAACGGCAACAACCCGTTAGAAATACATTGTTTACGTTCTCTTCTAATGTGAAGAGACCAGGCATGACTGGGTTTCAATGCTGATTTGACACTTGTGTGTGTGACCTCAGACCTGTTTCTCTATCTCCCTGTCACGGATTGGAAGGCATAACGTCGTAGAGGGTAACAATCAACTCACGAAGCTTGAATCACTCGAATCCGTCCTCGCATGACCTATCCATAATGGATTTTTTTAAATCTATTCTTTTTCTCTTTCTCCTTAGATAAAATTCTTTCTTGAGGACATTGGGTTCTCTTTTCTAACTGGATGAGTTGATTTATATATGCAAAACAGGACTGCGAGACATCAATCTTGTTAATACGCATTAAAGATTTATTCGTACAGATACAAAATTTGTTGATGCGTATACATTTATTTATAGGGACATTGGAACACATCTTATTTTGTTCTACTGAAGAGGATTTTCTTTTGAGAATTTTTGATAAGATTGTGTACCTCCCAGTCGATTGTCACTGCTTTTCCTAGTTTTATTTGATGACCATTGCATTTAGATTGTATAGTAAATACCGTGAAATTGGAGCTAATAGCTCCGAACTCACGTAAAAAGTATTGTATTGTATACATTTATTAATGTACAGCAGCCAGAAAAACCGACCCACACCTCTTTATTCGCGCTTCGTTCATAGTAGACAATTTTCAAGGGAATCATTAAATTGGAATAACTTTTTCTATAAATGATATGTATAAAATTTGCATAAAGGACCGTCCTTATATCAAATTGCGCATAAACTTTATGATTTCCAATAGCAACCCCCAAATTTGATGCAAAATTTAACCTCGGGAACCAAGTTTCAAGAAGCCATTTGATCCAGTCTTTTCTGGATTATGAAAATGGACAATTTGCAGCTCCAAATGGACAATTAGCTTGACAACTCTTATACTTATCTTCCGAAATAATCCTCCAATTACCTTGAACATTTTTATTGTATAACTTTTAAAGAACCCAAGCAAATGTGCTTGATAATTTAAAGTTAATTTTTAATATGCAATATTACTTCTGAAATTAATAGTTGACAAAATTATGAATAGAAACCTTAGTAATATAATTTGATGGAAATTGATTAATAGGATTTTTATATGACCGTGCAAAACTTCATCTCTTTTCTCCAAAAAGTTAGCTATTTCATTTTGCAAAAATGGCTAAAAATAGCGAATATTAAATTTTATAGTGGAAAACTATCTGGAGGAGAGAGCTGAACTTTTGCATGGTCTCGTAAGTCTTCCTGAATTGATTTCTATCACAACAGTTTAATGTTGTTATTCATGTTTTCAAATATTAATTTCATATTAATAATGTATATTAAAAATCAACTTATAAAAGCGTTGCATTGATTGTGTTTGGGTTATTTAACAATAAAAATTATAATGCTGATATTTTAAAATTTTGAAATGGGCTGTCAGAATGGAACGTTTATCGCCAATTGGCGGCAAAGAAAAAAATGTTTTGATACTCTTAATAGATGTGTGCGATTTCAACAATTATTGTATTCCTTTTTATTTAAAAAACATAAATATCCATTGATTAAATACATTATGATGATGAAAGGTTTCTTAAAACAATTCAAAACATTATATTAGGGCGGAACAAGTTATGCAAACGTTATCATGTAACGTTCCTGGAAACGTCGCTTTTAGTGGAGTTGTATTATATCAGAACAGCAATGATGAAAGTGTGGTTATCAGAGTATTCCAGCTACAGAATCTCCTATATATATTTTGTCCACAAAATGATTACGAAATTTGAAGCGGCAGGATCGCTTCACACTAACGAAGGCTGATGTCAAATGTGACTGGATTTCTCTCGTGTTTATGGCTCTCGTGAATTTATCAAGTTAATGTCCTTGTGGCAGTTCAAGTGGGTTAGTCTGCCTGTGCAGTGGACACGATGTATGTCGCTGCAAGGTTAGCGATGCGTCTGGTGTTACTTTATTACAGCCGCTAACCCACTTTGATACAGATATTTAGGTAACATTTGAATTCAGTTTTTGTTGCGAATGCCAGTGGATTTTGCTTAGCCATGGATAATTCCTGAGGGTGCGTAAACTCATTTATGCTTAAATGAGCAAATGAATAACCTCAACTGCCGGTTTTGGACAACAGAAAACTCGAGTTTTCCCAAGATGTTCCATAACATTTTCCAAAAGGAGTATGGTAAGGATTAGTAACCACCTTCATGAATGGGTCATATTTTTCTAATAAGTAGCACCTACTGGACCCTTCCTCTGTTCCTTTAAATAACAGCGATATGAGATAGTGGAAAATTTTGTAATGATCCAGCTACAACAATGTGGGTGCCTTCATGAAACCATATTCATGGAAGATAATACTTCCTTCCACATCAGATATTACGTTCAAAGATTTCTTTATTCCTTAGTTCTTAGATATAATTATCCATCTTTTTTTATACCGTTCAAAGCTAGCTAGTGGCTAACTTCTTTTGCACTGTGTGATTATTAATCACTTCCACAGCTACATTCAAGGGGAAAGAGAACATACGGAGTAAAGACGTCAAAGATGTATTTCTCGAATCCGCCATTTTCACTATCTTTTAAAATTTCAACTGCTATTCCAATTGCATTCGTACGTGAGTGAAGGAAATTGGAATAGCAGTTGAAACAGCATCTTGAAACAGACATGCAATATGTGAGAGATAATAAAACAACCAATTTATGCACCTGAACGGTGAATAACTGACCATATCTCAGGCAGGAGTCATTCCTATATTTTCTTTGATAAAGAAATTTCTGAGAAGCATTTATTTTCCCCCGTAAATGAAATGCACATTTTCATTTCGGTTTTCAACGTATTTCCGAGCGCTATTACGAAAGCAACTTAGAAAATCAAGCTCCCTGTCCTCAAACTTTCTCAATTTATTGCGTATACTTTAGTTCCGCCATTTACATTCTGTAAAACTCATCTCTTGGTACATTTATTCCTTTATTTATATCCCAACCACAATGATAAAGTGACCTTTTTTTGTTGCCCTAGGCCTGCACAATAGCCATGTTCTCTTGGCTTACTGCTGAAAGATATCGTTATAAAAAGTTAAAGCGGGTTTCTTTATTCCTTACCCCCCATTCATGCACGATATTACTTCCTTACATTAAACATCTCTTAGGGATATCTGAATTGTGTGCACTTCAGATAAATTGTCATTGCTTAGAAATTCTTAGCAGTGGCATGAAAAATTGGAGACAGGGAATGGTGTGCCCCTGTAGACCATTTTTCTCCTGCCTCTCCGCTTTTTTCATCTTTATTATATTTTAGAAACCTTTTTGTGATCCAGTTGCCTTCGGGCTACAGAAACAGGGACTTAAAAGACATCCGAAATGTTTACTGTCTTGCTCCATTTCTTAACCTTCATTTACCGCGATTTAAAGCTTGATTTTGCATTTACTACTTTCTAGGTAAGAGTGAAAGGTATTCTGCAGGTTAAACTTCTATTCCATAGAAGAAATTTAGAACCATGTATTCTCCAAAATCATCCCTACGTTATTCATTATTTAATAAATAATACAAATGTATATCGTTATAAACGTAAGTTAATAACCAATACTTATAATTATAGAATTGAATGCATATTTAATAAGTATAGAGTTGAAATTATTCGGAAGATGTATTTTTATTTGAAGGACATGGTTAAGAGTGTTTTTGTCTTATTAATATATTGTTTGAAAACTAATGATTGCACATAAAATTTCACAGAACGTTATTCGATTTTTAAGCGCTTAGAACTTGAATATTAATGTAAATTTATGCTGGATCATATTTTCTTCATAACGGCTCTAATTTTATTATTTATTCGTATGATATTTTTAATTTAATATAAGTTTCTAGTAAAGATTAAAGGGATAAAAGTAATTTTATCACTTTTTAGTTAGTAACAGATTTTTATGACATGAAATGAAATGAATTTATATCTAAAGACATCGAAATATTAATTGTACATATTCGGAACACTTCAGTGAAACACATTAAGTCAAAAATTTCAAGATTTCAGTGCTTTAACTTTTCTAGACCAGAATGTGGTGATCTTTAACACCTGGTAAGTCTCTCTCTTTCTCTCCCTCTCTCCACTAACTCATTTTTTCTTTACATGAAGGTTAGATTTCTTCTTGAGAAACACACTTTGTGGGTTTAATATAGTAAGTACAATTTTTCCCTCCTTCGTTTTCCTAGGGCTATGTTTGTTACTTAATGTGTTTCACTTGTAAGCTAACGCTATCTGAGTCGTTAAAATTAAATTATTTGTGAATGTTTTTATAAGAATCTGAAAATAATTTTCATAGATATTCGATGCTCATTTAATCATCTCTCTAATGTAATTATAATATTATATAATCTCCCCTATAATACGCTATATTGCTCCCCCCCCCAGTGCGACCCCTATAATATTATATAATCACTCAGAAGATCCTGAAATCGAAACTTTCATTTATCAATATATAGCATGAATTAATTACAAAATCATGTACCATTCCATAATCCCCTATCACGCACTGTATTTGTAGACATAGATCGGTTTTTGGTTTGATTTTGTCGCTTTACGGTCTCTTTTTTTCTACACTAGGGCTAAATAGATAGAATAACAATCCCAAACAATTTAATCGTTATTGTATTCAGTTTCTTCCAATTTTCTTCACTACAGAATCAGTACGCTCTGGTTTCATTTATCCTCTGCAGTCGGTGGTTTCCGTATTATCGTACTGGACAGCAATATTCATCAGCATGGGATTGATTTTACTCTGGGGCTCTGAAATTACTCTGTTTATTTCCTTACATTCTTCCACGCATGTTCGACCGCACAATTAAGCATTGTTAGCGGGTCATTTCCCCAACCGTATCCCCAATCCTAGGAACGAGATCAGTGAATTCTTTGCTTTGGAATTTTCTGTTTCTTCTTGCATAGAAACACGAGTCCTCACGAACCAAGTTCTCGATGAAAGAAAGAACAAAATGCAATACACTAGGCACTTTCATCAATTATTCGCTCAATAAATTCTATTCTGATCGCTTATTTACGGTAATCAGAATACAGAATTAATTGAGCGAATAACTGATGTTAGCTGTGTAATTTGCGTGTGTAATAGATAAATATTTGTTGAGCTCTTGCAACATTTATAGATATATTGAGTGACAATTGACTTGTAGATCCTTTTTATACAAAGTTTCTATCGCGTCGAAACCGACAAGAACATTAAAAGTGCAGTTTGTGTACTGTCTGTCTACCACGAAAACTGTTCCAGACGCAAAGTCTTCACTTGCTTGTTGCCGTAGAAAAGGACCTTATCCTCTTTCCCATAACGGATGCTAGAAGAAATGTATTCAAGTTTGTCACATTGGCGCACTTAATGATAATTTGGAAATATATTTGTGAAGAATTTTACTAGTCGGTCGAGAAGTCTATGCCAGCAAACTACCTCCTTCTGCCACCAACATTCGCAAAAAACAAAATAAAATGAAGTCATCCCTACTCAAAATGAAAAAGCCCTGTTGCTATAGCGACCGCCACCACCCAGACTCGCTGTCGGGAGCAGTTCTCGTGGTAGACAAACAGTACGTGGTACGCGGAAAATAAGTTTTGCAAAGTATCGCAGGAAAATATATTGAAAAGCATTAATCTAGATTGACATGAGAAAGTCAGAACACCTTATGGGCAAGCACAAGTCCTGTAAAAGAAATAAATATCCACCTCATACAAGTTTTAATCTTGGAATCTGCTCAAAACATTGTGGACTTGAGATTACTACATAGGAGTATCTAATTTATTCGTTCGAATACAACAAATTAATTTATCTTACGTTACGCACTCATTATTATATATTTAACTTCGGTTCGTGCACAGTAACCACATTTATTTTTACATTGTAATCTTTTTACCAGTCTATAGCAAACAATTATACGGGCTTAAGTAGTTTAACTTAATCATAGTTATGTTCCAGCCTTCGAAAGATGATTACGCCTACGACGTCGCCGCATTTTTATTATCGTGGCAAAGCTGCAGGGTTAGAATTTTATAGCGTTTGCAACATTTATGTTGTAAGAAACTCTTCGTTCGAATGTAAGAGATTTCTCTATATTATTTTTGAAGCTGTGGATGAAATGCTTTTCTTATAGACGCAAAGGAAACTTATTGATCGATTCGAAGTAACCCATTATTCTATAGCGGTTTGAGTTGAGAATTTTCGAAACCTAATAAAGAACAAGAGATATTGTCAATTCCCAGTCCCATTGGTAAATACTACGAAATGTACCTGTATGGCCATTTTGCCTTAGATGTATAAATTGGCAAGGTAATTTGCGCTTTGAGCCATTAAAGTTTCAAAGGGCGATATATTGGTTTACGTGGTGTCTATTTCAAGAACTACCTTCTCTACAAATTTCGACTGCATTTTTCAAGTAAGATTTTGAATCATTGTTCCGTTTAATCGCTTTTTTTACTAGAAAACTTCTTTGTTGAAGCTATTTTTTAAAATATAGAAATTCGATGTCGCTTGTCGGTTTCAAGAAATCACAGCATGAGATTCTGATCATATATTGAAGTTTACAGTATAAAACTATGATGCGTAAAAATCTTGTACAAAATGCATAACGTAGAAAAGTGTATTGTTTTTGAAAAATATCACATTCCAAGACGGTTGGTATTTTATGGCGCAAGGACCATATTTGACCATGCTGTGCCAAACACAAGACAGACAACCAAATTCCAAGAAGTCCCTCCTTGAGTTTGTGTCTTCTAAATATCACAAAAAAATTAAAAGTTTGTTGCTTTCAAAATTCATGATAATTCAGTTCCATGACACACATTGAAACATTAAGGTTCTGATTCTGCATATTCAGTCGTTTCTGGCAAAATAGGAAAGTTTTGTTGTTTCACTGTCTTATCGTTCTGTAATTAGTTTGCAGATCCTCGGTTCAAATTTGGATTTATAGGACAAGCTATCTTAAACAAGCTATGGGTTAACGAAATGTATATAAATATTATAATGTTATACATTCGGAAACAGTATGAGTTGCTCTCACTGAGGAACTTTCACAAATAAAACTTCTAATAAAAAAGTAATGATAATTTCAAGTAAAATTTAAAAAACTTCGCCTGTTTTCAAATTTTCAAATTATGTTTTTTAACATTTGTTTTATAATTAAATTTATATATTTAACTAGTTTTGACTGATTCCTTAAAACTTCTAGAAATTTACTTAACCCCAATGAACAAGAATTTGTCCTTTACTCAGAACAATTACTGGTCATTAACTGACAATTAAAAATATTTTCGACAGTAAGAATTTTTCACTTTTTCATTTCTAGTGAATACATATTGACTCAAAAACACTACCTGTCCTTAGAACGATGTATTAAGTATTTTTCCATGGTTACTGTCTCGAATTGGTTAGAAAAGCTTATTTTTCTTTGACGATTAGAAACGTAAGTGATTTGGATAATATTTAGCTAACACCGAAACAGGTTTGGCATTATCGTTCCTTATGTTTCCTAATTAATCATAGCATATCGAAATGATTAGAATTTTATTGAATTACCTACGCTGTGTGCAAAAGCACCTATTGTTCCACAACACCTTAAAACAAATTAAAATAAGCAACTATTGTTTCTTGAAATTTGAACATATAATTTCTAGAATAGATCTATTCGAATATCTTACTAATTATGTGCTTTTTTTATACTTAGATTTTTTAAATTGGATACATTTTTTGGGTGTCCTACTAGCCTAACTCACTGTCATAGATTTTCATTGCGTGCCCAAATCTAAAGTGATTTTTGCATAGCCTATTAATGACAGTTCTTGCATTCAACTGTAACGGAATGCTCGAACCCATTACGAAATCCCCAATATTTGAATAATGCAACTTTAAATTCTGCATTATGTACAAGCGTAGCAAAACGAGAAATTTTTTAAAATCTCTTAATAAAGGCTTTTAAGTACTCTTGAGAAAAGAGCTATTCAACTAAATTCACAGCTCTCTCTCTTTGCTGACTATCTTTTCTCACAAAAGAGGAACGTTTCAATGCTGATTCTTAGAGATGTTGAGCAAATATTTGGAATTCAAAATACGAAACTCGAAACACGTCGCCCATTCTAGAGAAAAGTGATACAACTGAAAAATATCTTATTGGATAGCCGAAAGAAGATGAAAATCTCTTAGCATATTTCAATTTGAAACTGGTAGAAGTCTTTCATATCTTAAATTAACAATATGTAGCGCATTTCCCAAATTTGATTTCCATGGTTTGTTTGAATTTTATAGAATTGTTTGCTGGATAGATAAATCTGTTTTAAGTTTTCTTCTGCAAAAGGCGAGACATAAGTGTATAACACGAATTGACTGAATAGAGTGAGAAACAATGTCATGTTTATTAAGTTGATAACAAACCTTCAACTGATGCGTTGCTTTTTGTTTCGAGTCGTGCTGTTTATAATATAATTTGTCAGTTTGATAGAAAATTAATGAAAAGAGGATTATGATTCTTTATTGACGGACGTAAAATGACACTTCTTATTAACAATATGTAGTACCTGTCCAAATTTGATTTTCACGATTTCTTTGAGTTTTTTAGGTAGGTGTTTTAATTAATTCACACTGGAGCATCACAACGGGTAATTGGTGACAGTCCGGGATCAAACCCGCAGGTAAAGATCCAAGGACAACACCATTTAATTTTAAATCACGGTCAGATGACGAGATCACACCTGAGCTGGCACCCCACTCTCCAAACTACGCCAACGTGAAGGAGGACATTTGAGGCCACGACAGATTTAACGTGCACCAGCTCCCTTTGTACACGACGGTATTTGTTTGGATTCGAACTCGCAACCCTCCGGTTGCTAATTCGTTATTCTTCCAACCGGCCCCTTGAGTTTTATCGAATAGTTTGTTAGATGAAAAATGAAATATCTGTTTTAAGTTTCTCTTCCTCAGGAAGTGGGACATAAGTGCAATAATAATAAGCATTGACCGAATAGTCTGAGAAACAATGTCACGTTTATTAAGTTGATATCAAATCTTCAATTGTGGTGCATTACTTTTTGTTTCGAGGTTTGCTATTTATAGCCGTAATTTGGTTTGATAGAAGAATAAAAGGATGAGTTGACACGTAAAATTAATCTTCAAAGTCGAGAATTTTATTTGAAATTATCATTTTTTGTAGGTTAGAATTGATGTTAATAAGCAGTGAAAAACTTGCTTTTCATGTGCTGGTATTAATTCATTTCTTTTGATTTGTTGTGTTTCTCCTTGGACATGACACTTTAATTAAGCCTACATATGTCCCAGCATTTGAACAATATTCTCTTAAAGAATTGAATAGGAAAGTACACTCTCGAAACTATCATTTACATCAAAATGCTTAAAACAAAAGGTGTAAGTTACAGTTTTCTCATTCATCTGGCGATATGTTACAGTATTAAAAAATTCATCAAAATATTTTTCCTGTATATTTATTTATCTAGATATATTACTCTCTTGCGTTTGCT
This sequence comes from Meta bourneti, assembly GCA_933210815.1. Lineage (NCBI taxonomy): Eukaryota > Metazoa > Arthropoda > Arachnida > Araneae > Tetragnathidae > Meta > Meta bourneti. The sequence continues at coordinate 26,663,185 of OW119933.1, read as the reverse complement.
CTGGATTGAAGGGAGAAATAAGATTCCGTATCCGAGGCAATCTTTCATTGTTCTTCGACGGTAGTTATCAATCACTTTCAGAGATTTTCACTTGCTAAAGAGGGAGAAAAGACGCAGAGAACAAAAAGGGATTTAAAAACTCAGAATTTTTATTTGCCACTCTCAAAACAAAACAATTGCATTATTTATAAAAAGGGTTGCCTTAACTGCAAAAGTTGTTTTTCCGTTTCAGTTATTTTTACCTATTCCTCCAACTTTATAGAAGTTGCCTTAACTTGAGTCGGAAAATAATCTCAAATATATTTGGAGAATAGATTTATTGAGTCTCACGCACAAGTATGAAATATTCTGTTCTTGATAATAAATGTCGTCTATTCCTCTCCAGCGAGCTTTATGATTAATTATATTCAGATATCAATTAAATACTGTTTAGTATGGAATTTTACTGCTTTCCTGAAATATATGTATAGTTAAAAAACATTGAAATTGACCACTGCAATATTCTTGACCAATACATTTGTACTAAAGTAGGCAAGTCATTTTTTAAAGTTTTCTCGTAGAACGCGTTTTTAAATCCTAAGAAGATTGCGATAAAATACAGTTGTAGAATATCTTTATTCAATTTATTTAAACATCAAATTCTTCAAAGCTAGTCGTAATAAATTGAAATTGGTTAAGGTTAACTGAATTAATTTGAATAATTTAACTACATTTAAAGATTTTTTGCATTTAATTTATTTACTTGTAATTCTATTACGAAAGAAGGGCTTTGAAATAACATTTTCGTGTGGTATTACTTTGTACACGTATTAACACATTTTCATTAGGACAATGTTTTTATTTGCCTAATACATCTTGCACCAAAGACTTTCAATTAAGGTTTGGTTTGTCACTCTAGTCTTTATTTTGCGAGTGCAATTTAGAACAACATACTTAAATTAAAATGCAAATAAAAAAAATATGCTTGATTCATATTTGAAGTATTTTTCATTTACCTCTTAGCAATACATAATTTATTAAATTTTTCACACATTTAACAATTAATAAATAGAGGATGTAACATACATTGTAATATAAAACACACATTCATATTCATTACCTCTAATAAAATGTTCTCGTCAATTATAATTTGTACATTTAAAAGGAAAAATAAATCTTGTAGATTTGTAGATATGAGGAGAGATATGTAGGGATATTGGATAAGTAAAAATATGTCCCTCATATTTTCGAACGTAATTTGCCAAGTTTATAAGGAAAAATATGTTTAATTAGCCCATTTAAATATAATTTTGTGTTTAGTATTTTTTCATGCATGTCTGGGGCCGCCGTGGCTCAGTAGGTATGCCCACTGCGCTAGCAACATGCGAATTTAAAGCGGCACAGGTTCGATTCTTCCCTGGTGTATTTCTCTCTTCTGTGTTAGTAAAACTTTCCTTGTGTGTATATGTCTATTTACTTGATGACCCCAGGGCATCTCAGCTTAGTCAAGTATGGCCCTTGCGCCATAAAACCCAACCAGCCATTGCCTTTAGAATTGTTAGATATGTGGTAAACCATAGATTTCTATCATTATTAGGCCCGCTTTTATCGGTTTGTTTTAGGGGAACAGTATCGAGAAAGTAGCATACATCCATTTACTTGACGTTGTTTGGTGCAGCTTGGTCAAATATGTCCCTTACGCCATAAACCCAACCAGTCATTGTCTTTGGAATTATAAGAGATACGTGGTGAATCTTAAATTTCTATAATTGATGGGCTCGCTGTTATCGGTTTGTTTTAGGGGTATAGTTTCGAGGATGTAACATACATCAATTTACTTGACGTTGTTTGGTGCAGATTGGTTCAAGTATGGCTCTTGCGCCATAAAACCGAACCAACCATTGTCTTTGGAATTGTTAGTTATGTGGTAAACCATAGATATCTATCACCGATAGACTCGCTTTTATCGGTTTATTTTAGGAGAACAGTATCGAAGATGTAACATACTTGACGTTGTATGGCCCAGCTTGGTCAAATATGGCCATGTGCTTATATATATGCCTGTGTGGCATGTACCATAAAACCCAATCAACCATTGTCTTCGGAATTGTTAGAGATATATGGTAAACCATAGATTTCTATCACTGTTAGACTCGCTTTTATTGGTTTGTTTCGCAAAGTCTCATAAGGCCCTCACATATAACTGAATTCCAAGTAAGGAAATAACTACCTTAATGAAGGAATCTCCTGGCGCGTATTTTAGGGAAAATATAACGACCGCTCTTCCCTCCATTCCAGGGGTATTCCAGGTATTTCCGCTAACATTTCGACCCAAATCGTCAAAAGAGTAACTTTTAGCTCATTAGCACGATTGGAAATCTTAGCAAATCCTTTTCACTTAAATATTTCATATCCTCCTTTTATCGCATCTGCCGAAATCCCATGGTACTAACTTTCCGATGATTTTCTTAAATTTCCTGGAAAGATAAATGAAACGGACCAGCGGTTCATGGAGAACAGCAAAACGAAATTATTTGAATATTCGGTGTGAATAGCGTTCTCCCAGCCTCCGAAGGCGCGCTTTTGAGAAATTGCATGTTATCAAGAGGGAAAAACAAACCCCAGAATCATTAATCTTCAAGAACCCCACAGGTACGGTCTCATCCAGCTGATAAGGACTTGTATCGCATCCAGGCTTAGAAATTGTTTTCAAAATGCGAATGCTGGGAGAAAAAATTTAAAATCGTTACGAATTTCGAAACAGTATGGATGGTGATGATTTGTTTATAAAAGGTGGTTTTTGAATTCCATCTGCATTGTGTTCGGAGCATTTGCTCCCGACCATTTCGTTTAATTATGCACCGCGCTCGTCGTTGTTGGGAGGGAAATTATTTTGGTTATTGATCTTGGGAAATTTTTGAAACAACGGTCTGAGGCAGGAAGTGATAAAACATCGAAAGCGCGTTATTTTTAGTGTAAGTATCACATTTATTTTAGTTTTTCGTTATTGTGCGTAATGATAAGGGGTTTGGTCTCGCGCTTAATCCTTAAATGAAGTCAAAATGTGTTTTAAAAAACAATTCATCTTTAAATTTGTAGTACTATTCGAAGGTGAAATGGAATTACTCCCACCTCTAGATCATTAGCAGTTTTAGAGTTGAAAAGTATGTAATTTTTATTATTTTTACTACTGCTGTATATAATTATTATTACTACACATAGGATTTATTTTATTAATTTATATTAGAAAAATACTTCTAGTGACTTTTTATACTTTAGTGCTAAAGTTTTGATGAATAATTTCGCAATATTTTGAAACAACGGTCTTATGCAGGAAGTGATAAAACATCCAAAGCGCGTTATTTTTAGTGCTAAGTATTCTATTTATTTTAGATTTTCGTTATTGTGCGTAATAAGAGGCTTTATCTTTGAATGAAGTCTAAATGTATTTTAAAAACAATGCATCATTAGATTTGTAGTATTATACGAAGCTAAAATGGAATTACTAGCACATCTACATCTTTAACACTCTTAGAGTTGAAAAGTACGTAATATTTATTTCGCGCCTCTTTACTACTACACATAACATTTATTTTATTCACTTATATTAGGAGAGCACTTCTAACGACATCAAAGTTTTTGATGAATAATTTAGCAGTATTATTAAAACAATTGATGGCGCACGAATTATTTAGCATTTACTACGTTCTTCGGCGATATGTTTTAGACACATTCTCATAATTTAAAAATTATAATTTAAGGCTGAATTCTTATCACCATTTTTTCTACTGGGTGATATCCCTAATATTAAGGGTTCTAAACTTTTATACAGTCCCCTAAGAAAGCTGTCACTTAGAAAAAGAAGCGTCGTTCAATAACTTGTCTGAATGGGAAAAACGGTTCTTAAAGTGTTTGTGCCACAGAAAAATGTAAAAATTATTAAAATTGAGTCCGAAAGGTAAAATTAAGCTTCCTTTTCCCTTGCATCACACTGTTGCTTAAAGGGCTGACTGTATAATACAATAACTTAAATACAGCACATTATGGCATTAATTTGCAGCTTTACTACATGAAAGTTTAAAAATTTAGTGAAGTTGACATAATGATAACCTTGGGTCATTTACATAAATTGTTGAGAATGTCCCGTTAAATCTGATGGATAGCCGTAGTTAATATATTTCATAAGAAATCAATATACTAAATTAAAAAATTTTCCTGACCTACGAATGCATTTAAAAATAAATAAATATTATTTTAGAAGATAGCGTAAACTAGACAGTTATTGATACCCTAATCTTTAATTTTAAAAAATAAGCTTTCATGTCAATGTTCAGTTTCAAATAAGAGCGGGAAAAATTCCTTGTGAATCGTAGAAGTCAGTTGTGTTAAAAGATTTTCAAACTGTAAACATCAAGAAAGATAATATAACCGTAATCAAGAAGTATACAAACAAGGTACTAGTTAAGAGGACGGTTTCTTCTGTTTTTGCTAAGAAAAGAGCATGAGCATGTTTTGTAAGATAGATTAGCCACAGTTTTCTTTGCATAAGTCCATTTATACTGCAAGAATAAACTAAATAAGAATGAAGGGATGTCAATAACTGTGGTGTCAATTACTCATCTATAGGGTGTCAATAACCGATTTTGCACTATTTATTCTCAATTATATTGCAAAATACCTTCCAGGGATAATAGTTTTGTATGAAATCCTTTATTCAGCTTAAAGTAGAGTAATTCAGGAAAAATTACAATGAATTTCAACTTGATTGAACTATTTTTACTATTTTTTCCATGAATTTATAGTATAAATATTGCCTTAAGAGTGTCAATAACTGTCTTGTTTACACTACTATATATATGTATATCAAATGAAGCTAATTTTTTGTTCTTTCATATTTGAATAATTTACACTACTTATAGTTAATTACGTTACTTCCATCTGAAAAGCCAAATGGAAACTATACATTATTTTATGAAATGGTTTTTATCAGAAATGAATAGAATGAGAATGGGTACTCTCGAATGAAAATAAAGTGAAATCTTTTAATCTTAGAATAAAAAAGTACTCTAGATAACTATCGCGTAAGAGAATAAAGATGTAAAGATAATGCTTGGGAATTACTTTAAATTGAGCACTTAAAGGAATGCATTAAGGTGATCCGGGAATTAAATTTGTGGCTTGCGTTTATACACCAAACAATGGCTTTCTTCTTTTTCTATTAAACAATACCAATACGATGTATCCAAAACTCCGATATTTCATTTATTCATTTTTTATTGGTATATAGAGATTTTTCGAAAGCGGCGGAAGGGTTTTTATAATTCTAATGTTAATAAAGAATAGGAGCGACAAGGGAAGAACATATGAATTATAGCGTTTTTTATAGAAAACTATTCTCTGCACACTTAAAACAAAACACATTATTCTGCGTTACTTTAGGCTTCATGACAAAATGTCAGCTGCAGTCAATATTGCATCCCCAGATATTTATCGAATCAACAGGGTGATTTTTATTCAATGTTCATTTATTATACGATATTGTATTTAATATTTTTGAAATCACGATTATTTATGACTGGAAAAGGATTAGCTAGATTGCGTAGTTGAAGACTTTGAAACCAATAAGGATTTTGAATGGAGTATAAGAGAGCGGGAATTTTGAATAAGCGAAATGGACTATAATTCAACTCTTTATTGTCAGTAAACATGAAATATTTCTAATTTAGCACTTGTGTGTTTGTTTTTGTACGTTCTTTTTACCACAGATTTTCAAACTGTCTCGGTTCCTAATGGAACCGTGGCCACCAAGGAAACCGTGGATGTTTGACTGCTACTGTCATGTTTTGCAAGATGATATTAGGTGTTCCGTGATAAAGAATCAAGAAAGATTATAAATTCTTTGAGAGTATACGAAAAACAGAAATTTGGAATAATCGAAATAGATATAATTTAACACTATTGTCAGTAAACATGAAATATTTCTAATTGTAGCACTTTCGTGTTTGTTTTTACACCACAGGTTTTCAAACTGTGTCTGGGCTCCTAATGGAACCTTAGCCACCAGGAAAGCCGTGGATGTTTGATTGCTACTCTCATGTTTCGTAAGATATTAGGCGTTCCATGATAAAGAATCAAGAAAATTCATAAATCCTTTGAGAGTATTGTTTATTAAATATAACTACTTTATGACTGATTATGTCTGAGACAGCAGTCTCGAAAAATGAAAGGACTTGAGTTGGTAGTGGTATGATATAGTATTTCAATTTTAGTACGACACTTTATAAAAAATGAGGATTGTCATTTTAAAATTAAATTTCAGGGAAAAGTCTCTGCGATTTTCATACTTCGGGAAGCGGTTGATCTGATCTATATATTGCTATAAAACTGTCAAGTCTTATATTTGTAGGCATCCGAGGAAACTGCTGCGGTTTCAATACTTTTTTCGTTGTTTCTTTTTTATTCAAGAGTGTTAGTTACCAATTTTGGTAGTTATAAATTGATATAATCAATTAAAATACAACCAGTTTAATTATTTAACTTAATTTAAATGAAACTGAAAAACAAAAAAAACTGAGATTCATGTTTTGGTGTAAGGATCCGTAAACCAGAACGTTTGAAAAAGGCTGCTCTGTACATTAAGGTCGTATAAGACCTGATCGTGTAGGTGTAGGTGTTAAACAATCATACCTTAACTCTCCAAGTGCTTTGACGAAATATGTCGTGCAAGATCTGGTCAATTTTGCTAATGACGAGATATCTCATCGAGACAAAACTTCCCTATTATTCCAAGGGAATGAAGATCAAAGTGGGAAAAACAAATTGTCCCTTGCCCAGAATTGATAACAGCTTAAACAGGTTTTTGCACCAGAGGCTGGACACTAGGACAGTTTTCGCCGAGAATATAAACCACCAGGAGGGTTAATCAAAATAATTAATTTTTGTGAAAAGCAAGTAATTAAATACATAAATCAAATAACTGACAAAAAAAACAGCTGTAAAAATTACGTATCAATGTTTAAAGATAATTTAGATAACCAAGAAAGCTCCTCATGCACCACGTATCTGTAGATTTATTTGATCACTTAGTATTACCAACTCTAAATTTGAACAACTTCAGACTTTGCACTAGCACTTTAATAATGGTAAGCAATTATAAAATTTGATTGTAAGTTTGTAGGGCTTGGGAGTAATCGTTAGTATATTACACCCATCGGAAAGCTCCTCTTTCCCTTTATACCACATCACACTTATCTCAGACTTTCCCGTTTCAAATTACGTTGCAAAACTTCTACTCCTTCATGTTTTAAACTCATTACCAACACTGAATTAATTGTACACTTCCATAGTGGAGACTAAATCTTGCTTAAATTACCACCTACGATCGTTCTTAATTTCCTGTAGTGTGAATTTAAAAGTATTTAAACTAGCTTATCTACTCGAATGTTTTGTTATTACGACTGTTAGTAGATTTCACCTGTCAGAGACATAGGTCTGCTGCGACTTAATTTGTCTTAATTATTTAAAGCTTAAACGAAAGGTAAATTTTCCTATTTAAGCTGTTAATTACTTTGCGGGACATAATTCGCCGTTAATTATTTCCTTTACACCTTATTCAAGAGTGCCCCAAAGCGTTCTGTGCCGTTCGTGCAAATGCACTTATTCGACCAGGGAAATTGAAGTGGTAACTAGAAAAGAAAATACTTCTTTCCCAGCTTAATTTCCCTTTCCTTCCTTAAAACTGTTTTCCAAATAAACCGAAAAAATGTATTGATTGAAACTACTCGAAAGTGTTTGAATTTTCTCAACAAAATTTTTCTTTGAAAGTTGTAGACAACCTCTTACCTATGGTATTTTAAATTTTTATTAAATATAAAACTTCATGGTTGTTTGACTTTTGAATAACCCTTATTGATCCTGACTAAACTGAAGCTGAACGTTAGCCCGAAAAGACCACTGTAGCTAAAAAATCACTGTTCCGATCAAGGCATCAAAGCATTTCATGACTTTTGCGTCTATGATCCCTTCTATAATTTTAGTTAATGAGAGGAATTTCTAATCTCTCGTCCTACGCACACTCTATCTCTCTAGAGATGTGTGTGTTGCTAGCCTATTACTTCCTCGTAAACACGGACATATAATGTGAAACAGTCGAAAACGAAACTGTAGGGTTTCACTCTGAATACCTTACTGAGTCTGCCCCACTTGAAAATAGTGAGTGAGTGGAAATATACGTCAACTGTATACTCTACAATATAAAGTAGATTATTATGTTATGGTGGAATAGCTGTGGTGTGTCGCGTGGAAAAGTATTTTTGTAATAATGCGTTTATTTACGCAACTAAAATGCTAGTTACACAAAATACCTATAGATAATGAGGATGTAGCTTTTAAAAGCGGTAATAAGAGTCAGACGGGGACTGTAGGTCAGAAATTATTTTCAAAGTTAATTAGAAAGGATAAGTTTACAGAAAAGTTTGCGCTACGGTAATCCTTTACAGTTCTTTGAATGGGATTCGGCCCTGAAAAAAATTCTGCTTTAAGAAATTTAAATAGGGAATTTTAAATTAAACTTTCGTGTTGTTGCTAGTGATGATGGAAGATCTAGAACGCTAGAACTCCTTACATCTTATATTTGTTTGATATATCATAAGCTGTATCATTGTTACGAACTTGGAATAATAAGAGAACTCGGAAGTTGTTTTGGGTATGAAGTTTTATTTCACACAGCTGTAACTTTTACAAAAATACTATATGCAAGAATATATTCCTATTACTTATAGTGACAGCCGCATTCGTAGATTTAGTCACGGATTCCAAACTAACGCAGAAATAATCGACGTAAGACAGAAGAAACAAGGATAGCTTTCAGTTGATCATGCGTTTTTATTTCCTGTGACACGATTGCCACATACCACTGGCTTAGCGAATGCTTTTCCTCCTTCCATTTTGTTAATTAATTCCCATCTTGTGAGAGGTAGCTAATTATTTAGCCATTTTAGTCAATATTTCATCTCGTTCATTTTCTGACCAAACCAATGTAATGGTTTGGATTGTAAGAAACGATAGCTGGTACTTTCTCATTCCAAACATCTCTGCAGTCTAATTATTGATTGTTAATGTAATAATCAGATATCTTAACACAGAAAACTAAAGCTGAAAAACAAATGAAAATGATCACGCAAACCCGCCAAAACTTTCTATACTGTATTATAATTGTTATTTCTTTTCTATCAATCAATAAAACTATATCATTAATATCCTTTTCTTTTAATGAGTTAGTCAATGCGTGCCAACACTTTTTTAGATATGTAATTTATAATTTGAAATCACAAATAGAAAATACTTTTGCATTCTTGAAATATTTATAGTATAAATAAACAACGTTGTGGTAGTAATGAACGAACAGATAAAATTCATCACATAAAACAAATCGAGTACTTGAGTGCGTATAATGGATGTACACTTATGTTTAATGATTTTCTTCTACGGTAATTACAGAAAACTAAAGAACACTAAAAATAATTTCACGTACTTTGGAGTTTCTAATAAAAGAAAAAATTGTATTTTCATAATATATATAGAACTCTATTCATTTTTAAAACGAAAACTTTAGCAAGTATCGTTATGTTCATCGCACAAGCGAAACAGATTGTAAAAATGATGTTCAATTTATATCATTTGAGAAGATAACCAAATGAAACTATTCGAATTCTTTTCAATAAATAGCTCATTCGAAAGAACAAAATATTTTGTCTTATTTACAAAATATGCATGGCATTTACAATTGAAAATAAATTTCAAAAACTGAAACATGATAATTTGCCATAAAAGTTATATTTAAATCTTGGCGTACATAGCTTAGAAAACACAGATTTTTTCGATTCCTATAAAGGCTATTTGCAAAAATTCAAATAAAGAATTAAGAACACATATTTGATGAAGCTGTTATTTTCAGTCTAAATTTATAGAGTACCTGCTTTTAATTAAAATATTAAATCTTTGATAAAAGTATTTTAGACCACAAGTTGAATTCAAACACAATCTATTCCGATTTTGGTTTGAAGTTTTGACTGACATGATAGTATGATATTGATTATCAGACTACTATACGCATTTCGCTTCAATACAGTTAGCATGAATGTTGTTTTGGATTACTCTATTAACTGTGTAACAAATGCTAGTAGATCGCATAATCTCAACAAATCTAAAATGTGCTAATAACATTTCGCTTGCTGCTAATGGTTTCTGGCTCATTCTAACTCACTCTTTCGAGGCTATCTGACTTTCTTGAAAGTTATAACTCGCATCCAAACTTCCTGGCAGAAAATCTTTACCCCCATTAAGATATATATACAAAAAAGTACCATCACTTTCTCTCCTATCTTTAATTTTGATTGATATCATGACACTTTTGGCTGCATCTCTTGAATCCAATCAATATGCTCTTGAGTCAGTTCAATGCGAGCGTTCTTTCCTTTTTCATATGCATATTGGTATTATTTATTCTTATCTCGATTTCAGTCACACCTCATTACGAAATAATTATGCAACTCTTTGTATACGCTTTAAAGCCTATAACTCGTTTTATAAATACCGAGATAATTCGCTTTAAATTCTTATCTGCGGTAATTTTTTATTAATTTTCATCTAATTTACCCTCTATGTAACACTATTGAATTCGATTTTAGCTGTAAATTTTATATGCAGATTTTCTGAGTTTTCACATTTTTGATGTTGTGTAGACATAGAATTGTTTTTTTTTATTTAGTCCTAACTTTTATACTTGGAAATAATTATTTAACAGTAATGCATTGTTACTTCAGGATTCAGGTTATCTTTAACTACTTATGTTCAATCCATTTAAGCAATTGCATTCTAACTTTTTAGTCAGAACCATTCCATTTAATGTTGGATTATTTAAATGAAGAATGAAGTTTAAACTCGAGTTAATATCAGGAATAATTATTATTCATATTAACATTAACTTTTTCTGCAAAATTATGCATTCAAATTTTTGTTTTGCCTGGATGATTTATTTTTACTTAATTGTCATCGATTTGACTTAACTTATGATGAAAGCTGAATACTGGTTGTTTCAAAAGCAGTTTTTTCTCTATACTAATGCTAATATGTTATGTGAATTAAAATATGCAACTCGAGGTAAATGTTTCAATTCGTAATTTTCAATTGATGAAGTACTTTATAAGATCTGATTCAAAAGGCGGCCTAGTTTTTGAAGTTGTGAATACTTTAGAAAGCATTTTTTATACAGTTCAATGTAAAAAACATAGCACGATTACCCTTCATTACTTACAAAATTACTTAACCATCCAAGTGGTTACGACGAGAAATCTCGTCCATCAAGATCTGACCAATTTTGCTAATGACAAGATAATTCGTCATAAAGATATTGCCGATTTTTGGATATTGGCAAGATCAAGATCTGATCCGTTTTCTTCTGACTTGATATCTCGTCCATCAAAATCTGGTCAGTTTTGCTAATGCGGCGAGATACCTCGTCAAGAAAACCACCAGGAGAGTTGCATCGATTTTGGTACTTATAAAGATACTATTTGTGCGATGAAGTTTTCGTATTTATTAAGCCCTGCACCTTAGTAATATATTTTTACGGATAGGGTTTTTCATTTCAGGCATTTACTCCATATTTGAGAAATAAAGAAAATCTAGAATCGAGTCGATTATTATTAAACTCTAATTGTTGGTCAGGCTTTCAAATAAGCTAATAGAAACATTTCCCCGAAAAGTATCTTTAAAATATGAAAATATTTCAATTATTATAACAAATGTTGACAGGAATGCTTGTAGTTTTCCACTTTTGTTGGCGCGCCGACATATTTTCATGTTAATGTCGGTGATTTATGCTTTCTTTCTTCTCTGAAAAATGCTTTATTGTTCCAAAAACCGTTGTCTCGAGTACCCGTCAGCGTTTTATTTATGCATTTTGGAAAGATATTTGTGGAGGTTTCATATCGAGTGTGGTAACATACAATAATTTTAAATGCGTGTCTTTTCGCAGGGAGAGTGAAATAACTATTTCGGAGAAGAAATAATTTATTAAGTCAACGTCGTGAGGATTTGTCTGACAGTTCATTTAACATTTATAAAAGTAAAGAGAAATGTTAGTGATAAAATATGAAAGTTGTAGCTGTTATTTTGTGCGTGAGGCGAAATTACTTGTATTATGACTTCCTTTCGTGTTCTTGGAGTAGTTTAATCAAATATTCGGGATTTTTACTAGATAAATAGATCATAAGAAATGAGAAATGTAATCTTATTTATATCTAGAATAAATATATTTATTTGTGTATTTAATGTGTAATTCTTATAAAAAAGGTTTGTTGTTCTACACTGCTGGCCACCGTAAATGCAACACCCTGAAGGAAGCATGCAAATAATATGAAATTTGCAACATGCTTTAGCGGAGGTGAGATATGCAAATGATTAGAATTTCAGCGCAGACGCACATCACGCGCGCCTGTGGCGCCACTTCAAAGCGCTATTTAAGGCTTGGAGATTTCGACGATTTCAAGTACGGCAATTGTGTTTTTTTTTGTGGTTTTTTCAAAAAAACGATCAATTATGCCTCGTAGAAAACAGCGATCATCTTTTGATCAAGTATCCGAGTTCGACAGAGGAAGGATAGTGGCCTATCGAGATTGTGGATTATCTTTCAGGGAAATCGGTAGTCGTGTTGGACGAAACCAAACAACTGTAATGCGGATATGTGATCGTTGGATGCAGGAGGGTACGACGGACCGACGTGTTCGATCGCATCCACCTCAGTGCACCACTTCACGTGATGACAGGCATATTGTGCGTATGGCAGTGACGGATCGCTCAGCCACATCACGAACCATAGCACAGCACATTCAGTCTGTACTGCATCATCCAGTGTCTGCGCGTACCATTCGACGCCGTTTACAGCAGAGTGGTCTGTCCGCAAGACGTCCATTGCTTCGTCTACCCTTGACGCAGAACCACAGACGTTTCCGCCGCCAATGGTGCGATGAAAGAAGGATGTGGACGGCAGAATGGAATGCAATTGTCTTTACTGACGAGTCACGCTTCTGTCTGCAACACCACGATGGTCGGATTCGAGTCTGGAGACACCGTGGAGAGAGGATGCTGAACAGCTGCGTTATGCACCGCCATACTGGTCCTGCACCGGGTATTATGGTATGGGGCGGCATTGGATATCACTCTCGCACTCCTCTAGTACGCATTGCCGGTACTTTAAACAGCCAGCGCTACATCTCCGAGGTGTTGGAGCCAGTTGTCCTTCCTTACCTTCAGGGCTTGCCCACAGCCATATTTCAACAGCATAATGCGCGACCACACGTGGCACGCATTGTCCAAGGGTTCTTCGTCAATCGCCAGATTGAATTGCTTCCCTGGCCAGCTCGCTCTCCGGATCTTTCGCCGATAGAAAACATGTGGTCCATGGTTGCTCAACGATTGACCCAGAATACAACCCCAGCTGCCACACCAGATCAACTTTGGCAACATGTGGAAACTGCTTGGTCTGCTGTACCCCAAGAACACATCCAAAGTATCTTTGAATCAATGCCGAGGCGTGTGGCAGCGGTGATCTCCAACAATGGCGGCTACTCTGGCTACTGATTTTGGCAGGAACCACACTTCACAGAAGTCTATAAATTTAATCATTTGATACTTGGTCAACATGTTATCTACAAAATAAATTTTGTTGTGATATCTCTTGTCTTTCTTGGTGTTGCAATTTGGGTGGCCAGCAGTGTATTATGAAATTAACATATCTTTATGATTTGTATTTGACAGAGTCAATACAAATCATATAAAGATAATGAAAAGTTCACTGTGAAAAGGTAGAAATCTAAATTTTTCGACATGAATTAATGTACTGACAAAAATAATAAAATATTCAGTGTTCAGAAAAGCGAGATGCAAATAATTTTTATGCAGAGACTTTTGAGAGATTAGAGAGATTTTTGATTGAATCCATGAATTGATTATTAAATTAATTTTCATAATGCCATTCTCTTCTAAACATTTCTTTATGAGCTTATTGAAAGATTTCGAGGTAAATTAAATCAGTGGTGGTGCAGTTGTAACAGCTTACCTTTCAGACTGAAACTTATATGTGACGATAACTTTTACTAGCCACGGCTAAAAAATAACGAAAGAGAAGTATTTAATTACAATTCCCTGTCGCTAGGAAAGGTTGCTGGTTATTAACTACACGTTTGAAATTATAATGCAGCTATCTGATTTTTTGTTTTGGGAATGCTTATTCGTCTTTTATTTAACTTTTATATGAATACGATTTATGAATAATTTCCCCATTGAGTAAAGCGTATTGTGTGGCATCTATTAATCTCTCCTCCCTTGTTCTTTTTACTTTACTCATCGACTCAAGAAAAATAGAAAAGATAAAACTTCTTTGAAAGCTTCATAGTATTTCTCTTGTGAATGTAAGTACTGGGAAAATTTTTCTATTAATTGTAAGGAAAGATATTGTAGGACTTATGTTAATTATATTAAATACTTGGAAGCTTTACTGAGCATATTAGAAATGTATAACTGTTTTAGCTGTAATATTTTTCATCTCTGTAAATAAGTTTATCTGATTGATTGAATGAATAATAAATAAATATCTAATTTCCATATTTAAATGCAACTCTTCCATTTTAATATTTGACGTGAGTAATAGCGTTAAATGCATTTCCCAATAACAGGTCTTATATTGAACTTTTGAATGGAATAAAGCCCTTATAAATTATGTGCGCGAGAAATAAACATTGTCACTTAAAACTATACTATAGTTCAGTAACTTAGAGCTCAAATCGCATGTCATAAGCAGGACTCTTCGATTTTAGACGTACGACGCTTTTACTTATGTAAATACGACTGTGCTGTGAAGATAAAAAAAAACCGCATTAAACGTCTCTGTGGAGCGAAACACAGAGCTCGGGTCAATTTTATTTCCGTATATTTTATTCCGTATATTTATTTACGTATTTGTAGCAGATAACTAACAAATACGTAAAAAAGAATATTTTCATCTCAGAAATAATTATCCGATTTTCATATTTTAATGCGACTAACAATTCCACTTTAATATTTGACGTAAGTAGAGAGCATGTAATTGTGTTAAATGAATTTCCCAATTACGGGTCTTTTTTGAACTTTTGAATGGAATAAAGCCCTTATAAGTTATGTTCACGAAAAATAAAGTGTAACTTAAAGCCATACTATAGTTCAGTAACTTAGAGAGCTCAAATCGCATGTCATAAGCAGGACTCTTCGGTCCTAGACGTACGACGCTTTTACTTATGTAAATACGACTGTGCTGTGAAGATAAAAAAAACCGCATAAAACGTCTCTGGAGAGCGAGACTTACAAAGCTCGGGTCAATTTTTATTTCCGAATATTTACTAACCTGTCAACCACAGGCGTCGATAGCTTTTATTCTCTTCTGGGTGTTTGCGCTCGCGGACTCGTAGCTAGCTGCTTATTTCCCTCTCTTTTGATGTTCTTCACTATCTTTGCATTTATATGTGTATATATACACACCCTGGCACCTTTTACATCAGCGCTTTATCCTTTTATCGTGAGTTCCAACCCCGCGATTTGCTTCTAGGGTAATACTTGGATGAGGAGTAACACCTGAGCTGAGTTGCATAATCAAGTGCAGCACGGAATCACAAACAGAGAGATTTCTCCAACATAAAGAGTTGCAAAGAGAGTATCTCTTTTTTTCTCGCCCTCGCTCTCAATTTGTCACTTGGGAAGGGTAAGAAAAGAATTGAGAGCGATAAAAGCTCCGCACTTTGCAGTTGGAAAGCCGGAATCCCTTTATTAGTTTTTGCCGAAATTCCTTGTTTTCATGTTCGAGCCATGTTTCCCGAATTCTCTTAAAGCTTCATCGACGGAATCATGTGCGCATACATCAAGGACTTAAGGAAGTAAAAGGTAAGGGAGGGTTGGAGGCCATTTGCGATTCAAATGGACTGATGAAGAACAGGTGTGCTGTTGCCTTTTCCTACTGTAAAAAATGTTTTTCGTGTGCGAGTTTTCTTTTACTGTGGATACACAAAAGATGTCCCGGTTCTTTCAATTTCAGGTCTTGGCATTTTATTATGGGCCACCAGTACGGTATCCTCGTTGCTGCTTGGAAGATTGAAAACTATTTCAGTTTTATTTAGGCTTGAGACGCGGTTCCGCTGTTGTAAAAAGGCGGGTGGGTTGATGAATATTTAACCGAAGAAGACTCAAACGTATTTTCTAGTATAGGGTACTTAAATCAAAATCTGGTCGATGTACAAGATGGAGTGAAGTGTATTTTTTAAGTTTAATACTCTAAGTATATTTTAAACAATCGAAATTTCAACATTTAAACGAAATTCATTTTTGAATAGTCAAGAAGATTTTGTTGAGATTTTGTGGTGCTAAATAAATATTAAAGTGGGATATTTATACATAATATTTAATAATAATTTATAAATAATTTATACATAATTACGGAAGAAAATGTACCACTTTTCATCATTTTTCATTTTGCCTGTAGTGGTCTTGTTCAAATACTGCATGTTTACATAAACGACAAATATATGTGCGCATTAAAGTACATTATTTACAACGTGTTTCGACTTTTATCTTAAATACGTTTATCCTTTTTGAATGTCGTCTTGAAATAATTTTATCTCGAGTTGTCAGGGGGGGGGGTATTTCAATTAACGTCACACTGGAGCAACACACGGGCTATTGGTGACGGTCCGGGATCAATCCCAAAGGGAAAGATCCGAGGACAACACCACGTAATTTTGAACCACGGTCAGATGACGAGGCAACACCTGAGCTGGCACCCCACTCTCCAAACTCGAGTTGTCAGATGCGTGTAAGTAGATACGAGTTACTTGCGTTGCGCGGTGAAGTCTGTAGAAAAAGAGCTAAAAACAAATACTACCGCAAGATTCAAGGTCACTCATTTGTATGTCATACCCTTAAATTCTTCAGAATTTTAAGATATAATTTCATAAGACGAGCGTAATCAAACAGCCAGTGAAAGTTGAGTTCTGGCTCGTGGAAGGTTGTTACAGAGCAGAATTTGTGATAACATATTCACCCATGAGAAAATATTTCTCTTACCCTTGAGAAAAGCACTGGAAAAGGTGTGAAACATTGTATAAATCCCATAGATCCCTGAGTATTAAAATTAATTCCTCCAATGAATTATCCAGCAGCTTTTTTACTCTAGAGCATTAGAATTTCTTGGAAAATAAAAATACAAAATTAATTTAAAAAATGCAGATATTATTTGAAGTAAAAATGCTTGAATAATGCTTTATTAACTAGAATTATTTTTAATTTATAATCAATTACATTTTTGGACTCAATTTTGATTAATACCTTTAGACTTATTATTAATTAATGGATGATGCTCATATTTGGTGAATGATCTTAAATTCATTCAAACAAGAACTAAATCGAAAGGCGAACTAATCAAATTAAACTCCTGTGCTAAGTGATTTCAACGAGTCTGCAAAGCTAGATGTTCAGTACACTCTCGCAAAGTTAATCTCAGAATCTAATGTCGGTTTAATACGTTTTCCTTTTCCAATCTCAATAGCCCGTTGTATTGCTCCAGTGCGACGTTGAATAAAATACCTACCTACCTTTTCCAATATCTTCCATTCCTCTTTACCTCACCTAGTACCTACTAGAATGAGCGTTTTAATTTTCTTGTTTCTCGGTTTGCTGAATGAACTTTAGATATAGATTTTATTACCTATTTTATACATCCTTTCTAACTGCATTTCAAAACATTTACCTTTGTTCAGCCGCAGTTGTTTGCGAGAAAACTAATGGGCAAACACTAGTGAATTATTAAGATTGAAAACAAGACAGTTTAATGATCGAAAGAAAAAATTTCAAGTCCCTGCATCGTCCTCTCCGAACAAAATAAAGAGCGTCTTTCATTCATTACCGATATCTCTGTACTAATGACTAAACGTCAGATAGAGTAGCCGATTCATTTGGGTTAAGCAGTGATATCGGATCTTTCACAACAAAGAATGACAAGAGACTTAATGGTACAAAGAAAACTCTCTCCGAAAGAGACTTTTACCAGCTATTTTGACAGTGGAGTTGAAAAGGTAATTTCATTCTTTGTCACCTCTAAGAGCGAGATTTAGTCGATTTTGTCATTAATGGTTCCCCTGGAAATTACCGCATCGCAAAGACAAAGTATACGACATGGGAATGCGCCGAATCCGGAACGTTAAAGTGTGTTATGGGTTGGTGTGGGCAGGAGACTACGCATTTCAACGGTTTAGTGATAGTCGTGATTTTATGTTTAGTCTTCTATAAAACTCACGCCGGATTCTCATCTTGTGACTTATCTGTCATTAAAATCTAATAAGAAAGTCGAACTTAAATTGATTATGGACATTCCGTTGATTTTTTTATTTTATGAGAAAATAAATCAACAAATTACAAGCATGAAACCATCCTGAAATTATCGAAATATACGCTAGTAGAAACTTACTTCTGAGTTATCTACCACTTGGAAAAAGCAAAACGTAAAAGCATTAGATTGTGTACCTTATGCTAATCACTGCAGTTAAGTCATGATATAGTTTCTAACAGCCTATTGAAGTCTTAAATTCTTTGTTTGGTTGATGCGTTAATTTCCTGATTAGGGAAAGGCGACCCAACTTAAGGGAAAAGATAGTTCATTGCATTTATTCTTACTACTATAGATACGCCATGGCACGCCTGTATCATATACCGATAAGATAATTTCCCAGATGATTAAAAGTTCAAACTATTTTGACCTTTGTGTTACAAGTAGAAAGTCAAGATAAAAGAAAAAGTCGTCGTGTAAAACTTCTTACATAATTTCTGTTGGAAATTAACAAAACACGTTTTCATTTTTTGATAGGTACATAAGTATTAAAAGAATATTTTATGCTTAATTTTAGGAAACTTGTGGCTTTTCAATTTACATATTAAAATACTTTTAATCGCATTGAGGAAACTTGTGATCAAGTGCTGACCAAGTCGATAACATCCAATTAAAAATTTGTCTTCCGGCGTTCTAAATGGAGGACAAAAAATGGAATTATCTTGGCTTACTTTAGTAAATTTATATGCATTTAAAATTAAAATAAATCACTTTTTCAGCCTTTTTTTGTTTACATGTTTAATTAAAATTTTTTATACCGATTTGCGTAATTTAGAATTGATGATAAAAACAAATTTTCCCTGCACTAATATGTGTATTGTGGGTGAACCATGTGTTAAGCTTTCAAACTATAAAAAACAGGGAATCAACAATTGAAAACTCAGCGCTGAGAATGACAAAGCATTTTCAAGCAAATTCAAACAAAACAAAAATTGTTAAATCGCATATAGAACACCATGTCTCGCCGCCGTTAATCTCAGCAAGAAATAACTTCTCGAAATAGGATGCAAGTGGACATTTTTCATGATTGACGGGACGCATCAATCGTTTCCTTTGAAAAATGAAATGCATTAAAGACACTTATGCATGGTATTCAATTCGGAAATCTAGTACTTCCGATGGAGATTTGTCTTGGTAAACAGATATCGAAGGTGAATTATCTTCAACGCTCTTCAATCATCAGCACCACAGGCGTCAGTACTCTTTCGCTTGCAGCCGGTCGCTGATAGCTTGAAAATGAATAGCATGGAAAGGGCGTGTCCGAGTGCAATATGATGCATTCTTTACCCACAAAGATATAGGATTATGTGTAAAGCTTCAAAAGTTCTATAACTCTTCAGGTGGTATTCTGTCTTCGTCTTGATTTATCTGATGATATAGAGTATAGTTTTCTATGTCATTGTCCCCGATACACTTGTATTGCTGATTCAATTCAAAGCAGTTAGTCACACAATCTGAACACGATTTTAATGTAAAACGGTGTTAACTATTAAGGAATATTGCATTTAATGTTTTTTAAAACTAAGTAGGAGTGGGGATTTAATATAATAGACGCATTATTTGGTACCAAAAAACTCATCAATGACACTTAGGCATTATATCTTTGTAAACTTGATTTGACTGACATGCATTTGTTTACCTGGTAAAAATAGGTTCAGAAACTTATATTAATAACAACTAAAATCGCTTTATTTCTTATGGCCTATTTCAATATAAGTCCTTACTTAAGGTTGGATTTATTGAGGAAACCGATTAACCAAAAAAAGTTTAGCACTGTTTAGCGGCAAAACTTATTAATGAATGAATTCAAGAATAAGATATTTTTCCTAAATCCCAATTTTTTCAAATGTTAATCTTTATAAATAGGAATGTTCAAGAAATATATTGACTCTTAAATATTTCTGAGTTGCATTTCATTTTTAACTACAATATCCAATTTCGACTCCTCTTATTGCGTATTCTCCCTGATTCGACACCTTAACCGAAAAGCTGTAGGTTGGCTAGAAACGAAACCCTTGATAAAATGCATTTATTTGGTCAAAAGGCTCTTGTTAAAGTCATTTACTCTTTTAGAATTATATCGTAATATCGAAAACAATATAAACTTTTGTTTGCGGCATGAGAAAATCACAAAATTATCCCAAACGACTGTTTTTCATAGTTTATCCAGAGCTCTCTTCTAACCACAAGGTTGAATCTGCATTAATGACTCACAATCTACATTAGTTTACCTAACTTGAATATACTCTTTAATTTGTAAACTGCTGTGATTTTCTATTTTATATACGTACATCACGCTCCTAATTGACATTTTTTATCATGACACTCTTCACGAGATCTCTCCAGAGAAAATAATTTAATAGAATCTTCAGAAGTATGTATCCGAAAAGAGCAGAAAATACTATTTACTACTATTTTCGTTTATCTCTTTTTAAGAAAATTGTCCTCTTTGTTATGCTCGCAAGGTACTTCTACGTGTAAAACCAATAACCAACCTTCTGAATACAAAGCTTACTTGCAAGTAAAATCAATCTCTTACTTAATTGCAAGTAAAAAATCAATCGACTCGAAAAATTTCTTGGCTGTGCATTGGCGCGATATCATCGTTTCTTATTTCATATCTTTTACAAAATTCAGTATTTTCATTATGGTTTTTCTGAAGGATTTAATGTACTAAATTTTGTTTGAGTGAAAATTTAATTACCTCCTCTTTTTCGTGTATTGTAATGCAAAATTACATTCGTGTTTGTATTTTGACAATGCCTTTAATCCTCCTTTTAGACTTTCTTTTCACTGTGGCAACCCTATTTCCAGTTTCATGCTCAAAACTAATATTTTGGTTTTTATGGTGCCATAAGTTTCCCATCCTAAAGAGAGTGATATACATTTATACAGGGTTACAACAGAAGAAATAGACAGTTTCAATATTTTATAAAACCAAGACTGTTGAAGATATTGACACTCACGATGCATGGGGCCTAGGGAAACTCTGGAAGTTTTATTACCCTTGTACAAAGATCAAGTTAAAAGCAGAACGTTCGAATGCGGAGAGCTGAAAAATCCCAGAGCAACAGAGAGGCATGAGAGAGTAAAAAGTTTCAACAAAGTAAATACTTTTTGCACTGTATTGAAGGAAATGATGTACCTTCCTCTTTTCAAGAAAACACTTAAATGGGATCTTACCAAATATGTTATAGTCCATTTTGTACTTCTAAACATGCGCCTCAAGGTCATCATCCTCATTCCAGCTACTATGTTAGAATTCGCCGTTCGAATACTGATCTCTCTTTTTCCACTTTACTTCCGGTTTGCATTCAGATTCCACCTTAGTCCTCAACAAATGAATCAATTAACCTCAACCAAAGTGGGGTAAATAAGTTCCGTGCGTTGACCGCAGCGTTGGGTAGAATGAACGAAGGCTAGACAATTTCTTGATATCTGCCGTGTGACGAAAAGTACGCACATCGAGCATTTTTAATTACGTATAAAACTGAAAGTTTTCCAACGAAGTGGATGTATTGTACAGTAGATTTAGTTTAATACGAAACGCCTTTCATTTGTAGTAACATTTTATTATAAAATAATGTAATAAGAATTTAAGTACAATAGTAAAGTTTGATTACCTCAAAAATTTTTACTTCCGAACAATTTGTGCTAGTTACAATATATTTCGTTAAAGTTTGTCAAATTAAGGTATCTTAGAAATAGAAGTATCAAGTATATTAGTCAAGGTAGGCGATCTATTTTTACACTATTCACATCCGATTATCTGGTTGGCACTATTAGGTTGATGTCTACTCTATTGGAGTTGTAATTGTATTAATTACAAGATACAGCCTGTAGAAGTGAACCTACGTTTTACCGTTAGAGAAAAGTTCAATCTACTGAATCAGTGATGTACAGTGGGTAAAGGTTATACCACAACGATCGGAGATTTTCCATTTATTTCAGTTTTAAACAATTTTATTCGTAATATTTTTTTCAAACACAGTTTTTTCATCCTTCCCCATCTGAATATTTTGCTGCTCGCTTTTTCCCGGCAACTTTATCGAGCCTAGGTGAATGGCTCTTTCCGAACTAATCTCGACTGAAGAGCTTTGAATGAACTTCGTGAG
This sequence comes from Meta bourneti, assembly GCA_933210815.1. Lineage (NCBI taxonomy): Eukaryota > Metazoa > Arthropoda > Arachnida > Araneae > Tetragnathidae > Meta > Meta bourneti. The sequence continues at coordinate 26,640,625 of OW119933.1, read as the reverse complement.
CGGAAATTTGATCTCCTTGCCATTTTATTAATGACCAAGGTATAGGAAGGGCCAAATTTTTCAAGAGCATGAAAAGCCTCATAACTCGGTCGTCACTCGTTATACTGACTCTCGACATGGAAATGTCGTGGATAACACGACAGATCATTTATCAAAACGCGAGTTCAGAGTTAAAATTTACGACGCCTATATCGTAGCCGAGAGCTTCAAGGCATGGCAACTAGACTATTTATCAGTTTGACATGGAAGCAGTTCTTTACCTGCTTTGACTTCTTTTATAGAAGCAGCGATTGATAAAATTAGCACGATTGAACATAATTCAAACTCACTGTTGAATCATTTCGGCTACCGAAGCGGCAACTAACCGTAAATCACTTGCGAGAGATCTTCTCTTCTTTATGGCTCTACTAATTTAAAAATATGAGCCGAATTCAAGCTGATAATTAAAATCGTTCAATTTATCATAGATTGGTATTGAAACCAAATGAAAATTTTTCTTTTAGACGTCGTAATATTTTAATTTCCAACTGGGTAATACGAAATTAATTTGCAAAATAACTTCAACGTATACTTGGTATTGAAACTTTTCAACCTGGAATAACAGAATTAAGCAAACAATTAAAGTTAGAGAACATGCCATTAACATAAAATGAAATTGTCAAAACATTACGCGAAGGTGATTAAAACTAAATATAAAAATATTAAAAAAAGAAACGCAACCATTACAGTTAAGTAAAGAATTTTACTAATTTTTAATAAGCTGGGACTTACTCCCTGCATTTGTAAGCAACAGAAATTTAACAAATTTTTAATTACTTTCTCTCAATTTCTTTCTTGCACCTTTCAATATAAATTCAAAGTTCTTAAATTCAATACTATCTCCATCATTATTATATAAAAATGAATGAATTCGTTATAATCTTTGTTTTAAATGCTCATTTAGCTTCAATTTATTTAATGCTAATGAAGTAGTTCCCACCTTTAATAATACTAAAATAATAAGCCTGTTATAAATATAAAATCCAGCTCTTCTTAACCTATAGGTTTACATCTCCTTTAATCAATTCCAGTAATAAATATCTTATATGTTATACAATACCCATTAATTAAATCCAGTCTTTCATCAAAGATAGCAAGAAATTTTATTTATCTTTCAATTGAATATAGATGCCAGTACCATGCTTGTGGTTTATTTTAAATTGATAAATATATTTAAAAACATTGATTAATTACTAGAGCTCATATTTCAGCTCTTTTTCAATTACTTATGAACGAAAAATTATTTAAATTTCAGTGGATGAAACTCATCAATTAGTGATGGCGCATCTCATTCATATTTGGGTGAAAAGGTGTCATGAAATATATTTAAGTATTTTTCGAATGGTAACGGAACTAACTTCTTTTAAAGGAATGGTGACTTTCCGGAAAAATTAAATCGCACAGCATTCCCCTGTTTTTTAATATTGGAAAAGTCTCATACTCTCTTCTCCGTTTTCTATTCTCTCAAGATACAGTAGTTTTCCTGATTTACGTTCGTCTGTTAAACTTATTTTCTTTTGTACTGTTTTCCCAAACAGTACAGCATCCTATAGATCTGGAAACCATAAATCCGAAGCTTTGTCACAATGTGGGGTAAAGGAAAACTCAATTAGTTGCGTATGCTTCGTCTAGGAAGGTTCATACATTATTCAGAAAGTTACCATGATTTTCTCGGAGATTGGAAGAAATTCGATTTCAGTTTGTTTTGTAACCTGATCCTTCACTCTTTTCATTACACTCTTTGAATACGAGTGGTTTTAGCTCATAATAAACAGGATTGAAATATAAGGAACACTGTAATCCAGTATTTCTCAATGAACAGATTGAATTATTCCGCCGGAAAATCACAGATGAAAATAAGTAAATACATTTTTAAAGTTTAAATTTTTGTGGGAAATATTTATTTAGTGAAAATGTGTGCTACAAGAAAGATTAACAGTTTCGGTAGTTTTATTAAAGCGGTGTATACTTAAAATTATTTAATTCACAAATTTAAATTTTCAGTTACAAAAAAATAATTTTATGAAGAACCCTTAACCCTTTGCGAAAGAATATGAATTTAGTGCCTTGGATATCACTAGAAGTTGCGCATATTCTGATCTAGATTATGTTACAAATATATGAAGCGTAGTACATTTTAAAAAGATGTATTTATGTAATAAGTATCAATGTTTTTTTGTTTGATTTGTCACTCTACGGCAGCGATTTTCAACCTTTTTTCATCTCATGACACACAAACGAAATACTGAAATTTTACGTCACACCAAAAAATATATCATATTTTTTGCCGATCTGACAAAAATATCGATAAATTTGATTGATTTATAGAAAACTATTAGTAATTACCTACCCTTTTTGCTGTTGGAAATCGTTGCTCTATGGTCATCTATATGCTACACGTGGGTCATTTCATTTTACTTCAGAACATTCTGGTAGAATGTTTTATAAATTAAAACAAAAGTTTTAAAAATTGTATGAAATTTAGATATGAATAATTTTACTTTTAATGCTGCTTAGTATTTTAAAAAATAACGAAAATAAAGTTAGAGAACTTTAGTTTTCATATTTTAATCCGAGCGGTTTTCGGGGCCGCGGTGGCCCGGTTGGAAGAGTAACGAACTTGCAACCGAAGGGTTGCGAGTTCGAATCCAGCCAAACACCGTCGTGTACAAAGGGGGCTGGTGCACGTTAAATCTGTCGTGGCCTCAAATGTCCTCACGTTGGCGTGGTGTGGAAATTTGGAGAGTGGGGTGCCAGCTCAGGTGTTGCCTCGTCATCTGACCGTGGTTCAAAATTACGTGGTGTTGTCCTCGGATCTTTCCCTTTGGGATTGATCCCGGACCGTCACCAATAGCCCATTGTGTTGCTCCAGTGTGACGTTAATTGAAATACCCCCCCCCCCCGAGCGGTTTTCATGTAAAATTAGCAAATTGTGGCTCTAAAGTTATAAGAACCTTTACAAGTTAGAAGTGTTTCACATAGACAAATAATTTTGCTTTCGTGATTCATCTAATTCTTTGACTCTTTCAGATGCTTGGACTTCTGATTGGTCACTATCAGTCAACAGCTGCTGTAGCAGTGAGCGCAGCTCTTCAAGGATTGGCAGCTGGAACCTTCATCCACGTAACGTTTTTAGAAGTGATACCAGCAGAATTTAATGAGTCCGGCCCTCGTTTATTAAAAGTATTTTTCTTAGGACTGGGATTTATGCTTTTGCTTTTCTGTAATATTCTAATGAGAGGCTCGTCTCACAATCATCACTGAAAATTCCTTCATTTCATTCCGTAAGCTTTCTGAAAGGTATACAGTTCTCGGAAGCTTATTCATGTAATGGTCAATGCGAGAAAGTGACAGATTAATACTAAAAACCGTATATGTTTGTGACAAAAGATGTTGATGAACTAACTGTAACTTATAAATAAAAATGTTTTATGTGTAGTTCTTATTTTTTATTTCGTTCAGCAGTACACTATATCTCAGAAAGTAAAACTACCTTTCTTCCTATGGTTCTCATTGGAGTAAATACATTTATACTACTGTTTGGTAAATTTTCAGAACAAGGAATGCAATATTCGAATGAAGAGTACATCACAGATTAACCAATTTAAAATCGATAAATGATTTCATATTTAAAAGTTATGCAAGGATTTTTCGCTTTAAAATTCAGGCGCACCCAAGCATCAGTAACAGCTGTACGAAGTGATATCGAATGGTAAAGGTTTTGATATTGTTCTGCGAAAAGTTAATACTGAATCCCTAGTTCATTTGTTGTGGTTGGCTGAGGAGCTTAAGCTTGCTTAGCAGTCATATCCCAAACGTTCGAGAGTGGACGTATCTTCAAACTATGCAGGCTAGGGAAGACATTTTATCCATAGGGAATTGTAAGCCACATGTGCAATGTCCCTCCCGAATCACTACAACACAACCTTTAAGTAAAATCCTCTCTGTCTCTAAAACATCCTCCGAGCTACACTGGTGTTAGGGTTCCCTTAATTCGAGACAGACGAGATCGCAATGGAACACATTGCATCCTAAGCATGCAACTTGGAGTTGAGATAGTGTGATACTACAAAACGTTGGCTCAACACGTGTATGCGATCATCATATTACTGTAAGTTGAATTCTGTATCGCCAGGTTAGTTGAGTTGGGTTTAACCCTCCAAGTGGTTTCGACGAGAAATTTCGTCAATCAAGATATGACCAATTTTGCTAATGACGAGATATCTAAATATATATCATTGCCGATTTTATTATGACGAGATCAAGACCAGGTCAGTTTTTTCAACAAGATGTGATATCTCGTCCATCAAGATCTGGTCAGTTTTGCTAATGAGAAGATACCTCGTCGAGGCAACCACCAGAAAGGTTAATGGCGCAAGGGCCATATTTGGACAAGCTGAGCCAAACAACGTCAAGTAAATGGACATGCACGCAAGAATAGTTTTACGCCCAGTGCATGTATCGTCAAAACGTACGACTTGTTACAATTCAACACGAAACTATTTGAAAGCTTTTAGCCGGAGACGTCTGTGATAAGTCAAAGAACTGGGATATCAGTGACCAGTCAGCAAACGATGACGATTTGGCTGGAGACAAAACTTAAACTGTGGCAATTCACTGCTGTGCTAACACCGTTGATGTCACTGTCACCGCAATCACTGTCATGCAATAGAGATGTGTCATTCCATGCTGTCGCTTGATACGTTTAATAATATAGTGATCTTACAATCCGACTTCTCTCATCACCACAATCATTCCTCTCTTAAAATACGTCTGTTGCTCACAAAGTGATCTTCAGTGACGGTGAATTTAAACACAATGAACATATTTTCCACTCAATATCGGATCTCAATTAATTAAGCATATAAGCAACTTCATTTCTAAGGTAGGAGAGAAGAGAGCTCCAAAATCACATGTATATTTTCCTAACGTACTAATTTCCATGTCCTAACCAAAATATGATTTTGATACCTTCATGATTTTGCAATTTTCACGAACAGTTGATAAAATCTTGAGGACTTGACACATTAGGATGCATTTAGTGTTGACAAGGCCCTCATCTAATTTATTAGCTTTGAAGTAATTAAAAATAAATTTTAGATTTCAAACAGGAGTTTATTTCATACATTTAGTAAATTGTGTTTGAAATATGCATATAACATAATTGTTCATCATGACTAGTGTCGGATGAATCTCCCTATTCTGAAAATTTCGGTTAGTGGCCAAAGTTTCATGCTGTAATTTGTGTAGCTTCTATTGAGATATAAAATAACAAATATTTAATCGCACTAGAAGTATCAATTTATTTAGCTTTTTCTAAAATCCCCATTAAAAAGTAGAACTTTTAAACAAAGGAAACTGCGAATGTTAACACGATGCTCCTAATTTGAAATAAATTTGGCATGATTTCTTATAAAAGCATTGTCGTACATTCTAAGAGTATGGTGCAATTTATATTTTATATTTTAAACAGTTCTACATCATATTTTAACATTTTTTTTAAATTTTGAATTATTCATTTGAAAATGTTTAAAAATTTTTCACAAATCCGGTGAACGGGTTCAACGGGTTAAGAATATTTACATCAAACCCCATATATGCACTCTAGGCCCTAGTAACAAGTTAGAAGGTGAGACCTAGTACCATTTAGATTGCAGGTCCCTCGTGATATAAAGCAGAATCTGGGTTCGAATCGCAGTTCTTATGATATTCGAAGTACACTGCTGGCCACCCAAATTGCAACACCAAGAAAGACAAGAGATATCACAACAAAATTTATTTTGTAGATAACATGTTGACCAAGTATCAAATGATTAAATTTATAGACTTCTGTGAAGTGTGGTTCCTGCCAAAATCAGTAGCCAGAGTAGCCGCCATTGTTGGAGATCACCGCTGCCACACGCCTCGGTATTGATTCAAAGAGACTTTGGATGTGTTCTTGGGGTACAGCAGACCAAGCAGCTTCCACACGTTGCCAAAGTTGATCTGGTGTGGCAGCTGGGGATGTATTCTGGGTCAATCGTTGAGCAACCATGGACCACATGTTTTCTATCGGCGAAAGATCCGGAGAGCGAGCTGGCCAGGGAAGCAATTCAATCTGGCGATTGACGAAGAACCCTTGGACAATGCGTGCCACGTGTGGTCGCGCATTATCCTGTTGAAATATGGCTGTGGGCAAGCCCTGAAGGTAAGGAAGGACAACTGGCTCCAACACCTCAGAGATGTAGCGCTGGCTGTTTAAAGTACCGGCAATGCGTACTAGAGGAGTGCGAGAGTGATATCCAATACCGCCCCATACCATAATACCCGGTGCAGGACCAGTGTGGCGGTGCATAACGCAGCTGTTCAGCATCCTCTCTCCACGGTGTCTCCAGACTCGAATCCGACCATCGTGGTGTTGCAGACAGAAGCGTGACTCGTCAGTAAAGACAATTTCATTCCATTCTGCCGTCCACATCCTTCTTTCATCGCACCATTGGCGGCGGAAACGTCTATGGTTCTGCGTCAAGGGTAGACGAAGCAATGGACGTCTTGCGGACAGACCACTCTGCTGTAAACGGCGTCGAATGGTACGCGCAGACACTGGATGATGCGGTACAGACTGAATGTGCTGTGCTATGGTTCGTGATGTGGCTGAGCGATCCGTCACTGCCATACGCACAATATGCCTGTCATCACGTGAAGTGGTGCACTGAGGTGGATGCGATCGAACACGTCGGTCCGTCGTACCCTCCTGCATCCAACGATCACATATCCGCATTACAGTTGTTTGGTTTCGTCCAACACGACTACCGATTTCCCTGAAAGATAATCCACAATCTCGGTAGGCCACTATCCTTTCTCTGTCGAACTCGGATACTTGATCAAAAGATGATCGCTGTTTTCTACGTGGCATAATTGATCGTTTTTTTTGAAAAAAAACACAAGAAAAACACAATTGCCGTTCTTGAAATCGTCGAAATCTCCAAGCCTTAAATAGCGCTTTGAAGTGGCGCCACAGGCGCGCGTGATGTGCGTCTGCGCTGAAATTCTAATCATTTGCATATCTCACCTCCGCTAATGCATGTTGTAAATTTCATATTATTTGCATGCTTCCTTCAGGGTGTTGCATTTACGGTGGCCAACAGTGTATTTTATATTTAATTATACCTATATCTTGAAATTTTATGACATTTTTTATCTGTCTTATAAGTATTGAAGAATACTTATAAGACAAAAAATATCACAAAGTTTCAAGATATAGGTATAATTAAATATACAAGATAATAGGTATAAGAATGGCGACAAAGAAAATACATGCCCGCTAAAATGGGTGTAGAAATTTAAATATTTTATGAAAACTTCCTATTAAACTATTTGTGAAGAAAAGTTACGTTGCTTATCCAATCCCATATCTTAATTGAATGCTTTTCACTGAGCAAATATTTTGAATTTATAAGATGGTTAGGTGGAAAAAATGCAACTGAAGTACAATTCATTTATTATAAATGTAATTGTAATATGATGTATGTAATTTTGTGATTTTTTTAAATATTCACTTGAGATATAAAGAGAAAATTATTTAGTCAATAAATTCACTTTATTTAAGTGTTTCAAAAGTTTAATTGCTCAAACATTTTTTTTCATTGTTTTTGCATTTGACATTAAATTATACTAAACGCAGCCTTATTTATGAAAGTTTTCATGCAATAATTTTATCATGAAACTACTGAAACAATGACGAACAATAAAATGTAAGAAATTCTCCGATTTATTTAATTATAGATCTATCAATGTTAGGAAGGGTGTAAAAGCTCTGATTTTCATTTTGTTTTTTGATGCACTCATATCCATTAAAATTCTGCCCATGCAGTTTGCCAAGATAATTTAAGATGGCTCAGGGGTGTTCTTTTGCCATTGACTGGACAACTGATATCTTCCAGAAGTCCAGCTTCTTTCTCTTCTTTAGAGAATAAATTCTGAAATATAAAATGAAAAGTAAACAAAATGCAAATTACATAATCAATGGACATGAAATGAATTTTATGGATATTTACTTTTTGGTACTTATGGTATTAAACATGAAATCACACTTTAAGTTAATTATTAACTTTATGAATAACTCGAAAATGAACTTGATTATACTGGGAGTGGAGCATGTTTCACATCATGGCTTAAAACCATTGTTGCTTAAAATATAGATTTTTATCCTGATGCAAGAATAAGATTATCAAATTTAGGCATAAAAACTAGAAAGAAACATACGTACTATCAACAGTAGAAGTCATTGGTGGTAGGGTTGGCGGTGTGGAGCTCCGAATTGGAGTACTTGATTCAGTGGTATAGCCTACATTACAAAAAAATACAATTACACAATGTGTTCAAATTATATTATAAGTAATATAAGCCATTAAAATAATGCCACTTCATCTGTATAACATGGAGTTTGGAAAGATTGGATGAATGTTTTTTATATCACTTTTAACATGGAGTGCACATTGATTTTGGAATTTGAAAGAGAAGTTTTACAGAAGAATGATTTGCTGTTTCTCAGTCAGGAACAAGGACAAGTTTAGTTATGGTTTCATCATAATTCAGGACACAGGTCTTTAAATTGCCAATAAGGCCAATGAGGAGAGCCTCTCCTGATCTGTTGGTTACTCAAGGATGTTTCAAAACTTCTATAACATGGCTATTCGCTGGAAGCAGAGCTAGAAATTTGCAAGATTATATGAAACATTATGATACTGCATATGAGCAATACCTTGACATATCTATTTACCGCCTATGGTAAAACATTAAATGTATTGAAGAGGAAGCAGTACAGTAATTAATCTTGTGAACACGTATAGAATTGTTTTCTCTCCAACCTATGAGCATCAATCTATGTGCATTGTAGCTCAGCATCAATAAAATGACACTGTAGTTTAAATTAGAAAAATAAATATTTTAAAGATGTTAAGTATTTTAAATGATTATTTTACTTATATATTCTAGTGTTATTATTCCTTACAAACTTATTGTTCGCGTAATACATATCACCGTGACAGTTGTTGCGCCACTTTTTAATTGGCATAACTTTTCATGTTCTTGGCAAGCTCCAAGAACGTTGCCAACTTCTCACTTAGTGTCCGATCTCTTGACGAGATAGAATATCGCCAGCGTTCCTTTTCAGAAACCATTCTTTATGCACGTAGGATAGTACAGTAATTACCTGGGTACTTAGGATAGAACAGCAAATCTCTGTTTACTTGGAATAGTACAGCAATTTGAATAAATGTTCGTAAAATGAAAACAAACCAGTCTACTAAATTTTGTGTCTTTGTTTGAGTCACAACACAAATTTTAAACATTATCAGAAATATTTAATCTAGCCATATTTTATGAAAGTCATGAATATGAGTGACTTTTGGTTGGAGAACGGCTCAGAGTTGCAACATCTTCTGTCAGGATATTGCATTTCCACTGAACATATGTCCCTGAATATATTGATGAACTTTCCTCACTTATTGATCACTTATATGAAATTGGATATTGTTCTGCAAAATGTTAGAAAGGATTACATAGCACAGCAAACAAAATTCAGAATTTTGAAAAATTTTGAGGTTAAAAATATTTATTTTCTTTGTCTTATAAGATATAGGATAAAGGTAGTGGGGATTCATAGTGAGCCCATGGTATTTGATAGTTTGTCACGCTTTCATTTCGGTGGATTTTATAACTTCTAACCCTGTGGAAACCATTTTTATTGGCACAAATCCGCAAAGAAAAATTATAATAGTTTAACTCAAATGCCTAACTTTCATTCAAAAAAACAAGTAATAAGACATTCATCAAATGTTATTTTTACACTCATAAAAACAAGTTTATAAGGTATGATCCAAATCATTTTCAGTAAACTTATCTCACATTTAAAAATCTTATCTTCAATGTAGATTATAAATGGGGTTGTGATTGAAGAGTATTTAATTAAAACGTAGTTACAATACAATGCATCTTATTTTGATAAATATGCTTATCAAATTTCTGTATATGTAATTTTATTTGACGTGAATAATCCAAATAAGAAATTCCAAGTGAAAAAGTTGTAATAATCTTCTGTTACACTTGTGCAGGTCATCAGAACGCCCTACCGCACATAGGTTTATAACCCTTTGTTGCTCAGGATCTGTAAAAATTCAAAGCGTGCTTCTTATTATTTCGATAATTATTTCTACCGTTTAAGAGAGCAAATGCAATTTAAAATTTGAAATATGAATCTTACCAATATTTATTTTAAGAAACTCAATCCTTTTTACATTTAAATATTTTAATGTTTAGTTGCATTATGAAAAGTTACATCATATTGCTTAAAATAATAAAAAGATAATCAATGGTAAAATTATTTAAGCCTTCCTAATGACAGGGTTCGTTTCTGAAGAGTGTACCGGGCAAGGTATGAAATAATCATAAAAATCGGATTCATTTGATCTAAGTTATATTTTTTTTATATGTATTTTATGTGTTTTAGCGATTTTAATTAATTCGTTACCTCGATATGTTTAAATTTGTTACATATGAGACATCCAAATCACAGTATGGTTACTAAATAGTATTGATTTATGATAAGTTGAAAATATTCGTTCTACAAATACAGAAATAGCTGTGGTGATAAGATAGCTTAATGAATATCTTTCTTGTCGGTTACACAGACACTAAAATCTAAATGACTTTCCCCGTACAAAAGTAGATATCTGGAATACACACAATGCTTTCAAATTTATCTACTTTCTCTTGAATTTTCTTAATTACAGGTATGATACTAGATGAATATTTTGTCTTTGAGAATATTAAGAGGTTCTTTCTATATAAGCTCAGTCAGTTTTCTTCCAAAGGGTTTGCTAAATAAGCTAGGAAGTGAGGAGCACCCAGTACTCGTTGTTAAATACTGAAAACAAATGTTAAACAGTGCTGATTCTTTTATCAGAAATAGCATATTCCCTCTTGAAAGGGCATCGATTCAAGCCTGTGCAACTTCTCCATAGGGAAGACTCAAAATTAACCGAAAACACTTTGTGCAATGTATGAACTGGCCCCAAACTCAGCCTCTGTTGTTTTAAGATAGCAAAAAGAAATATTTGTTGGTCAGTTGTCATCCCAACAAGGGTGCCAACTCCTAGGGGCCCGAACTCGTTGTGGCTCCACAAACGGGAAAGAAAAATATTCCCCATGAGAAACCAAATAAGTTGTTAAAAGAACACCTATACTAAGCATACCCTAGGAGTCTGACTCCTTGAAAATTTTTATAGTAGCCCAGGACACCCAAACATAAGGGTAAACATTACAAATAATACGAGTAACCAAATATACAGAGTGATTTGATCCTCCTTAACAGATCACTTTAAGCAAAGTTCTAGAGATACAACTTCTTGGATCATAAAATGTTTTTGTTTGGGGCACGGTCCCTCTCTAACATGAGGTATAAATATTACAAATATACCGAGAATATCAGTAATTATTTATATTAACAAAATAAAGAGGTTTGAAACATCCTTATATATGAAGCAAGTGGTGTTTTACTTCCCCCCATAATTTCTCCAAGTTGGCACCACTGCATCCATCCCAATTAATGTTACCATCTCTAATAGGAAATCCAGTTATTTTCAGTTGAAAAAGGTCATTCTTCAGGTGTTACTGAGTAGAAGCAATATTTTAAACTTATTTGAATGAAATAACATACATTCTGTCCCAAGTTATTAAATTTGTAATATCATTTTTAAACTTCAATTGAGAAAATTTACAGTTTGATTTAAATCATGATTTTTCACTTTATTTAATTCATGACTTGAATCGTGATTTAATTCGTGATTCAAATAGGTATACCCTGCTTAGAATTATAAATATGTCCGATCTAGCTTTTGGAGAAAGTTGGACACTTGAAAACAAAAAAGATATTTATAAGATGTTCGAAAGTTACATCGAATCAGATTGAATTCCGTTGACCCGCTTGTCTCCTGCTAGATATAGAGACCCCGTACTAATGGTGTGAGAAAAGTTTCCATGAGTAGGGAAATGAGAGAAGTGATCTGATTCGTTCGGGTAGGCAGACTGCTGGAGAAGCGAAGTAGGCACTGGGCAGTGTTTATACTCTGCGAAAGAATAGTTTTGTCGTTAGTAAGATTAATGTGGGCATTGCATGGCCAAGTGAAAAAAATTCATACATTTCAGCACTCCTGGCCCCAAGTTAGGCCTTATGATAAAAATATATATCCCAAGTACTCAACGGATCTTTCCTTTCGGAATTGATCCCAGACTGATAGCTTAGGAATTGTTCAATTTTATTCAATGGCATGTCTGCAGAAGGTAAAGCAATTTCCTCTCAGAATGTCCAAGCTGTTTCTGCCTTCTCAACGCATCCAACTTAACATTAAGCTATACTTTGCTGTTTGCATAATTTTGAAAGGTCTCCAATATAATTGTTTTGACCTTCAAGGTAGCCTAGCAATATTCGATTCCTCCATGGGTGTATTTCTTTCTTCTGTAAAACTTTCATTGTGTGTATGTCTATTACTTGATATCGTATGTCTTGTGTCTGGTGCATAATGACCAAATATGGTCTTTGCGCCAAAAATACTCCAAAACCCAATCAACCTAGAAATATCCGACTTGAAGGAGGATTTGTCAAAGAGTAGTTTTCATTTTCAAAAAGTAGTTAAAAGTTTTGACAGAGATAAGAGCAACAGTGGACGAAAAATATTTCTTTGAAGGGAAAATTGGTATTCTAAATATATATTATGTAAAATCACATGGAAATTTTAATAAATACTTCGAAAACGGCATTCAAAGGCCTAACCCTTTTACCCCTCTTTAGCTACAATGCAGCTCGCTTCTGATGCTGGGAATAATCCATGCACAAAAATATACAAGTTTGTTGCAACCTTTTCGTCTTTCAATTGTTCACTTTTAACTATAGGGTGCGACGTTAATTAAAAGACCTACCTAACTCTAACTATAGGGTACTTTTTGACAAGAGAAATTTTCGCGTAAATAATTAATACAGAAAAATGAATTATCAAACTACTTTTCAATTAACGGGGCCATGGTGGCCCGGTTGGAAGAGTAACGGATTAGTAACCCGAGGGTTGCGAGTTCAAATCCATCGTGTACAAAGATATTGGTATTTTTCAATTAACGTCACACTGGAGGAACACAACGGGCTATTGGTAACAGTCCGGGATCAATCCCAAAGGGAAAGATCCGAGGACAACACCACGTAATTTTGAACCACGGTGAGATGACGAGGCAACACTTGAGCTGGCACCCCACTCTCCAAACTTCCACACCACGCCAACGTGAGGACATTTGAGGCCACGACATATTTAACGTGCACTAGTCCCCTTTGTACACGACGGTGTTTGGCTGGATTCGAACTCGCAACCCTTCGGTTGCTAGTCCGTTACTCTTCCAGCCGGGCCACCGCGGCCCCCGTGTAAAAAGGTAGCTGGTGCACGTTAAATATGTCGTGGCCTCAAATGTCCTCACGTTGGCGTGGTGTGGAAGTTTGGAGAGTGGGGTGCCAGTTCAGGTGTTGCCTCGACCGTGGTTCAAAATTACGTGGTGTTGTCCTCGGATCTTTCCCTATGGGATTGATCCTTAACCGTCACCAATAGACCGTTGTGTTGCTCCAGTGTGACTTTAATTAAAATACCTACTTACGTTTTCAAATAACGAAAAGTGAAATCAGTTACTACGTTGACCAAAGAAACATCTTAAATTTCTTTTAAACAAATGTGTTTTTCATTGAAAGCAAACAGTTTCAGTATATAAGCAAATTACCGGAAGAAAATACTTCCCGTTAAGAACTACCGTCCTTTTAAGTTTTACAGAAAACTCTCTTAGATTGCTAATCCTTTGATGACTGACCGGTTGGAAGAGTAACGGACTAGCAACCGAAGGGTTGCGAGTTCGAATCCAGCCAAACACCGTCGTGACAAAGGGGGCTGGTGCACATTAAATCTGTCGTGGCCTCAAATGTCCTCACGTTGGCGTGGTGTGGAAGTTTGGAGAGTGGGGTGCCATCTCAGGTGTTGCCTCGTCATCTGACCGTGGTTCAAAATTACGTGGTGTTGTCCTCGGATCTTTCCCTTTGGGATTGATCCCGGACCGTCACCAATAGCCCATTGTGTTGCTCCAGTGTGACGTTAATTGAAATACCCCCCCCCCCTTTGATGACTGACAAGAGTATTTTTGATTTTAAGGCTTTCAATTATTAAGTTTTGTTTATTTTCTATTTATTTTTAATATTATATACATAACTAAAGATTGAACTCCATTGCTCTAGCCTTCCAAACTTAGAGTGGCTCAAAATTACGTGGTGTTGTCTTCGATTCTTTCCCTTTGTGATTGATCCCGTTCCGTCACCAATAGCCCGCTGTGTTGCTCCAGTGCAACGTTAATAAAAATACCTACCATATCTACCATCTAAACTTAGCTCAGGTGATGACCTCGTCATTTGACCGAGGTTCAAAATTAAGCAGTCTGGAGTTTTCCCTTCGGGATTGATCCCGGACAGTCACCAATAGCCCGTTGAGTTGCTCTAGTTTCAACGAAATTTAACTACCTACCTATTTTGTGTCCAGAGTTGACATATAGGGTTTATCATACACCTATACAGTTAACAACAATCTATTCTTCCTTGTGCATCTGTTTCCGTTCGACATCCATGGTGTTAACTGTCACTTAGTTTTGTTTTTGTTTTAAAACAGTTTTCTATTTTAATCGGAATATCGCAGCCTTACATCATCAGGTTATATCTTCCGATTTCTCGATAAAATACTTTTCCAATCCGAACTAAAATCTGGAATTGGTTTTGGCTTCTGGAATAATTTGATAAAATGCCCAGATATTGAGGGTTTTCGATCGGTAGTATTCTCGATTGCATGTCGTAATCATGTACAAATACTCCAATAAGGAGCGCACTAAAAGGCGCCGAGTCCAGCATAATTCTAATGATTCTATAGATGATCCACCATCACCTAAAGAAAAAGGTAATCCCATCTTCAGACGCCTTTTATTTTATTTGGATGAAGATACGATCAATATTTCTCGCCGTGCTGTACTTCACGGTCTAATCGAAAAATATGGCGGTCGCTTCACCACTACTCTGACCAACCATGTCACTCATATTTTAGTGGATGAAGGATTCTCCAATGGAAGGTTGAGCAGCACATTTACTTGGACAACATATCCTCATCAGATGGAAGTAATAATGGTTACTTGGCTTAGTGCTAGTATAAATGCAAATGAATGTTTAAATACAATTGGTTATCAGGTGCGCCGGAATCGCAGACCAAGTATACTAAAGAATGTCCGCATTGATATGCAAGGTGCTGTATATTCATCACATGGTAGAGATGGTAGCTCTGAGGGAACAAAATTCGATTATGTTAGTGAGGAAAATTCTACATTTGATGATGGAAAATATGATGATGAAACTTCATGTGAAGATGATTGGTTAGCTTCAGAACCTCCAGATATCTATATTCTGCCCACTGATCCAATTGAATATGATTCACCAAGTCCAAGCGTACAAGAGGTATCTAGTTCAAAAGAAACCCAGTGTAATGATTGTTTTACCTCTAGTACCACTGCAGCACAAATAGATGTTTCATCAAATAATAAACCAGAAGGCGAAGCTCCATTTGCCAGTTCGAACCCTGTCGTAGCTCGTTTGAGTAAAGTTCGAGTGCGTATAATACCTAAGCATTTGCGGGTTCCTGGCGAGAGTGCTGTTGTTGTTGAACTCAACAATGAAGATGATCCTCCTCTTCCCTTTGAAAGAGGTAATAAAGTTAATGATCCAGAACTTACAGAATCCGAAAAAAATGAGTCGTCAACTGTTTCCTGTGACATGAGAAATGAAGAAGCATCATTAGCAGAAGCTCAAGTAGTATCAAGCACATCCAGTATTGAGAGAGAAGATAATAATTATCAAAAGTCAATTTACACATCTGCATCAAGTGTTGTAATTGAGAGCATTCAAGCCGTTCCATCATCTGCTTTTGATCCTCTGTGCAATCCCTCAAGTCCAGAAATTGTTATACCTGACATTTTGGAAGATCACCATATTTCTGTAGCAGAACCATTAGTTTGTTCGATTCCCACTGCACAAGAACGATCCTGCTATGAACATATGGTTGACTCAAAAGATGAGATGGATATAGAACCTATATCTGAAGAGGTATCATATGAAAAATGCGTCGAATCTGTATCTGAAGAGGTGTCACATGATAAATGTGTCAAATCTGTAGCTGAATTATCAGATAAAGAACTGGTACTTGAATCTGGAGCTGAATTGTTAGATAAAGAACCGGTACTTGAACCTGGAGCTGAATTATCTGATAAAGAACTGGTACTGGAATCTGGAGCTGAATTATCTGATGAAAAACAGGTAGTTGAATCGGGAGCTGAAATATCAGATAAACCTCGGGTTAATCGTTATAAAGATGATGATTTTGAAGTAGAAATAGTTAATGATTCTTCAGATTATTCTAGTGATGAGAGTGTAGTAGTTATTAGCTCAGAATCTGAAACAATGAAACAAGTTTCATCCAATAATGATTCTTATGTTACGGAAAGCTCAGATTTGCAATCTACGGATAATACTGGAGTTTATCCTCTTCATTTGTATCGTTCTTCTACAGCTGGATTTGCTGATTCTGAACGAATGTCTTATGAAGATTCGAGTTCTGAGTGGATGACCTCCGAAATGAAATTTTCGATCCAAGCAGCTGATGGTACAACAGAAATAATCAATTCTGAAAGATTTCGAGAATGCATTAATAATGATACAGCTACATACATAATGGTAAATGAAGTCACAGATGTTACCGATCAATGTTTGCCTCCTGATAGCCCTCCTTTTGATGAAGAATATGATGCTTTTTCAACTTTTGATTATTTTGATATGTATTCATCAAGTACTCCTAGTTCTCCAATAATAGATACTTCATATCAACCCCCACGATCATTCAGTAGAACCAACATTTCTGATCCTGATTTTCCTTTTCCTATAATGGAATCATCAACCTCACGCTTGCGAGATTTGTTTAAACCTTCAATGCCATCAAAATATCGTGTAAGTATAGGTTATGTTAACAGTTTGATTCTAAGTTCTTGGGCTTCTCCTTTTTTACTGGTTGGATATACTAATTATAGATGAAGTTGAATTAATTGCTTGAGTTTCTTACTTAGCATGTGAAACAGTTTTATAGTAAAATCTGACTCCTTTGAGTTGGCATTTGAATCACATGGTTTTGAACGAGTTTATTCCTTACATTAGGTGATAGGTTGAAATAAAAACAAATCGCTTCCACAACTGATGTCCTTAACGTGGATTAGGGTTCTTAGTTTATTGTTCAGTGCTGAAAGTGAAAGCAGGAAAAAGCGAGTTGATGAGGGAAAACCATCTATGCTGATCTCCACTCATTCTTTTTCATGGAAATGACTCCCATAGTCATGGGGGCTTTAGTGATTGCAACATTATTTAAAAAGATAAAAGTTACTTGTAACCTTGAATCCAACATTTATACCATCCATTAGACAAGCCATACATTGAATCTTCATGCAACACCTGAGAAGCTGCATGTGTTTTATACCAGTTTAACATGATTTTTCTTTGAATTATGAAACCAGCCTTAGTTTAGTACCTTTTACTCAGCTAACAAATTAAGGAAGATTGCTGCCCATTTTAGAGTAAATACAAACCATGCATATCATTTTACATTATAATTAGTAAGATAATAGTTTAGTTTTTAATAAATAAAAATTTGCACTTTATTTCCTCATAACTATTTACATAAATTGCATTCTTAAAGCTTCCAATTCCTTGATTTAGCATCAGTATTTGTTTTGTGGTGCAATATAATTATATTTTCTTCTATAATTTAATGAATTGTTATTTTTTTAGGCCCATGGACGACTTATTTCTACAATGCCTGATAATCCAAACATTGACATTATCAATAAATTGAAGGTATATATTATGCATTTAAATTATTTTCCTGTGTGTTAGCTCTAACTTTAAAATATTTTAGAGCTTTTTCAACTTCACTCTAATCATTGAATGACATATTAAGTGACAAAAATATTCATTGTTTAATCCTGATCAGCACAAGATTTCCAAGTACTGTAGAATTGCTTTTATCCAACATCACAATTAATGACTAAACAACCACATCTATTTGTATACATATTGGCTTAAAGAACCCCGGAAGTATATTGGTTAAGGTCAAAACTGGTAGGAAGTCATGCAGAGAAAACTTGGAAGGTTAATACGATGAAACTTAGAAATAGCTAACTCGCATAACTTTGTTTTGTTGTCCATAAGTATACAAGTCCCCTTATATAGTAAGTCCCTTCACAAGCATAAGTACTTAACCAAATCTGTACAACTTTTGTCTAACCTATATATTATCAGATTTTCCTAGTCATTTATTGCTTACCTACTTTATATATTCAGGCCCTCATACATCTCTACTCTGGGCCTCTGTACCAGGTTAGTTTATGGACATTACATAGAAGTTTTGCAGTACAGATATGTATTCCAAGGTCTCAATAAACTTGCACTCATGTAAAAATTTGTTACTTTGTCCAACTTTATTACATTGGTTTACAAATTTTTACTTTTTATCTCATGAATCAAAATCTATGATTCTGATAGTATTTTTGTTGCTGAATTCAAATATAATTATAATTTTCCTATCACAGAATTTTTCTCAAACAATTTAGGTTTAATATGATTACGTAAATTTATATGTGCATCAAGGAAGGAAATCGGATCAGTATATGATTTTCTGGTGTACTTGGTCTGAGGAACTTCTCTCATAAGGGTCCAACAGAAGTCAACAAGCATATTTGGGCTTCAATGGCACTGATTTAGCTTCTCTCAGTATCAAAAAATTTCCTGTTCAAGTTCACATGAAAATATTCACCCTGCTCATGGTTTACTGTTCAAATTCATAAGAGGAAGTTTTGTACCTCCTTTAGTTGCACTGGTACTGACAGGTGCACTATGACTTTTTTCAATGTTATGTTATGAGAAGAATAACTAAAATATCTAAATTCTTATCTATCTATTCAAAAATACATCTTTTACAGTTATTTGTTATTTAGGATGTCCTAAAATATACTACATATTTTTTTAAATTAATAATTAATGTGTAACTAGGGAAGAAAATATCAAGCACCTCACAGATGCACCATAATCTCACTTGTTAAAAATGACCCACAACTAATGGAGAGTACTTTGTAATAGTTCTTTGCCCTAAACTTATTTAGCCATTCTGCAAATATTCTTGAAAGTATCCCATGCAGCTTTTTACTATCCATAACATTAAAAAAAATTTGTTTCTCATGTTGATGAATCCTGACTGATTTTTATCCACTGCTCTAACAAAGTTCTTAATAAGTCCTAGCTTAATGTATAGCAAAGGAAGGTACATTTTCATAGTATAGTCTATTGATGACATTGTACTCGCAGGGGGTTATTTTGGCAAATGTTTCATGTTTTAATATTTTTTCCTGTCTCGTATCCCACTTGCAAAGAAAACAGCAGAATTTTGCATAGCCATACCCTCTTCAGTTGAAGGAAATGACAATTATTATTAATTCATAAAGTATTCCACATATTTTATATTATTTTCTGTGTGAGGTTCTTCATGTTTTATAAATTTTTACACATTTACATATAGTATTTATAGAACTTTGGGGAATGAATAAATAACCTCTGGTCCTGTATGTTGTACTCATGGCCCAATACCTCCATTACTGGTATTCAGGGTTTGAAATTAGCTATTGTTAGTTGTTTTTTGCACCTTTAAGTTATTATTTTTGACATCTAAGTTTCTTTAATTTTTTCTCCCTTATGATGAAAATTTTGACGGATCAATCATTTTTTCTCCTAATAATTTGTACTCTTAACTTTCAAATTGCTGCATCAAGGTCATGTACTTCCCTACTGTGCTGCCATAATAGTGTTTACTGAATCAATGCATGATCATATTATATTCCCCCTTCAGTCATGACCAGTGATTTATTTGTAGAGATAAGGTGGAGTTCAAACTCAAAGTGAAAGTGAGCTTAGCATTTGGTTGGTGGATGCCACCATAGAAAGCAAAGAGTGTGACCTTGACTCTTTTTCTTTTGAAGTAATAGGCAGTAAACAATGTGTTGCAACCGGGATTCATGATATTTTACTTATATTTTTGTTTTACCTTTTACTTTTAAAATTAGCTTGGTATAATGAGAGATTGTAAATTTTCACTTTTTATATAGCGAATAATGAAATTTCACTAGAGGAAAAATTCTAATAAAAGTAGAATTCTACAAGAGGATTGAGTAAAAATTTGAAAGAGGATAAAACATTAACCAATGGCTGGTGGCATCTTCATGTTAAAATTGCAGCACAGATTTTTCAGACGAACAAATTTTTCATGTTAAAATTCTAGCAAACTTTTTGTGCATCCTATGCATAAATTAGTGTTTCTTCATTTGATGTACTTCATTACAATTGCCCATGTACGAACAAACACAATTTTGTCATTTAAATTTAGAAAAGCTGAAATTTTGAATAAATGTTTGATCCTTATGGATGACTTTCATTTTGAAGTCTTAAACAGTCTAGGTAATTTTTCACTTTTACTATTTCATTAAAAATATTTGGATTCACTATTATGTCTAAAAATGAATTACAATGAAGATGTACCTATTTACAGAGGCTAAATTGAAAATATATATTTGTAATTAACAGGGTTTGTGTGTTTAAATAAAAATGATATTGTTACTTGAGAGACTTGCATCAGGAAAACCCTACCTGCTTTAAAGAAAGCTTCCGTTAGTAGAATGTTATTTATCATCATTGTGGGTCACTAGAGCCTGGATGTTGACCTAAAATTAAAAGATTAAAAATGTCCTTTAAAAGCTGCCCCCTTAAGTTTCAAAGAAAATCCCCGACCTTAGATACCCTAAGGAGAAAAAGGCCCAAAATTGGTAATGGACTTCAAAGTCCATAGACCAGTGGTTCTTAATCTTTGATAATGTTGCAGTAAATTCTCTTATAAGACCAGGAAACAGTCCCAATAATTTATTCATAAATACCTTTCAATTCTTTAAGTTCATACATTAAACTAACCTACGTATTAATTATGTTTTTCTTTCTATAAGCAGAAGATTTTGGCCTTTCAATCTAGAACCTATGAGTTCAGCTTACCTTTTTGACAATCTCTAATCATGTAAAAAGACCACACTAATAGAAATTGTTTTTGTAACTTAAATTTTATTATATCTATACAATCTTGGAAAGCAAACACATGATATAAAATGGAATTGACAAGTGATATTACAGATAGCCTGTGGGTGATGGCAAAAATATGAGTGTATATTTGAATTTAGCTCCCACAAATTCATAGAAAACAAACCCTACTTATTCCATGACAAAATCTTTGTTGAAAAGTGTTATTAATGCAATGAAACAATTTATAACTTTTAATGTTATGAAACAGACTACACCTTACAGAATATAAAATTTTTTAACATTTTCTGAGTTTGCTTGCCTTCTGACCCTGATACAATATTACCGGTGGCCCCTCCATATGTGAGCCTGTATGTACTAGTCTATACAGTGGCTAAACTTGGGAAATTATTGGTTCAAAGAGTCTGCTTAGTCCCTAATCATAATTTTGCTCACAAAAATGTATTGATTTATCTAAACTATTTGATCTATTTACTTCATTACTCATATTATTTGTATTTTTGATCCCACATTTTTTAGGCAGCTTTGCTTCTCCAAATGATTTAATGGAGCTTCCTTAGAGCTGATGCACCTGAAGATGAGCCTTTATTTGACTAGATATTCAAAACTCGGAATGCATATTTTATAAAATCAGAAAAGGAATGAGAATTTATATAAGAATTTATATGATACAAAATAAAATCTAGATAACAAAATAGCACTTTTGCTTTTCAGTTAAAAATATGCACAAAGGCAGTGTTGTATTACTCATGTGTTATTTAACTATATATTATATTATTTAACTTTATTCCTTTTTAAAATGAATTGGATCTGTTTACTAAGCATTTAATGGATAAGAACATGTTAATGTAAAAGTAATTAATAACCTAGTGATGGTACGATGCAAGTAAAAAGTTTGTGCATTTCTCCATTCATTTTTTTTATTTCTTTCTAGCTACTTTATGAATGTCATAAAAGAGTTGGTTGTAAGTGGAGAATCCATGCATATGAGGCTGCTATACTTGCTTTAGCTAGACGTCGTAAGCGTGTGGGATCTCTGAGGGTTTGTACATTTTATTGACTTTTTATCAACGAAATAATAACTTATATTAAAAGTTCTACATTCTAACACCAATAGTTCAATTTCTTTTTTAACAAAAGGGTAATAAGCACTAACGTAGCATTACATTGGTAACTGGGGATGACCAGATTGGATCAAAAGCAAAAAATGTGATGCTTAGCTTTAGACAATCTTATAAGTCAACTCCATTCACTGTTGTTTCTTTTCCTCAAAGACTACGATACAAATCATTTTCATCCCTAAGTTAAAAAGAAGCCCACCAAACGCACTTCCGGCAATCTTGGCAACTAGGAATGATCCAAACTGTGTCTAAAAATTTGAGATAATCTTTTTTCAAAGAAGGGAAAATGATAGACCATGTGCAAAGATCAACTGTGTATGTTATATCGATTGGATGCTAGCTTCAGTCAGAAGCATGAAGATGATCAAAGGATCTGCTGAAGTTGCCCATTGCGTATAACAAACACTATTAACCAATCAGTTTGAAAAGCTGATATAACCGACTTCTGCATTCCCTGGTTGACTTAAAGTTGTAAACTGACATCTCACATAGATTTACAGAGAAAAAATCATTGTTTTTGCTTAAAGTTTTATTAACTAATTTTTTTTCCAAATTTTAATTTTATTTTATCAAGGGATGTCTGGGGCTTCTGGGCGCTGACATGGATCTACGCCACTGATGATTAGAGTCAAACAATAAAGAACCAAACTTAATTAAGTAAACATTTTCATTAAGTTCACTTGTTTCAGTCTTTGAATTTAAAAATCTCATCAAGTGAGGGCAGTAATTTGTCAGTCATTTGTACTGATGAGAATTCAGTACTTATATTCTGTATGTTTCTTAACTAATTTTATCCTCTTACATTCAAATGTCAGAATTGTTTTAATCTATTACTTTCTCTTGTCTAAAAAGCACAAACTAAATATGCTGCTTTTGATAATGCATGAGATTAATTCTCCAGTAAATATGTGTGTTATGTTTTTAATTTCACCAAATTTTAATTCATATTTTTAATAATTTTGTAAAGTACAGGCGGCCGACTTTCGCACATAATCGGTTCCTGAAAATGTGTGCGAATGTTGAATGTTCAAAAGTAGAGGGATGTAAAAATCCCTTCAAAAATTGTATTTTAAAATATTTATTTATCAATATATTAAAAATATTTATTTATCAATATACATAATTAAGTTAACGAGGCGTGTTTAAATGCTTTCAGGTGTTTTCTTTAAACTTGTCAAGAGTTAGTTGAATACCACCCTTTTTTCTTCTCTTGATAAAGAGTTCTATAACATGCTGTGTCTTTCTCAATCGCCCTACGTACTTGAGATATATGTTCTCCATTGGGATCACATTCTTCCATGATAGTCAAAAATTTGTCAAGATGCATGAAGGCTTCATTCATATTTTTGATTGTCAAAGTCGACAATTTTATCAGCTTCTTCCTCACTTTCATTGTGTATTTCATTTAACTCTTGTTGCTCAATTAAGTATTCATTTGACAGCGGTACTCAGTGAGATTCAATTAACTCATTAACATCTTCATTGTTGACATCCAAGTTTAGTTCATTCATTAGGCTAACTATTTTATCTGTGATAGTTTCCGGAGTTTCTTCAGAATTTATAAAATCACTCATCATTTGTGGGCGTAATTGTTTCCAGGACCTTTCATTGTTGACTCTTTTGTTTCAGCCCACGAGTCTCCAATATTGTTTATTGCGTTCCATATATTATAGTTCTTCCAAAAATCTCTTAATGTAGGCCCACCTTCCCTGCCAGTTGCCTTGATGGCCTGATTCATTATTGTCCTCATATAATATCGTTTAAACGTAGCTATCATTGTTTGCTCCATGGTCTGTATGAGGCAGGTAGTATTGGGAGGAAGAAACACAACATTGATTTCCGGGTATAAATTCTGCAGAGATTTTGGGTGTCCTGGAGCATTGTCTAAGATTAATAATGCTTTAAATTGTAAATTTTTATCTTTACAATATTGCTTAAATTGCACGAAATGAAAAGTGAACCAATCTTTAAATGTTAATGCAGTAACCCAGGCTATTTATTTGATTTCCAAATGACTGGAACCAATTTTTATCTTTCCCTTTCAATGCTCTGGGATTTTCTGCTTGATAAACTAACATTGGCTTCAATTTTAAATTACCAGCTAAGTTTCCACTAAGAAGCAATGTCAATCGGTTTTTAGAAGGTTTATGTCCAACTGATTCTTCCTTCGATAAGAATGTACGATTAGGCATTTTTTCCCAAAATAAACCCATCTTGTCTACATTGAATATTTGGCTAGGAGAATATTCTCCATCTACAATAATTTTGGACAATGAAGAAATAAATTTTTTTGCAGCATCTTTGTCTGCATCAGCCTATTCTCCAGTGAATTTAATATTATGTAAAGAATACCTAATTTTAAATTTGTCGAACCAGCCATTACTTGCTTGAAACACCATGTTAGAATCTTTTATTCTAGTTTTCCAATCTTCATGCAAACTAAGAGCCGTAGCTTAAATAATTGAAAAACTCAGAGGGACATCGTTTTGATGTTGATCATCAATCCATGATGACAAAGATCTTTCCATTTCATCCATCACTATGCCGTGCCTTTTGGAAACAATCTGGAGATATATTTCCACAATTTTAAATGTATTCCTTAATTTATTCTTGTTTTTCAAAATTTAACACATCGTACACCTGTTTATGTTGTACGGATGGCCGATTAAAGCAAAAGATTCACCGCTTTCAGAAAGTCTAATTATTTCCATCTTTGTCTCTATTGTATGAAGTTTATGAGTCCTTAATTTTTTTGTTCATATCAACACTGCAGTTTCTCCTTTTCTCACTCATGTTTATAAATTATGAGGACAAAATATTTAAACAGAAACAAATAAATTGGCAAAACACAACGCATCGACACGCGCCCTAACGCAAGACTAAACCTTTTTAATACATTTTATGTACTATTTGACATTCGACCCCCGCCACCACGGCTCGGAACCCTAGTGACGTCACAACGATTCCGAGAAGTCTGGTAGTCTAGGCGGCAATGCGTGAGTGAGCACGAGCTACCGTGCTCCGTGGGAGCGACTGCATGGAAGCGAACAATTTTTGCATTATCGACAAAAATCTTTAAAAAATTGAATTTTTAAAAATGTGCAAAATAGCGAATGTAGAATGTACGAAAGTCGAGGGCTGCCTGTATTACTAGATTATAAACATACTCCACCATCAAGACTAGGATTGATTTTCTTTCATAAATGCCGTTCAGAAGATCTTAACTGGCAGATTTTTCGACTTTAGCATATATAACTTGAAATTGTTAATACTATATTTCTGACAAAAGTATTGTTTTTATTTTTGTCCAGGCACAATTTAGGTTCACATGCCTAAAAACGTACCTAGGGTCTGGCACTGTTTTGTGGGAAAAATCAAGACTTGTATAAAACATTCAAACTTATATTCTTCAATTCTTATTAAATATTGAAGGGTGTCTGCTAGTTATAATTTTGTAATATTTTCATTGGTGGCTGCTAGGTGACTTAATCACTTCAATGCATGTGAATTTGAATTTCAAAATTATGCAATGATCTGGTGTTGATTTCTGCTTTGTACGAAATTCCATGTTTCATTGCAAAACTAAATTTCTGAAGACAGACAAGCAACTTTGTGTTTTTCATGAATAATTCTTCCAAAATCTGTAAAACAAAGTGATTAGACCAATAAACCTTCTTGCGAGTAACAAAAAGCATTTGTACATTTGAAACATGACCTATACTGCATCTGTACTATACATTTTGACATAATGTAGAATTTAAAATATGCATCTCATCTCAAATTTTTAAATATGGTTGAAACTGAAATAATTTATTTAACTAAATGGTTAAATTTGTGTTCAGGTTTCTAAAAGTGTGTAAGTCCTTAAGTTTAAATCCTTTTATTTAGCTCTTAAGACATATGTTAGGCTAATAATAAAATGAAATTCAGCCAGCCTTAAAAAAGTCCAGAAATCGGTACTCGAAAGAAGTCGATTGAAGACTTTAAAAAATAAGTTAATAATACTTTTAAAAAGTACATTTCGTATGCATATCTAGCACACGTCAAACATAACGAAAGAACATTCAATATAAATAATAGTCGGGTCAAATGACCAAATCACACATAATCAACTCGATAATAAGCGAGTATATGTGGACAGCAAGCTAGACATTCAAATGAAAGAGTAATTCAAATAAGTTACAGTTTTTATATAGTACGTACACTTGCATATTTCGATCTGCTTTCCATCCACATATTTGAATATTATATCTGAAATAAACATGCAAGTAGTTCTTGAAATATCCGCGTATTTGAACTGAAATGAAAAAGTACTTACACGGAGATTTGTTTACAAAAAGTAAAGTGGGCGTTTCGATTGGCTTCGCGGGAAACTCAAAACTCTGAATGCAGTAAGTGCATAAATATTAAAAACTATTGTATATTACAGTTTTTCCTAACAATGGCCCGCCTTTCCCGTCAAGACGAGAAGATAAAGTAGCGCCTCAAGAAAAGCCAAAAACAGTCTAATAAAAAAGTATTTAAGTAAAGTATTCCAATGAATTATTCCAGGATTTGATTGAAATTGAGAAAGAATATTAACAGCATACGATATATCAGGTCTGGTTCTTCCTGCTAGAAAAGATAGGCATCCTAATAAATTTCTATATGGCAATTTTGACATCCTTAAAATTTCTCGATTTGAATCAGGACACTGGGATTTGAACAAAACTGTACCTACTGCAATTGGTAAAGAAATACTGGGAAAATTATATTTTCTATACATCTCACAAATTTTATCTATATATGCTGACTGATGAATAAATATACTTTGATCGTTTAAATCAAACTCAACACCTAATAATTTACTTGTTTTGCCTAATATTTTTATATCAAAATGGTTATGAATTTTCTCACATATTGAAGTTATTAAATGTTCATTTTTAGCAAATAATATGATATCATCAACATACAATAATAAAACAACATTATTACAGTAAGTATATACACAATTTGTCCATTCAAGTTTATTAAAGTTCAATTTTTCGAAAACATTATGAATTTCTAAAAACCAGGCTCTTCTAGATTGATGAAGACCATATATTGCCCTATTTAATTTACAGATATAATCTGGCTTATCAGGATCCTCAAAACCTTTTGGCTGTGACATTAAAACATGTTCATTTAAAGTTGCATAAAGATAAGCACATTTAATATCTAATTGACAGTGTAATCATTTTAACTTACAAACTAATATTGAAAAACGCATTCTTATTACTGAAAAATTAACTACGGGACTGAAAACCTCATCGTAATTAATTCCTTTAGTCTGTCGAAAACCCTAGGCAACTAATCGTGCCTTGTACCTTGCGATGTTACCATGCTCATCTCGTTTAATAGTAAAAACCCAACGGCAACCAATTATCTTACTATTGGGGTTTTTTGGTACAAGTTCCCAGACCTTTCTTTCTTTCATTACTGAGATTTCGTCTTTCATTGCATCATGCCTTAAGTCAACTTGAGGGGTTCTGATAGCACTATTATAGCAAGTTGGTATAGAAATATCTAGTCATGCACTAGCGATATTTGATTCTGTTAATTTTACTTTTCCGGAATAAGTATTTTTAATACTGAAATCAAAGTTACTTCTATCATAGGGAATATTATGTGCTTGACAATATTTGAATACATCTTTATGAGATCGAAGTCTAACTTTAGACCCTTCAACATGATAGTATACATCATTCCTGGAACTATTCTTTCTAGGAATCGCTTCCCTAGACCAAAAAGAATATTTAGATAGGATAGTAGGTGCTTGCTCACTAGTTTCCGGTTTAGGATCTTTTTAAATCTGTTTTAGAATTTGGTTCCTCGTCAGATTCCTCATCACTCGAGACTTCAGTTTTTATATTATAGTCCGATTCGATGTCTGAATCGTTAGAATTGTCCGAGAGAATTTGAATGGTTTTAGTACGTGGGTCCAGTACAGCTCCACTGCAAATCTCATCACCAAAACTTACATTTATAGATTCTACAATCCTTCTCTCAGTTGGAATCCAGATTCTATAACCCCGGGTCCGTTGAGCATATCCTACCATAATACCCTTTTTTGCTCTCGTATCTATTTTCCGTCTTAACTGTTTGGGAATGCCCAGAAAGGCAGTAGTTCCGAAAACTTTAAGGTGTTTAACTGATGGTTTGTTGCCCCCGAAAAGTTCAAATGGGGTTATTTTCTGATTATTATGACACTCTATTCCAGGTGTACGTGAAATACATTAATGCTTCTGCCCAGAATTTAATTTCTAACCCGCTATCCTTTAATATGGCTTTAATTCCGTCTGTTGCTGTATAGTTAAATATTTCCGAAATTCCATTCTGTTCCGGTGTATACGTATTTGTACGTTCTACTTGTATACCCTGTTCCTCAAACAACTTCTCAAATTCATTATTACAAAACTCTAAGCCATTATTACTTTGCGTGAATAATCATCTGTTATTGTTAGGAAGTATCTATAACCACCTATTGCAGTATCAGGAAGTGGTCCACAAAGATCCACATGGATTAACTGCAAGGGCTTATTAGATCTAATTTTTCCAAGGGGTTTGAACGACTTTCTACGGGTTTTAGCTACTTTACATGGTTCAGTTTAATTTATCAGGCTTTAATTTAGGTAGTCCTTTCACACCTTTTCTACAGGTGTTTATAATGTATTTAGTATTTATACGACCAAAACGTTTGTGCCATAGGCCTAAGTCATTTACATTAGTAGTTGACAAATTAATATTAACATTTGGTTTTACGTTCTCATTATTTGAATTATGAGACGAGTTTTTAGGATACATAGGATTTACGTAATACAACCCTTTTTGCCTTTTGGCATAAAATAATTTACGACCTTCTTTGTGATAAACTGATAACACACCATTTTTTGCACAGAAAGAATGACCTTTCCTATCAATTACAGTACCAGAAATTAAATTTTGTCTTAAATTTGGGAAGTATAAAACATTATAAAGATAGTTTCTAGTTTACCATTTATCTGGAATTGAAGTGTGACCTTACCAATCCCTTCTACTGGACACGTAACTCCGCCGACAGCGACTGCCATGGTAGTATTCTGAATTGGTCGGAAGTTGTCCATCAGTTTCTTATTGCAACAGAAATGTGAGGTGGCTGCAGTGTCAAAAACCCAATGCTTTACATCTTTCTCTATGCTGTTGGCTTCCATTAAACTTGTTTCATCTTTACTTTGTCGGCTTGTAGATTGTGGTCGTTTAATTCTAAAATGACATCTTCTATCTCTTGCTGTATTTGGAGTGGATGTTCTTATTGAATTGGTTCTTTGATGACGTTGGCCGATTTTGTAGGCTATAACACTTTGATCCTTGTGACTTTGTCTTAGTCGAGATTCCTCTCCTACCAGTTCTCGTAAAATGTTGTCAAAAGTAAATTCCTTATCGGTCCACCGATATATTGATTGCACGATTCCGTTAAATTCGGATGGTAGATATCTTATAAGTTGGAAGGTTTCATACCAAGTTGGTATAGGTTTACCAGTGTCTACCAATTGTGTGGAAATTTCTTTTAAACGGGCACCATATAATCCAATATTTTCGTCTGGGTTCAGTCGACAAGAAAAAAATTCATCTGTCAGTCCAATTACTCGGGCTCTCGAGTGTTTGTTCCTCTAAGCATTTCCATGCTCTCACTGGATCTTGGGAATCAGATATCAAGGGACGATACTGCTTTTCAATCTGCAGGTAAATAGTGCTGTAGGCTTTATCGGTCCGCTGTGAATAACTCCTAAAAGCTTTCATATCGTCTTCCTTTGGTGTTTGTTCATCACCGCTGACGATCTTCCAGCAACCTTTCTCCATGAGAATGAATTGTACGTCATCTCTCCAGGTGGAATAATTATCGGCGTTCAGTTTGTCTATAATATTTACCGATTCTTCCATATCTGAAATTATTTCACCGACACTGGTTACTGACGTTACTGGCCCTCCGTCTCAGAGCTCTTTCGTCTTCACAACCAACATAAGTGATCCGGGTAGCGAATCCGGGCACTAAATTGAGCACAGGTTACGTTTTCTTCTGGGCCCATAACCTTGTTAGGCTAATAATAAAATGAAATTCAGCCAGCCTTAAAAAAGTCCAGAAATCGGTACTCGAAAGAAGTCGATTGAAGACTTTAAAAAATAAGTTATTTATTTTATTGTATGCGTATCTAGCACACGTCAAACATAACGAAAGAACATTCAATATAAATAATAGTCGGGTCAAATGACCAAATCACACATAATCAACTCGATAATAAGCGAGTATATGTGGACAGCAAGCTAGACGTTCAAATGAAAGAGAGAAGAGAGTAATTCAAATAAGTTACAGTTTTTATACAGTACATACATTTGCATATTTCGATCTGCTTGCCATCCACATATTTGAATATTATATCTGAAATAAACATGCAAGGTAGTTCTTGAAATATCCGCGTATCTGAACTGAAATGAAAAAGTACTTACACGGAGATTTGTTTACAAAAAGTAAAGTGGGCGTTTCGATTGGCTTCGCGGGAAACTCAAAACTCCGAATGCAGTAAGTGCATAAATATTAAAAACTATTGTATATTACAGTTTTCCCTAACAACATGTCTACTTTTAGGAAGCAGAATTTTTACCTGGTGTTGGAAGGACCATTGCTGCTAAAATCTGGCGGATAGCTAAGACTGGTGAACTTAAAGAACTTGAGGACATTCATAATAGAAGATGGGTGGAAACAATTAAGCTATTTACTAGAGCTTGGGGCATCAGTCCCCGTACAGCCCAAGGACTCTATAAAGAGGTAAATTGCACTTTTATGTTTAATGGTTTACCAAAGATTCTATACTGTGAACAGATACTACCTGGAAAGAAAATTTGAAACATTTGGGGATAATGAATTGTAAAAATTTCAGGGGAAATGTTTTATCCAGAGCCTCCAAATTCAGAAAAGAACCTAGAAAATACCATAATTTTTTAAATGTACGGTGTTACATTTTCTACATTTTGTGTTGTAACTAGGAAGATCTTAAAATTGTTTAATGACTTTTAATTTAAGTTAATGTTATGCACTTTTGATCAGAATTCATCCTTGAGTAAAGAATATGGTTGGTTTGGTTCATGGAGGGCCATATCTGGCCAAACAAGTAAAGATGCATATCCACTGAAAATAAAATGTACTAAACATGTCATGGAAACTTGGAAAGAAAATTGTTTAGTAAAAATATTTTTAATAAATATTCTGCTTTGTTCATATTTAATAGGTTTTTGTAAGACAACTAGTTTTTCTTTATATGGTGACCATGTAACGGACTTACAAATAAGATCTTTAGTAAAATGTACTGTTCAATGTTTTCAAATGTTGCTAAGTGCTGGAACTGGCCCCTACTGTATAAATAAAACCCTTATGTATTCATGTAACTTTATTTTATTACATATATTCAATAATTTATCATTTAAATTTAGAGTGATTATTCTGTAATATAAATTTTTTAGAGTAGGAGATACTATATCAGAATTTGTTATTAGTTTGAAGTATTCAAATTAAATGAACATTGTTTTTTAATATCGGTATTAGATCCTGTATCATGATCTGACTTGGATACTTTTATTTTTGAGCTACCCAAGTATCATTAAGTGTTTCACATTATCATGCAGACTGTTTAGCTGTGTGATTTTTTTTGTTTTACTAAAAACCCAGACACAGGAGTTAAAGAAACAACTTAAAGCAATAAATTCAATACTACAGAGTCGAGTCACATTATTATGACCACCCCTACCTCAGACGTCAACAGCGCACAGCAAATGAAACACGGCACGTGGCGCTTGCCGCCATGGTGGGTATAAAAGTTGGAAACGTAGGCTATCTTGGAACATATCCTTCGTTGCTGTGATAGGTAAAACGCACGATTTATCTGACTTGCAAAAGGGGATGATCATTGGCTTTCGTGCCAAGGGCGGCAGTATTTCGGAAACTGCACAGTTTGTGAATTGTTCGCATACTGCTGTGGTGAAAGTGTACCATGACTGGAGTAATGGCACCATTGAAAATAAACTATAAAAACGTGGAAACTGCGGTGTGCCACGTGCCATTAATGTGAGAGGTGAACGTCGGTTACGACAGTGTGTGAGGACTGACCGACATGCTACAGTTGAGCAACTAACGTGTCAAATGAACCAGGGGACTCCCAGACGTGTCTAAGACGACAGTACAACGAACCCTGTTTCATATGGGGCTCCGAAGCAGATGGATAGTCACTGCGCCCATGCTGATGAAGTTGCTTCGGCTAAAGCGGCTTCAATTTGCGCTGCACAACCAGAACTGGACTGCTACTGATTGCAAAGGGTTGCGGGATCATCTCGATCGCCATGTTCACAGTATGGACACTGCACCCTGCTCCTGCTGTTGGACGTACTGCAGTCTGCATTTTGTCCAGATACCTGTAGCAACCTTCCGCATCTTATTGACTCGCTCCCATGCAGTCTAGCTGCTGTCCGTGCTGCAAAAGGCGGTTATTCTGGATATTAACAGATGGTCATAATAATGTGACTTGACCCTGTAATATGGGTGTATTAAATTGATCCTCACCTCAGAATGGGAATTCTGGTTTTCTCTAAGCTTAGGGAGGCTATTTTTCATGATTCTTAACTCATTAAAATGCTTGTATCTCTTCACCTGATGGACCATTTAGGCTTAATTTGTCGATAATTGTGCAACTTTTCTAGTAATATATTGTATAGGGTATATTGACCCTTCATTTCAAAGTCATTCAATTCTACCTTTGAGACCTTGAATTTTTAAAAGAACTTTGTTTCCCAAAAATATGTTAAAGTTACACTATTTGTCTTTGTTACAGAGAAGTCTGCTGACTCCTTGCCATGGATTCGTACACATCCAGGAATCCAACATAATCTTTTGAATTATTTTTCTATTAATGTTAGAAATAAACCTATTGCCTTGAGCACCAAGGGATGACTTAATTGTTTGGTTGATTAGGGCTTCGATGCTATGTTTAGAATTGGTATACAATATCCATTTTTTTATCAGAACATGTAGATATCATTAAAGCTAAAATGATTGTGTACATTTCTGTTCTAAAGACTGCAGGAACCATACAATTTTCTTGCGATTGTTG
Organism: Meta bourneti; assembly: GCA_933210815.1. Taxonomy (NCBI): domain Eukaryota; kingdom Metazoa; phylum Arthropoda; class Arachnida; order Araneae; family Tetragnathidae; genus Meta; species Meta bourneti. The sequence goes on along the minus strand of OW119933.1, from coordinate 26,607,044 downwards.
TAGTTCCAACGTGTGGCCCATTCTTAGATCTATCACTAAAAGCTGTTTTAAAATATGAAAATTTGTGTCTATGGGAATAGAATGTAGAATCAAGGATAAATGATTTATTCAAATGTGAAAAATCTTTAATGAATAAGTAACTTTTTATCATTTTTAGGTGGAGATTCTTTTTCTCTAGGAAATATATTCCTAGATTGTCAACATTTTCGAATTCATTGTAGTACGAACTCTTAAAACCAAGTGATGGTGTAAAGGTTTTAATGAGTAGTAACTCCCAAATTTAGGATTAATTTCTCTATTATGCAATGGATGAGAAGGTTTAGCTTTAAATTTGAAATAAATTTTGGAGTAAGTCACACCAAAGTCTTAAACGAAGCTCACCTGTCATATTCAAACTAGATGTGTGAATAGCTCAGAAAAGATTCACAGGCCTTCGTGATGAATTGTGTCCAGAGTATGAAGAACAGACTTGGCAGCAGATCCATCAATAACACCCCCATAATCAAGTTTTGATTGGACGATTCATAAATTTTTGATCTTGTAAATTTGTAAGCCATGTAAATTTTTAAAATAGAAATAAAATCATCTCCCTAAGTTGTGTTACATAAAACCTTAAAATATCCAATGCTTGATTGCGTTTTCCTCTCAGTATACAGTAGATTCTCGACTATCTGGCCTAATGTGGCTGAAGGGCAGACCGGATTAAAAAAAACGGATAGACCGGAGTTCTATACTCACATCCTGCCCCACCCATACCATTAAAACACCTTTCTTATACCAAAACTTGCTCTTATTTATATTTTCTGACCTCTTAGTGCAGGCCAGTACTTTATAAATGTTTCTTATGTACTGTACGTTTTAAAAATTTATTACAGAAAAAGGAAGTCCAAAAATAAAAGTATTGTACACGTTTTAAGATAAATTTTATGTCTAACTTAATTGTGCAGGAAACATAAAATCATGTACATCGTATAGTATGAATACACACACATTTAAAATTAACAAAACATTAACGGAAAATGTAGGCTTAATTCTTACAAAAATGATTTAAACTTTACTGTTCATTGATAAATGATTACACAAATGGGAAAAGGTAAGCCTAAGATGAAAGAATCAAAAGTGACAGTTTTTAGTTTTTGAAAAAGTCCTTGATAGATGACTGCTTCACCCTTTTAGCCCTCTTCCGCAACATAATCTCCCTCCACTTACGCAAGCAGATGATATGAGCTGGCGTTACTTCCTCCTGCTCACTAATGTACTGCAGCACTGCCTCAATCGTCTTGAACCCTTCCAAATGTGGGATGAGATTTTTCCTGCCTCCTCTATTACTTCACCCTGTGTCAACATTTCCACAATATCATTGTCAGTTATTTCATCAAGTTCGTCATTTGCCATCCATTCTTTAATGTCCTCTGCATTGACATCCCAGTACTTTTTCCAGCAATGGAATAAGTTTATCGTTTTCATCTTCTACTTCGGTTTCACACACGGGTACAAGGTTGACATGTCCACCTTCATGGTCCAAAAGAATTTTCCAAGACCTTACAAGTGATATGTTTGGAATCCCATGCTTCGGCCACCCACCTTATGGCCTCTAACATGTCAATCTTTTTCAGTGATTATGTAGTCTTCATTATTATCAATAGCTGATATCAACGAACTGAGAAGATGCCGACGATACTTTTTCTTTAGCATTTCAAGGATGCCCTGGCCCATCTGCTGACAAACAGCCATCACATTTGGTGATTAACATAAAGCTTTGATGTCTCCATCTGTGAGTTCGTCCGTGGCTAGATGCGAAGGTGCGTTGACAAGAAGTAACACAACTTTTCTCGGCAAATTGTTGTCTTTCAAATGTCTTTCTACAGTTGATACGAATTCATTTTGGAATCAGGTTTTAAAGATTTCTGAATTCATCCATGCTTTCTTTTGATGTGTGTAATATAGAGGTAGTGATTCATTATTTTTCAGTTTTTAAAAGCTCTAGGTTTCTTTGATTTTCCTATTAATGTTAACCTAACCTTGTGTTGCCGGTTGCATTACTGTAAGATGGTGACTCGTTCCTTGCTTTTCTTTTTTTTATGCAAGCGTTTTTCTAGTGAGCATCTCATAATTTAAACTGGTCTCATCGCAGGTGTACCAGAAATTCCCTCCTTTTCTATAAGCTTAAAAAGATAGTCCTTGAACAAATGTACAGCCTCTATAACATCTGATAAAGCCTCCCCACTTATGGTAATCTGGCAAATACTGAATCGTTTTTTCCACCAATCTAACCATCCATCACTGGCAGTAAATTCTAAATCTTCTATTTGTTGCTTAAATTGCAATGTTTTTTCCTGCAACATTGGCCCAGTAGCAGACTAGCCTTTTCCTCTTAAGTGTTCATGCCACAAAAATAAAGCTTCCTCGACTTCTTTATGCTTACCCCTTTCAGCATCGTTTTTCTTACTTTCATTCCACTTCCACTAGATTGGGCAGCACACCAACTTTCAATTTCTGCTCGATTTTTCTTCCAGTCTCCAACTGTACTTTTCCCGACTCCTAACTCTGAAGCAATATTTTTTGCCGTTACCCCAGAGTCCAGTCACTATAGCGCATAGTTTCTCCTCCATAGTCATACTACAACTTTTTTTGTTTATCACCCATTTTATAATCATTAATAAAAAACAACGAAGGACACCAAACATTAATTTACTAACGTAACCAGGAACAGTGGCAAACGTATTCTGCACTCGTTGACATCCGATACACAACTGACGAAGTGAAGAGTAGGTAGCAGGGCAGGGTAAATCAGCGCTTTGCATGTCTCAACTTCTGTTATGCACACAGCACATAAGAAGATTATAGCAGACGCCCACTTGAACGCCTTGGCAAAGTAAATTATTCCTCATTTTGTTATGGAGAATTATTATTTTTTAACTAGGCCGGATAGTAAGGAGACTGGATAGTTGAGAGTCTACCGTGTTAATGCGAGGTCGGAAAGATAACTTTCAGTCAGAAATTATGCCTAAAAATTTAGCTACCAGAACAACAGGAATAGAAGTTTCATCTAGTAATATCTGGATTTGGATATAGTCTGCGTCTTCTAGTAAAATGAGCACATATAGTCTTTTGAGAAGAAACAACATGTATTATGTGCACATATGGAGGAAGTTTAATAATACCAGAGTTTTATTAAAAGTAATCCTTAAAGCACTCCCCTGGGGAACTCCTTCCTGTGGAAAGTCATCTGATTATATATTAATATGGACGTTAAAGGTCCTTGTCAATAAAAAATGTTGAATAAATTGTGGTAGATTGCTCCAAAAGCCCATTTCGCATGTCACACATTATGCCATGTCCTATTATAAGCTTTTCCATATAGAAAAGAGTAGAAATTATAAATGTTTTTGTAATGAATGCATCTTGTATCAAGGATTCCAGTTTTCAGGCATTTTCATTGATGTTGTGGACAGAATGGAATCCGCTTTGAAATTCTGATAAATGTTTTTCGGATTCGAGAATATATATTAAACTGGTGTTCAGTATTTTCACCATGACTTTGCAGGTACAACTAATCAAGGCAATGAATCGGTAATTATTTGGGCTCTTTCCCAGGTTTTCTGTATTGGAATAATAGCTCTGTGCCAGATTGTCAGATAACCTGCTCCGTCCAAATTTTACTATAAAGAAATAAAATATGACTTAATGAATCTTCAATGAGATGATATCAACAGCATCTAGATAAATGTGATTAGGGCCAGGTGAAGTTGGGTGATTTCTTTTATGCATTTTTTAGTTGAAATATGGTAAAATTATGATTATAAGTATTTGAGTAGATGGTCAAAAGCTTAACATCTTACATTCCTCTTGTTACATGTAGTTAATTAAATCTTGAGAATAGGAGCTCTCGTGTAATACTTTAGAAAATGCAGCTCCGAAAACATCAGCACTTGTCTTTATGTCGGAAAGGACTTGTGTGTTATGAAATAAAAATGATATATGCGAGTTATATTTCCAGTAATTTTCTTAACTTTATCCCATAAATGTTTTGATGATACATTACTTTGAATTGATGTAGTTTTGCTAAGATTCTCTTTGTCTCCTTAATTTTTGAGAGGGCTGCGGTAGCCCGGTCGGAAGAGTAATGGATTTGCAACCGAAGGGGTGCGAGTTTGAATCCAACCAAAGACCATTGTGTACAAAGGGGGCTGGTGCATTTTATATCCGTCATGGCCTCAAATGTCCTCACGTTGGCGTGGTGTGGAAGTTTGGAGTGTCAGCTCAGGTGTGACCTCGTTATCTGACTAGTTCAAAATTACGTGGTGTTGTCCTCGGATCTTTCCCTTTGGGTTTGATCTGGGACTGTCGCGAATAGCCCGTTGTGTTGCTCCAGTGTGACATTAATTAAAATACCTACCTACCTTAATTTTCGAGCAGTAAGGTTGTTTGTTTGTCAAGAGCTATGTCAGTTTGGTTTGGGTGACTGGCTGGTTGGGTTTATTGACTCCAGGTCCAAAAAACTGACAAATGTCAGTTTGGGTGGATATTGAGTTGTTTTTTAAAACCACAGATGAGTAAGGATATTCCAGGTCTAGGTTGGTTGTTTATTATTTTGCGAGCTTCAGGGTAATATATATTTGACTGAATTTCCTTTCCAAGCTACCATTTGGGGCACTTGCAGTTAGTTGATGCAGCAAAGGGAAGAACAACTTTCTGTTTTATGTTCTTGATACTTTGCATGATTTTCTTCGACCCGGCAAGCAGTGAGAGAGTAGCCGAATCGTTGACATTTAAAAATTTTATGGATTGGGTACATGGGCATGGACAGAAGAATTCATGTAGACTATTTTAACTGATTTAGATAAATTTGATCTTTTGAAAGTTAAGATGAGATGCTTGGTTAATATTCTTTGGCCATCACCAGGAATTGTTATTTATTTACTTCTATAACTAATGGTAATATATTCTTATGGTTCTGAAAGGGAATCTAGTATGTCATGTTCAGAATCGTAGAATGTCGGGTTCATATATGACATCTTTAGAGGTGTTAAGTTTTTATATGATGTAACTGTCACACACATCTATTCCTAATGATTTTAATTTAATAATATTAATGGCTTGGGTTCTATTTGCAACTTCAATTAATATGTCTCCTGCTTGGGGTTTTCTGTTTTTAGTTTCTCCTACCATTCCCATAACAGTTTTATGAATCAATATAGCAGACATTTTTCGAATTTCCTTTACATTACAAAGAATCATGCTTCAGGAATCTCATCATTTTTTCATTATTTATATGATGCTCCACTGAAGGAAAAGAAGGGTTAAGAAAATCCATGATTATGGGGTTAACATTCTGTCCCGACAGTGCCTTGCACCTTTGAGCCTAACTAGGAGATTCAGATAACTTCACCAGCACTAGTCGAGCCTATACACTCACGTTACAACCCTTTGTCTGCTATACTAGGAGCTAGTTGCTGCAACGATCCCTTGATCCCTAGGAGGTGACCAAGGTCCACCTACCAGTTGATGCACTGGGGAATTCAGCACTTCAACCTTTTACTTAAAGCAGAAGCCAAAGCAGTGTGCTGAGATGCCCCTCACTTCAACTATCAGGTTTCCCTTTCCAGGGTCACAGGTCTCCACACATGGCAAATATGGATGGTTTTGTCCCTAGGGGAAGCTAGAAACATCAGAGTGGCCACAACTTCTCAAGGGGAGCCCTTATCTCTGAAGAGGAACCATAACAATGGAATAAAAAGGTGAAAGTAGGAGGGTAGGGAGGATAAAATGGGTAGAGGGCAATCACTCAGGTAGGTACCTTGAGATTGTGATGCCCATACACATCTAAATATACACCCCAGAAGGCTTAGGATACAAAGTAGGAAACTAAAAATAAATCTTTTGAATTGGCACATGTTACAAGCTGATCTTAGAAGTCATTCTTAAGAAGCCCTTGCTGCTTAGAAATAAAAGTGTTCTGTTGATAACATGTCAAATGCAGACAGTAGTGTAAAGATTGCACCTATTGATGAGGTTTATGAGTGTAAAATTAGAATAAATGCTGACAGCTGTGTTAAAAGGTTATGGTTATTGATTAGATTTATGCAGTGTCAAATGCCAGTTAATGAAAATAGCTGTGTAAACAGTTCACATCTGTTGAGATTACTGCAGCCAGTACCAAATAGTCAAACAAATGAAAAGTAAGGAATATCTTTTTTATTCATTGACTTTTCAGTTCTACCTCATACAAAAGTTCCAGTATTGCTTTTTTGTGCAAACTACAGCATAATGGAAAGAACAACTTGAAACTTGAGGTAGTCTGAAATATATGAAAAATTGAATTTCAAAAGATAATTCAGTTTCTTTTATGTAGAGAACCAGTTCTCCCCATGCTAGTAGTCAAAAGGGTTCTGAGTCCCTGTCTGAAGGGAACACTAGTGTTATGAGACAGCATTATCCCATGAAAGGTTATACTTGAATTGGGGTAACAAAATTACAAGAATAAAAATATCAACTCTGGATTCTTTAAGAAAATTTTAAAAGTGCATGAAATATCATTTTGTACTTCATATATATTATTATTAATTATTTTATACTTAGTATAAAACATTAGTAAGTACTCATCAATTTTTTAAGTAGTCAACCCAATATTTAAATGGAAAATGCATAATGTAATGGGATTCTTTATTTCTACTAAGTATGCTATTCACTGTTTTTGCTATATTGCTTCTATTAGTATATCAGACTTTTTTCCCATATCCCCAAAAGCATGGTATATACAGAAGTTTCTGCGTTATGTTATCTATTTCAAGTTTATATTAATCTAGAACACTAAGCTATATTAAAAAATTAATTTTATTAATAGCAGAAATTTACTGTGTAAAATGAAGAAATTTGGTTGTTTTATTTCCAAGACCTATTCCTTTTTTAAAATGGTCTTTTAAAAATTAGAAATATTTTGGTAATGTTCTTATCAGTGCTATAAAATTTTGTGTAATACTATGTATAAAAATGTGAAGTTTTTATTTTATGTGTGTGTGTACTGTATTTTATAATCACTTTTCTGTTTGTTTTTTCCATTTTGAAATTTATTAAGTAACTTTTTCTCTAGGGGTTTTGTACAATATATGGTCTCCAAACAAAGTCCGAGTTATCTAGAGCACATCTTGTTGGTCTTGGATATTATGAAGATTTGAAAACAAAAATGTCACAAGAAGAAGCCAAAAGGATTGTATCAACTGTAAGACTTTAATTTATAAATTTTTAGCAGTGTGATTTACTTCTGATTTAATTTGCAGTACTTCTGATTTAATTTGTTTTAATAATTTATTTATTGATCATGTATATGTGCTTATTTTTAATGTAGGTATTGAAGGAAGTATTTAAATTATATCCTAACCTTCGAGGTGATGCTTGTTCTTCTCTAAGACGAAAAAAATTGAGGTGTGGTCATGCCTGTGTATTATTATCCCTTCCAACTGGAGTTCCTAATAATCATAAGATCCTACCTGAAATTGTAGCAAGATTGCATCAAAAAGGTTTGGATAATTTTATGAACCATTATACTTCATATTAAGATAATGTTTTGAAAATAAAGTTTGCACACAAAACATAAATTTAAAATTACTGAAAAATAGCTAATGAAGGGATTGCGTATATAATTCCTCTTTGACTGAATTTTGACTAATTTATGTTTAGTTTTTCTTGTTATGAAGTTCACCTGCTATTATCAAAACTACTTATACTTTATTTATCAAAAATGATAAAAAATATTGGACCTTTATAACTGAAGTTTTATTGTTATGATATTGTATTAGATAAAAGTTAGATTTTATATTGTCTTAAATTAATGTTACTTTATAATGATATGCCCAAGAATCTGCACACGAAGTTGACTATATATGCTGATGACACCGCAATCCTTGTCCAATCAAATAACATTCACCACATCTTCTTACGAATGAGAACGTACGTGCAAGACCTACAGCTCTGGCTCTCTGACTGGCGTATTAAAGTTAATGCTTCAAAGTGCGCCTCCAGGAGATACTTCTAATTTAAATGCAGATTCAATATGAATCTGAACAACCTAGAATATTTGGATATCCTCCATTTCTCTCTTTGCCCCACTGTTATGCTGAGTTCACAGTTATAAATACTTAAGACTTATCCTAGCCCAAAAATACTTCGGAATGATCACATCGGTCGTGCCGTGTGCAATGGTCTGATAGCCAAATGCCAAATTTATCATCTCATTGCTCACAAGAGTAGGCTCTCTCACAAACTACTCTACAAAGCCATTATTAGGCCTACCCTCACTTTTGGATCTCATATCTGGGGATCCACAAGTGCTCGAAATCTCTAAAGACTGCAGATCTTCCAAAATCATACATTACGTACAATCAAGAATACTCCATTTTTTCGTCCAGAACAAAGTCATACATTTAGACCTTAACGTTAAGCCCATTGCTGAATATTTACAGCAGCTTTCTTCGAAATTCTTCCTTAAAACACCTCAGGTGTCAAATGAAGCACTTTAGTCATTAACACCATGTGACTCGACTGTTGTCAGCTCGTAGAAGAGACCACAAACTATTCTGCACAAGCAGTTCAACAAATTCCCTCAAAGTCTAATCCCCCATGTGGAATGTTCCGTTTGGACCCTGAAGTCTATGACTTCAACTCCGATAATTCTCTCCCCCACTAATTTCTTTTCTAACTTGACTTCTGAACACCAATAAGGGCTTTTCAGACTCAATTGGACCACTAATTGTATCACTTTTAAAGTTTAATTTTGACATTTAATTCGTAATTTCTCTCCTAAGTTTAATTGCCTTTCCTTTATTTAATGTTAATGCTCTGTGCGAGCATGCAGCAATCTAAGGGATTCATCCCCAAACAAACTTTTTGATCCAAAACTTAAGCACCAACGGTGGCAGTCAGTATCTCTTTTGTGACTGGATGGTGCCTATGGTTTCTCATTAGCACTTAAATTTCTTCTGCCCCTTTGATCAACATTTTATTAAATTCACCCACCCTTATGTTATTAGCAATGATTTTAATATTTTTTCTTTTTATGATATGGAGATGAGCTGCTTTGCAGCTGGTTCTCCGAAAGTGATATGTTCAGTCCAGTGTTACTTTGATATTCCTACTTTGAAAACTTCATGCCCCTTATGTAACCTGTTGGTCACTAATAATTTTTTATTGTTACCTTTTGATTGTCTTAATGAAAAGCATGTCTAGCAGATCATTCCCCTCTGACTTTTTATCCCATGATTTTGCGTCAGTAATTACCTTCCTGGGATTAGTAGTCGGTAGAAGTCTTCGCAAATAAGTCAAGGTGATGTATTTTTGTATTTAAGATGATACACTGGGTTATGATTATTCGCAAAATAATGAAATTTATTTGTGTCTAACGTGTATTTGTTGAGAACACAAATTCAATAAAAAGGTGATATATAATATATAAGATTATATATATACTAATGCAAATTTCATCGGATAATAAACTTCTACTACCTGTCCAGAACCACTAATATAAATTTAAATATAATTTAAAAAATTATCACGAATTTTTTATACACTGCATTAAAAGTAAAGTAAAGAATTACAAATTAATTGTCGATGGCACATCAGAAAAAAACAACCCATTGTAATCCTGTAATGAAAGCTTTGAAATAAAAGACATTAGAAGGAAATTAATAAATGAAATTGCTCTTTTAAAACATTTACTGAAAAAATATTTACTTAAAACTTATTCTTAGAATAATGTGTTTAATTGAAAATTTTAAAATATTTTCCTAGTTCTATAAATAGTTACACATTGTTTTAATTTTGCGCTACACTTCATCGAAAGAAAAGTGCTTTTTCATGTATAGATAAAATTGTTTTCCCAACTGCAATTCCTATTGATTTGTGTTTTCTTTACGAGTTTAAAAAATTATGTGTTAGATGCCAAACATCAGCAAGCACAAACACGTCATAGTTTCAAATGCCACTTATAAGTTGAAAAGAGCACTTTGTCTGACTCTCCTACAAAATAAGCGGGGTTTTCAAACCCAGAATTGGGTCTCCCAATGAGGTGTAAAATAAGATGAAAAGGATTGGGAGAAATAGTTGGTGATAGTACAAATGATACTCGACCGTTTTGAGTTTTTGAAGATATGCCTTCAGACACGTATGGGTGTCGGGGTTAACAAGAAAAATGTGATAATCCATTTCACTTCCAATGGCAAGTTCATTATTTTTTGGATGGGTAAAGCTATTTAACCTTTGCTTGAGTTTCTTATGCGATCAGGAAGAAAATAGTCTTAATGCTTCATTAGCCACAAACTAATATAATTCACGCAATTCATTAAATTGAAAATATTTCTTGGGAATGATGCATAAACAGTATCACTTATTAATTGAAATTGGCTAAGATATGGTCTATATTTAAATGCTTACATGTTTTTTATTCCTACACTTTAACCCTCTGCTTACGTTGGGGCAGAATATCGTTTCCTTTGGTTACAGCAGCCGGCCCAACAGCTTTACAGGCAACTTACTGGCCTAAACGACCTTTACAATGCTTTCCCAGAGAAGGAGAGGGAATATGTGTCATCCCATTATCACCTAATGTGCCGGTTTCTATTATCGGGTCATGGGTATGCCTAGAAGGGACAGATTCTTCCTGACTGAAAGGGTGACGGTGACTTTTTAAATGTATACCTTGTCATTTACTCAACCTCTCACAGACGCTCGAGATGCTCGAGGATAAACAATTTGCGAGGCTCCCTGTCGATAACCCTGACATCTTTGTCAACGGGGAGATATGGATATTTACGCACGGGTCTCTGTACAACAGAAAAGAAGGGATGGAAATCGTAATGGGCTTCGGCGATTCTTCGGGAGTTTGAGATCTGAAAGAATCAGTCTTTTGTAATGACGGGACTCGAAACTTTCGGCCGTTCCCCGTATCCAGAGGGTTAATATTTCACCTTGTAAACTGTTCATTAGCTTTCACATCTTATGTTTGAATTATTTTCTGTATATTATTTATTAGCATTTAATTTATTCTCATACTTTTTCAATATTTTCTTTCTCAGGTCTACTTTGGTCATTTTCTTCACTTAGGCTTTAAAATGCACTTTTTAAAATATTTCACACAAAAACTTGTTTCTGCATGCTGTATTGTTTTGTTACTTTTTAATTTTTAGGTATAATTTAATACCATATATTTTAAAATATTTGTTTCATTCAATACTACATCAAAACTTATCACTGGTTTCCAAAACTTAAGCAAGTTAATGATTAAAATTTTGAAAATTCAAATTCTTATTAAGTATTTAAATCATTTTAATTAGCATAACTGCAGATTGAAAACATAAGAAATACTATTTTATGATAAAATTAGAGAGTTCAAAAATTTCTAGTAACAAGTACACTAAACTCTCTTTTGACCAATGACTTGACATTTATTAGACTTAACTGTACTGCTGGTCACATCAGTGTGATAAATTTTGACAACTCTAAGTGATTTGTACAAGCATCTCATAGCGCATAGAATAGTGATTTTAGTAGTTGTTTGAATGAAGAGATTTGTCTTTATGGAGCAGGAAGGTCCAAACATTGCTACTATTTTTTTTTTGATAAGTTTGTTTCTTCAGTTGACAAAGTATATTATGTCTTATATTAGTTGATTTTAGTTAATATTTATAATATATATTCACATTAATTTGTGTTATGACTCTAAGCTGTTTTGCATCCATCAGTTCTATAAAATCAACTTAATTTTAAAATCATAATTCCCAACAAGATAAACCCATAAACAGTTGTCTATGATCTTATCACTACTACATCTTGGTAACGTCAAGAGGACATTACATCTATTTAGTCAGATGCCTGATCAGCTCATTTCCCATGCCATACATTGCATTCTGTTTTTCAGATGAGTATTCTCTGAGCAGTCATTGCCCATATCAATTATTCTAAATGCTGTCAATTATGGAAAATCCACTATGCTAAATTCATCTTAATTTCTGTAATCAGTTCTTGATTGGAAAAGCTGTATAAATTTGTAAACAGTATATTTAGCAACTTGAATCACCCACCATTAAAAATGCAGCTGATAGTTCTCCTAAAATAACTAGTGTTCACTAGACTTAAGATGAAATATGTGTTCTATTGGCAAAGCTGTTTTATTTTGGCTAGAGTCAAAAGTCACTAGAGTCAAAATTTTGAATGTATTAATATTTTTTCACTTTAAGTGAGATTCAGCACTAACCAAATTTTGTCTTGAATGTCAATGAAAATTGAAAGGAGGTAAGACTATTTCTTTTTACAGGTATTTTTAAAACATTCCAGGAAAAATAAATCTTTAATATCAGCTATCTAGATATCTGTTCCTGTCTTAGTTTTATTTAGTTTGATCTTTTTAAAAGACTGAACATGCACACGTTTGATAACATACTCACTGTGCATTATAGATTTCATATAGTCGTGCTTTCAGTTTATGATTGGCAACTACTGCTGTAGTCATCCTTCAGGAGGATATACTCGCCTATGTTGTTTTTACTCCAAGTGCTTGTTCTATAAACTTAGTATTATATCTAACAGAATTCACACACAAGGGAAATTTCTATTTGTCTGGTATACATTCCACCTTCATCAACCTGGTAAGGTATTCTTACGAAAATCAGTTCCTGAAGCTTCTAGATATTGCTCTAGAATATCCAACACTTGTTAGATTAAATTTCACCTGTCCATTTAGACCTTACCTATCTCTTACTGTTAAACATGAGAAATTCTTCCTTATACGAGGTCATAGGTTATAATGCCATTTTAGAGCATTGATATCTGCAATAGTCTTCCATGTTTTTTCCAATTTTTCAAAAATCGAAATTCTGTTTGCTGCTTAAGTTTGAGAAACCAGTGTCATTTTAAAAAGTTTTGATGAATCTATTCTATAATTATTTCATTTTATGTGAAGATTTACTCCTTTTTTATTATTTCTTAACTAATTTAAATTATTTATTGGAAGATGTTACAAAATTACTTTTGAAATAATAGCAATAACACAAGAGAATGTTTTACTTTTTTACCATATTTCCGAAAGTAAAATACTTTAATAATAAAGTATTTCAGAAAGTTGTCAGATTAATTATCAATTTTTTTTACAAATTTTCACATGGGAACATTATGAAATGTGTACTGTGACTATTTATTAATCAGTACATATTTCAACTAAGAACGCTCAATCATTGCATTTGATTTAGGATATCTATGTGATGGTGAAATACGATTGATTCACACTTGAAGCTAAAAGTGGCCAAAATATCAGTCTACAAAGTGATTGGTTTGAGAATACTACTCAATCTCGAAATTTGTTTTAGAACATGAACCACTGATTCATTTTTGTTTGTAAGTTTGAATGTTAGAACTGTTATCATTCTTATAAAAAGTAAATATTACTTTAACCACTACATTGTTGTGGATTCTGAAGTAAGTAGACTTATAAGTCTAATACCTTTACTTAATGTATATTAAGTTTTCCTGTTGAATTCTGCTTTTAATTAATTAAACAGGTGAAAGCAGTAGAGTTTTCCACTTAATGCATAATTTTTAAATATATAGTGATTATCTTTATTTTAAATGAATATTGTAAAATATTTTCAGTCTCGTATTACATACTCATCTCAGGTACATTGCCAATTTGTTTTGCTAGCATTCTTTTTATGAAAGGTTTGTCTCAGTTTTCATTTGAGAGTCATGTATTGGGAACATCCAATTGCACCATGTTCAACTAACCCACACCAACAACCACTTCAACTATGTTTCAATGATAAAAGATAAATTCTCATAATTATTAAAATCAGTCGTCCATTGTGCAATCACACAGAAAATTGTAAGAAAATTTGGATCATGAACAGGGGCCAAGGGAATCTATTATTCTTTTGCAGTACTTACAGGAAAAGGACAAAACAAGCATGTAAACAAGCTAACCACAATTGAGCTATTGAGAAACATGTGAAAAGTGTTGAAAGCATTTGTGCACAGCTAGATGTGGCCATTTTGCCAATATTATATCCCACACTTAAATGGAAAGATTGAATAACTTGATAAAAATGTATTTATATATTGTTTCATTTAATAATAAAAAACAACTTCTATTTCGGCACCCTGTATTTACTGATTGCAAGTTGATATAAATATCATTCATGTTTAATTTGACATTTAATGATCTAATACACTCCAATAAAAGCTGAATTAGCCATTTTTATGACACAATCTTGAAAAATATTTTTCTGTAATTTGATGATAAAACAGGTAAGTTTATTTTGTGCTTCGTGTAACTTAGATTTTTCCCAAAAATTGTAGGAGAGTAAACAATTTGAATTCTTTTGAAAACTAGGAGGTAAATATTTTAATTTTCTTTGAGCAATCAACTTCCGATAAAATAGTTCTCCATGACCATCTCCAATTTCTATTTGTATTATCTTGATTATTAGATGTATATAATTATTAGATTCATGCAAATATCAGAAAATAACTGCAAAATATTTTCTAATGCTGAAATTTCCTAAAAATATTTCTATAAAGAGTAGAGCATAGAACAAGGGAACTTACTCTTTTGTCTATGTTATAGGTAATATGTTGTCTGAAAAGCAAATACCTTATGATATTAAGTTTTAGTCTCATTGGAGTTGAGTTTTGAAATGATTTTATTTGCATATCTGGCAATTACTATAAAACTCCCATAGTTTCTACAGGTGCTGATTATTGTCTATAGACAGCATAGCTAAAACTGCAGAAAAAGAATGTTAAAACTTCTTATTCTAAAATAATTTGTATTTTGGGGTAGAAAAAACTATTCCCCTCATTTCAACACAACATTTCTACAAGTTTAAGTCGCTTGCAAGTTATGACTTGAAAAAGTGTCATATCAAATCTACCTTGTCATTTTAAATCTGACTCCTGTTTGAAACAAAAATTGCCAATTTTTATACTTCCTTTTTTGAACTACCAAACTGATGATCGATAGAGCATTTGTACAGAGCAATGAGGAACTTCATCTATTTAATAAATCTCCACCTAATAACTATTTAATCTAAATTCAGCCCTTATTTCTAAATTTTGTAGTACTCCTTTTTGTATCATTCTTTTTACAATACTACATACCTTGCACTAGCTACCTAATTTATGTGAGGCAACTAAAATGTGCATTGAAGTTCTACCTGTAAGAATACAGATTTTAAAAGTATTTGGCAACCCTTTCTATTTTGAAACAGAATTTGCATGTAATTTTTTATACTTTAATTATATATATATATATAAATACTCACTAATTTGTATCTCATTTCATCATCAATAGCCACTGTACACTACATGTAATTGTACAATTGATCTTCACTGAACAAATCATCTTTACTTATTTCCTTCATTGTTTAATTCAAACATTAAATACTTCTGATGCCAGCACAACCACCTATGAGTATGTAATAAATCTGCTGCTTTGAACATTTTTATTTGGCTTTCAATATTTTAGAATTAACAAATTTCAAAATCTGATTAAATATCAAAAAAACATTTCCATTTCAATCTTTTTGTTATACATCAAATTTGTATAAAATTTCTGCTTACTGCTTTGTAAGACATTTAAAAGCATCAATAATGAGCTTTAGAAAAGTTGGTGTTTCCATTGCCAAATGATAATATTTCGTATATATAGAAATTGGAATTTCCTCTTCATTTGGTCCGGAAAAGTAGAGTCGGGTTTGATCCTTGACCGTCATCAATGCCCGTTGTGTTGCTCAAGTGTGACATTAATTAAATACCACCTACCTTAAAAGTAGTGCATGTTTTCTGCGAGTAAGTGGCAATAGATGTACAGTCGTGTAAAAAAAACCACCCCTCCTCATTGGAGCAATTTTATAGTGAAAATTCAAATATGGCGTTTGAGAGAAACTAACGTCTTCTATAAATTAAATGCATAAAATTTGCATAAGGGGCTGTCTTCATATTAAATCAAGCACCAACTTCATAATTTCCAGTAGAAACACCGTATTTTGAATCTATATCAAAATTTAACTTCAGATACCAAATTTCATGTCATTAGGTCTTACCGTTTTGAAGTTATGAGTACAGAAAAATTCGAGCTCCTAATGTTAAATCAGTTCCTTAGACTTTCATGGATATCTTCCTAAATAATATTTTGTACCATGTTACTGTTAAACAACACAAACAAAATCCACCTAATATTTTATTTAAAAAATGGTTTTTAGTATGCAATAATAATTATTAAATTAATGTTTGAAAAATTATGAATTGGAACCTTACTATATTTTGATGAGAATTGATTCAGGACTTATAACCATGCAAAATTTCAGCTCTTCCTCATTATTATGGTTTGAGGGGCAACAAAAAGTTTAAAACACATCTGACAAACCTCGGATAATAATTATCGGATCATTTGCACAGGTAAATCGTTTTCACTTACATAATATAATAATTCTCAGATCGATTGCACGCGCTGATAAATACGTTTGAAATTGTGTTTAAATTTGAAATTCCGGTAACTAACTGCAATTAATCTCGATCTACGAATAGCGATTTTCAATGTAGAGATGATCCCTGAAATTGACTGCAACTTTAATATTGAATATCTCCGGAAATAAATATAGTAGAGTCATGAAATTTCATATTTGGATTAATTTAACGATGCAGAACCTAATTAAGGCATCAAAACATGGTCTTTCCATTGGAAACACAACAACCACTACTTAATTAGTGTTTTTAAGACCTTTTTAGTAAACATTCATTTCTTCTATTATAGGTTATCTCATTGATGATCTAATTCGCCATGAACAAAATGGTGATCAAACCAAGTATGTTGGGATATTCAGGTTAACCAAGAAAGATAAGGTAAATAATTTTATTTATTTAAGCACTCTTCCATTAAGATTCCATGTATATTTCTAACATTTTTAAGCTTTCGATGATTTCTTTTGATGTATTGTATTTGTTATAAGTATTGTATTTTGTTGGAGATTAATACTAATTTTCTCTTCCCCCTACGCATTACGTCATTACTGTCTGACGTCACTACTAACCACTTACATCATCCTCAGTTGCTGCTGAGATCTTGTATAAGGGAGTCTAACAGTAGGCGCTCCCTGTTTGTATATTCATTATCTATGTATTATTTTATTACGTTAATTATCCATATATAATAAAGTAATGTTTCTTATCCTTTGTTTAACCACTCACTCTGCTAACCCAACAAAGGTTATGGGCCCAGAGTAAATAGATTAAATCTAAAACTACTCGTAAAGAAAGGACTCGTTATTGCTGACGCGCACTTGAAACAGCATCCATCTGGAAAATGTTTTTGCAAGTTGATTTTTTCCTGAAACTGAGCAAGTGTTGCAAGTATTGAAAAACTTACAAAAGACAATTATCTTACATGGAAGTTGCAAATAGAAGCTGTTTTAATTAAAAACCATCATTAGGACTTTGTGATTGGAAAGAGAAAGAAAAGCTAAAAAATTGGATTTCAGTGGATATAAAGACAAAAGCTGATATTATTTTGTCGATGTCTCCCAGTGAACTTTGTCATGTAAAAAACTGCACAACTTTGAAAGAAGTGTCGCCAAAATTAAAATCAGTTTATGAATCGAAAGGACCTGTTAAAAAGGCTACGTTGTTAAAACTCCTTTTCTGAAAAGTGACTGATGGTGAAAACATGTTTGACATTTAAATAAGTTTTTCAAAAGAGTGGACAAATTCCATGAAATGGATATCGAAATCGCTAACAATCTCCTTTGCATACTCCTCTTATACAACATTCCTGAGATTATGACAATTTCAGATGTGCGGTTGAATCCCGAGATGAGCTGCCACAACCTGAAGCTTTTAAAATTAAATTAATAGAAGAATGGGAAGCAAGGAAAGAAAAGAATAAATCTGATTCTCAAAAAGCTTACCATTCGTATAATGAAAAGGGAAATCAAAATCTGAAAACATACACTGAAAATTGGAGGTACAATCAAAATTGAAATGTTAATTTTAATAAGCCTTTTCAAAATTTCAAATGCAACTACTGTTCAGAAACTGGCCATGAAGCTCTCAAATGTCGTAAGAAAATAGCTGGTGAAAAGACTGCAGCTTCAAAACACAAAACAATGATGACAGCAAAAATAAAAGAAATATGCACCAACAGCTACTTCTCTGAGTGACATAAATAAAGAAGACATTGTGGTGTCTGGATAGTGGAGCTATTTCTCACATGCGCAATGATGAAAACCACTTCGAAATAAACACAAATTCATAAACTAGCTGTTGATAAATCAACTGAAGTAACTGGAAAGGGATCTATCCGCATTACCATACCAACGGGTAAAAGAACAAAAGCAGTCCATCTCAAAAATGTTTTGTGCGTTCTCGAACTGAAAAATAATTTACTCTCTGTCAAAAGCTACTACAAATAACCAATCTGATTTTCACCGAAAGAGAAGCAAAAATACTAGATACAAATGGAATGACACTTTTATGTGCAAAGCGCAGCAGTGATTTATATTGCATTGAAACAAGTGTCGAAATCGCTGCAACAGTTACCAAATTCCACATATGGCATGAAAAATATGGACACTTCAATGAAAATTATTTAAAGAAATTGAAAGCTGAAGGAATTATCTGAGGTATGTCTTAAAACAATACTGATTCTCTAAAAGACTAATATTTGTATATTCAGTGCAATCAAACTGTTAAACCATTTCCTAAAGAATCGAAAAATGAAAGTAAACATGAATTGGAACATATTCATTCAGATGTGTGTATAGTTCAATGAGAGTTCCATCTCTCGGTGGTTCACACACACACATTATTTTGTTACTTTCATTGATTACAAATCTTGATACATAGAAATAAGTTTTCTAAAATCAAAAGATGAAGTTAAAAATGCTTTCATGAAATTCAAAAGCTGTTATGGAAAACTGATTCGGAAAGAAAATAAAAATACCCCAAATGGATAATGAACTCAAATGTTGTGGAACCGAATTCAACAACTACCTAGAGCAAGAAGGAATTAGAAGAGAAAAGTCGACTTTAATAACACCCAACAAAACGGCATAGCAGAAAGAATGAACCATACTATTGTAGAAATGGCCTGGTGTTTTCAATTGAAACTTCCAGCTAGCTTTTGGGCGGAAGCTGTGAAACTGTGCCACTTTCCTTCGAAATTGTCCCCCAACAAGAAGCATAACCAAAAAAAAACCACTCCATTCAAAATAATCTTTGGCATCAAGCCAAGTGGGTCTTACTTGAAAGTGTTCGGACAAAAAGCATATGTTCTCAATAAAAGATTAAAAGGAAAATTCGACCCAAGATCAAACGAACATATTTTTGTTGGATATTCATCTGAATCAAAAGCATATCGTCTGTGGGACAAATCCTCTAGATTACGAGTCGTGACGTAAGATTCATTGACAAGTTTGAAAACAATCTCTTATACAGAATTACAATTTATTATTCCATTAGAAGATGTTTACATAAAACAGCCAGAAGTTTTCCAAAATATATCAAACAGTGATCAAGTTTGCATATTAAAACTTTCATTTTACGGACTGAAACAATCCGGGAGAAATTGGTATCAGAAATTAGATGAAAAATTGGAGGATCTTGGATTCAAACCCTTGTCTTTAGATAAATGTGTTTAACACATGAAAACTCCCAAAGTTGTAGAAATCATTGTCGTTTACGTAGGTCATTTAATTATATTTACTAACTAAAGAAAACTACCAGTATAAGGGACAATTTGTCAAATTCCTTTAAACTGAAAGACCTAGGACTGTTACCTTATTGTTTAGGAATTGAATTTCCTCAAAACGAAAATTCTATACAATGTCGCAGAAAAAGTACATTGAATATATATTGCTGTCATTTAACATGCAGGAAGCTTAGACTGTTTTCACTCCTATGGACAACAGTATCAAGCTGACCAAAGAAATGTGTCCCAAAAATGAAACTGAAAAGTCAGAAATGAAAGATATTTCATATCGATCACTAATTGGTTCTCGAATGTATCTCTGTCGCTACCAGACCAAATATCATGCACGCAGTAAATTTCCTGAGCCAGTTTAACAACAATCCAGACAAGGTGCATTGGACTGCTTCAAAGAGAATACTTAGATATCTGAAAAAGGAACCAATATTAAAATCAACTGGAAAACCGTTAATTGCATTCGTAAATGCAGATTGGGCTTCTGACATCAGTGATAGGAAGTCATATACTGAATACATCTTAAAATTCGCAGATGGAGCTATTTCTTAGGAATCAAGGAAACAAAGAACTGTCACTTTATCTACAACAGAAGTGGAATATATGGCTCTATGTGAAGTGTCTAAGAAGATTGTACATCTAAGACGCTTTCTTAATGAACTCTCCAGAATCAATTGCCAAAATCGCCAACAATTTTCTGGGATAGTCAATCAGTGCAGAAATTAGTACACAATCCAGTTTATTATTCTAGGACCAAACGTATTGATATTCACCATCATTTTGTTTGTGAAATGTATGAGAATGAAAATATTTGTGTAAAATATAGTTCCTCAGATATGCGGGCAGATATATTAACCAAAGGATTGAGTAAGTGTAAATTTCAAAAATATTGTGATTACATTTTATTACAAATGTGAATGCATAAATAATAATAATTTTTAATTAATGCTGATAAATACATAACATTTTGTATTGTGTATTTAAAAATAAGCATTAAGAAGGGGAATTGTTGGAGATTAATACTCATTTTCTCTTCCCCCTACGAATTACATCATTACTAGCTGACATCACTACTAACCACTTACATCATCCACAGTTGCTGCTTAGATCTTGTCTAAGGGAGTCGGTAACAGTAGGCGCTCCCTGTTTGTATATTCATTATCTATGTATTATTTTATTACGTTAATTATCCATGTATAATAAAGTAATGTTTCTTATCCTTTGTTTAACCACTCACTCTGCTAACCCAACGTTTTTGTTATAAGTAATATTGCTTTTACTAATTCTTGTAGCACCGAAGGATATGCATAACTTTAACCACACGAGAAGAACAACCCACTGCTTTAATGTACTTGACTGGACCTGCATATTTTAACAAAGCCATACAGCAATGGGCTTTAAAAAGAGACATGGTATTGGATGAACATTCTCTTCGATTTAGAGTTTTGAATGTGGTGAGTATGCTTTGAAGTAATACTTTTGTTTGCCTTAACACAAGATTAAATTTTTAAGTTGTCATTTATATGGTATGCTTACGTATCATCACTTGTGTTTCATTTAAAAATTAGCTTTTCCCAAAAGACTTAACCTTGCCTTACTGAAGATTATCCATTGTTTCTATTATTTCTATATCTAAGTATAGAACTACATAGAAATTTTCTGCTGTGAATTCCAAAACAATTGGAGCCCTCAGGGTATATCTCAAGTGTGTACAGGTACCCGAGTGATCTTTTCTCCCTTTCATTTTTACCCTCTCCTACCTTCTGCTTTTTGCTTTTTCTTCCACCCTCATCGTGTTGTCTGTTGTGTTAGACTCAACTAGATCAAATATGGCCCTTGCACCATAAAATTTCAAAAACAACCAACCGTAATAGTTGGGAAAATTTATTTGTTTGTTATCATTGCTTTGTTTTGAGTTTTCTTTATTTCAACACTTTGTTATATTTTATATTTTGCTATATTTTAATATTGATATATTTCTAAAAATTTTTATACCTGACTTATTTAGGTTATTTGTATAAAAATATTTTCGGATTGAAGATAATCTTTCATTTTGAAGAAAAAATAGTTTCTGGGGGACAAGTTATTGACTAGATTTTATAGGTACATAGATCACATAAAACAATTTATGTCAGATAAAAATTATTAAACATTACAAATGGTATTAAAAAATTGTTCCATTCTAAACAATTATATTTTCTAGTAAGGCTTTCCTGTATCAAGTTCAAGTAGGGTTATCTGAGGTAAAAATAAATTCATAACCTAATACTTCCTTCTCAAAATGTTGCCTAAAAGATATCATACTACCCTTATTTTTATTCTTCATTACATTAAAACTTCACACTGATTACTCTACAAAAATTTTTATGGTATTCAATAGAGCTCTGGAGTTCTATAGAGAAAGGAAATTTCAATTCTTAAGGGTAAAAATCTTTAGACTTCTATGGAGATATCTATAAAGTAAATGAGTTCTGTTTTTACAGCAATGAATTTCTACAGAAAAATGAAGCTGTCTATCATGAAATGAAGTCAGTAGAAAAATGGGAGTTCTGTAGAAATAAATTTCTATAAAACTATGAACATCCCTATAAGAAAATGATATTGCAATTTAAAATAAATGAAATTCTTAAGATTTCTATAGTTATATCTATGAGTGAAAAAGTATATTCAGACATGGAAAAACATAGTTACTCATGATAATTTATACATTCACTATTTTGAAATGTATAAATTAGCTTTCTATATAATGTAAATACCCCTATAGAAAGAATATCACATTTTTAAAAAGTTCAGTAAACGAATTAATTTACATTACCTCTAAAGAGCTTAAATGTTTACAGGCTATTAAGGATTCTATTAACAATAGGTGGCAATTCATGAATACCCATATTTTTGTATGATATTCAATAAAAATTGAAAGTATTTTACAATAGCCCGTTGTGTTGCTCTAGTGTGACGTTAATTTACTACCTACATACCTACAAATATCAAAAATGTTTGATGGCTTAATAGCAATGTTTTTGCTTGTCTAAAAACTTTAACGAGAAAAATTGAAACATTTGGAAGATAATACCTGGTAGTTAAGGAACAATGAAAAAGTTAGATTAAAATGAAGTAAAAAGTGAGAACAATTTAAGGGACCAATTATTAACTCTACGTTTTTTCATATGAATGTAAAAGTGTAATACCTTGAATGGTCCCCTCAGGAAGTTTATTTTTTTTTCAAGTAAACTTTGGCATCACAATCCCAAGTGATCTATCATCACAATCACCAAGTGATACCTTAGTGATCTGTCCTGCCTTCAATTTTGTTCTCACCTTTTCATGTACTTTCTTTTTTCCTTTCCTCATTGTATTTTTAAGTTGGTTTAGTTCATCCTATGTTTGGCATAGCTTGTCCCTTGTAACGTTAAAATCCCATCAACCAACCAACCTCTTATGTAAATTGAAGGAGCAGAGTATGAAAATTGGTTGCATGATTTGGAAGTATAAATTATTCCACATTGTAGAGCACACTTTACTTTAATTACTTGACTTATTAATTAGAAATATTTTTTAATATTTTATAACACCACACAAGTTTATTTTGTTGACAAATTGCTGTTTAGCTACTAATTACTACTGTTAAATTTATGGATTTTCAAAGTATAGTTAATGCTTTTGAGTATCAATCATCTATACACTGTGTGTTTGTAGCATTTAAAATTCTTATACCTTAAAAACCACAATGCTATGATACAAATTGAAGAATAAAAAGGAGTGAATATAACTAATTAAATACTTAATTTATATGTTTGAAGCTTGATGAAAAATGAGACTAGAGTTTTGTTTTCTTACAGGGAGCACTCAAGAATTTTAATTTGTCTACTTTATAGAAAAGTAGTCTTGAATTATGTCCTTTTTTCTCTAAACATTTGTATTGCTTTCTGTGGGCACTATAGAGGTTTCTTTTTGCTTCTGTTGGCACTCTAGAAGTTTCTGTAGACACTAGAAGTTTCTATCAATACTATAAATTACCTCAAAAAGCTTATGGGTTATAATTCTATAGGGTTCTACAGAATATATTCTGTAGAATTTTTGTTAAATATTTTTTATTGTGTAAGGGTGAGCTGTTGATATTTCAAATTCTTACCAGCTAAAAAGTTGGTGCTTTACCTTTCTGGGCGTTGAACTTACTCCTCATCATATATTCACCTGCCCTACAATAGCAGCAGTTCTACATACCAAAAATTGCCATCCTGAAAAACAGCTTTACAGCGAGAAAATAATTGTCATCGTCAAAGCTGTGCAAAATGCTCACAGCAACATCTGACTCAAAAATGGATATCGCTACAACTTGTCCCGTTGGTTTGTAGTATTTCAAAATCCAATTTTAGTTGTGTCTTCTAATTAACCTATGCAAAATGAAACATGATCAAACGGCAACTAACCTAACACTCGATTTTGATATATGTAGTGACAGTAATGAATCATTTGTATCAGTGGATTTACATGGAACTAAAAATCACTAATTCCTTTTTTATTTTATATACTTTTACTTTAGCTTGGTGGAACAGAAGCTGTGACAAAACTCTATATGTCTGATGAGAGCTTAATTTTCCAGTACATGGGTTTGCCATACCGAGCTCCTGAACATCGAGAACGTGTTTTGACTTAGATATTTTTCCTTTTTTTCTAGTTCCATTACATATTTTAAAAATGGAGTTTTTTATATTTGATCATACACACCCTGGCTGCAATACTACCTGTCATAACTAAAAGAAATTCATTTCTAGTTGTATGTGTGTGAAGATTAAATACTTGCTTCTGCAAGTTGCAAAACTGCCACGATTATAGAGGGTAGTTGAGACTACAGTAGAGACAGTTTTGCAGAATTCCAAAGCATGTATTTACAGTCTTTCTACACATAAAACTAGAAATTCATTTTTTTAGTTGTGGCGGTATTGTACCCAGTGTGAGATGGTTACTTTTATTGTTTATTTTATATTCTCATATACTTTTCTACATTGCTAATGAGATTTTAATTTTTTTGTTTGCACATTCCTGCCTGATTGTTAATGGAATGTGGTTTTTAATACTTTGATATTTACTTGAAATCAAGTCATTATCTATCATATTTCTACAGACTCTAGCTCAAAGTATTCTTAAGAATAACTTCTTCATTACTTATTGTTAGAACTTCAATTATTTTTTAGTTTATGTGATTTGATCTAATCATGTTCTGATTTTAAAATGTTTCTAAATGTTTTTTTTTCTTTGAGCTTATCAATAACTTTTCATGAAATTAAGACGAGAATGCTTGTTTCCAATCTTAATATTAGTTTGTTTACAATGCTCCCATTCAATTATAATTTCTATTTTTTATTTTATCTTTTTTTACCACTGTGTACTTTTTCCTGAACATCCAGTATTTCTAGTAAGTGTATTATTTCACTTACTAGAAATCAAAGGCTGTTAATGCTTATCTTCAAGTACATTAATCAGAATTAAGTTTTCATTGCTTTTTTTTCATGAGGTTAATCATGTAAGTTTTTAAATTATTGGGTTTGAATTTCATATTTAAGTGTTATATTTTATTGATATAAAAACTACTTTCATATGTAAGGTTAACAACTTCAACTGTTAATTCCATGAAAAAATTGTCACTGATCTAATTGAAATGTGCTGTGTAATTAAGCATGTTCTTAAGCTGTGTACTTAAGCATGTGTTAAAGCTGTATTTGTGTACTTGATTACTGATATTACTTTTGAATATAATAGAAAAAGTGAAGTTTTCAAGCATTTATTTGGTGCTAATAAGTGAGAAAGTGTTGAGAATTTTGACCTTTAAAAAGTTTTGATTTAACTGAGAAAGTAGTACATTAAATAGAAAATATGATGCATGTATGGAACTACTTATGACATACATTCTACTAATGCTACATAAGTCTTAGAATAGTTTTTATTTAATATCAATCATGAGATCTAAACTCTCCACATGGTTTCTTTCATTTTATTTCTTTTACCTACATTTGCCATATTTTCTGTCTAAAATTCACAGTGCAGAAGAAAAGAGTGCTAATGTTTTAAAATTATTTTGTTTTAGATCATTTAATTTAAATCCGGGTTTAGTAAAGCAGATATGTTTGCCAAAAGCAAAAATTTAATATTTCCTTTTTAATAATGGATTTAACATTCATCTCAATATAGGTTATAAGAAAAATATTATTTAGCTGTATACATCATTCATTTATGTTGAGACTATTTTTTGTCTGATCTCTTCTAATTTCTTCATAGCTCAAATTTTGTCTAACTATGAATCATTGTCGCATATATCTTTAATATGCAAAGAATTAAAATGTAACTGATTAGTACTGCAATCCCTTGATTTATACTTGTTTGAGATCTAAGCTCCATTCTTTCATGTGTTTTAATAAAAAGTAACTATTTTATAATTGAATTAAGAAATCACATAAAATAATAAATTTATAATTTACCAATACTGAACTCTATCTTCATAAAATATGGATATATTTCTAGCCTTGTGTTTTAAAAGCATTTGGATACTTGACTTTTAATTTAAATATTTTATACAATGGTACAGCTGTTAGTGCATAAAGAATGGCTCAAAGGATGAAATGTGAGAGTATAACTGATGTGTAAAAAGTTAATTTTACTAACAATTTTAGAAAAAGTGAATTATTTGTTTTTAAGTACACATTTACACTAAAAACAAAATACAAAAATGGGCATTTGATATACAAAAAGTGATTTCTACAGTTTAAGATGAAACCAAATGAGATTTAAATTAATTTTTAATTGTTCATTCAACAAAACTTATGAATGCGTCTTTGAATATTCATGTGATATTGCTTCAAAAAATTATAACTGCTGCATTTTACCTGTAAAAAAGAAAGAACAAGTTCCTCAAAGCTATGAAATGTCGTGTTCATAATTTGATATTTACTAACAATTATTGCATGATAAAATATATCAACAGATCATCTAGACTACAGAAAATTTTTCCTATATAAATCATACTTTATTTTTATATGTGTTTAGTAGATGAAAAAGTATTCACAATTTTTACAAGATAGATTTATTCTTAACTTGGCTTTCCAAGAAAAACAATTGAAAACTCTGGAAGCATGGGCACCCCTCTTGCCACATTAATACACTCTTTCCATCAGGATGCTATTGAAAGTTGAATGCATGTTGCATTGTTTTATAATGAAATCCTAACTCACCATTAAATACTACTTTTAAGTTTAATGAAACTTCGGCATTTTACTAATGTATAGAAAATTTAAGATAGTAACTATTATTAGTTCCTAATTAGAAATTATATTAAGAACGTTATTGCCTTTCTGGTATTGTATTACAAAAATCAAAAAATTAGTTAAATACATTACTATTTTTGGCTGTTGAAAGTTTAAACTACCTACATTGATGTTTCTCTACAATAGAGTGTTACAAAAATTATCGCTTCTAATGGTGATGCTATTGCAGTGCATTATGTACCAGTCTTCTGTACTTAACATAGAAATGGTTAATAACAGAAATGGTTATTTAGTGTGTTCATAAAAATGACATACATGACCATAAAAGTAAAAGTATAAGGTCCTAAAAGTAAAACATTGTGCATTATAATTGCTTTACCTTGTGTTTTTCATGCCTCATGTTCAGAACATTTCTATATAAACAGTTCTTAAAAGATTTTAATTTACATAGACTTTGAATAATCTGCTTTAAAGTATTCTGTAATTATTCTCAAGAGTATTATTAATTCTATCATCTATTGCTCGAAATATCTGGAAAATTGATTATCCCATGTTTTCATTTCTTTCCATAGACTATACAATAATAAAAAATGTATCATTCAACCCCCAATGATATCACATTTTGTATAGTATGATGCAGAAATTTTACTAAAAAATATTTCAAAATGTCATGTAGACAGTCTAGTGTAATAGTTTAATGCATATTCACATATAAATCTGAGTGACACTATGACCCCTGGCATTTGTTGCAAAATTCTTGTATTATGAAAGTAACACAGCAGTGCATGCTATCAGCTATGATCTATTTATTAATGTGTAAAATTTGTGAAATGTAATCTGCTTTGTTTCTGTAAATGTAAGTGCTGTGTTTAAATATGTGTGTATCTGTTCAATTGTTGTCTGCTTAGCCATTGTGATTTGCCAGCCACTATTTTCCCTCATACTAGAAAAACTTGTTAATTCATGTAACAGTACATAAACTATACTTGTAAAATTGTGTTTTAAAGATATATGTGTCATAATCAGCTTTCCAGTTTGTAATGGTACTTTTTAGTTTAAAACATTTTTACACACTTTAATGTTGTGTCCAAAATCGCATGTAGTAAAAAAGTTGTTTATCAGAAAACAGTTTTAATTCTGTGTTTTAGTTAAAAGCATTTAGCATAATTGAATGTAGTGACAAATTGCATGTAATAAAACTAAATGTTTAAAAGAAAACATTTTAAATTGAAATAATGTTCATGTATGGGTATAATGTTCATGTATGCTGATCTTGTTATATGTCAATATATGACTTCTGAGTTTTTCTTTAACTTTCACTGTCATGTTTTCCCTTTGTTTCTTCTAAAAGATTTGCTTTAGTTATTCAATTACTGATATTTAAAAAAATCTAAATTTAGTTACAAATCTAAGATAAATATTATAATCTGTTCTCTTTTGAAAAGCAATGATATTGTTGAAACTGTATATGGTGACTAATATCTGTCTTCAATATGTGCTTTCCAACATGACTTTCTCTGAATATAGGGGTACCTTTAGCTTAAACTAATGGTCATACCTTTGGCAATAGCAGATATTTTATAGACATTTCAGATAAGCTATTCATTGCATATTATATTACATTTAATGACATTTTAAAACTATGTAATATATATTTTTGAACATTTATTTTATACTATCAAGGATGTAATTTGTAAATTAAAGGTCAAGACAGGCTTTTCTGTTAGTCAAATACTTTATGCAGTTGGTGTAAGATCTTGAAAACAGAGGACTTGTTTACATGCTTATTGAATTACAGTACATATATATTCCACAAAATCGTTGCCAAACTCAAGTGAAAAATTCGTTGTCGAAATAGTTGTGGTAATCTAATGGAACTGAAACATCAAAACTACAAAAAATGCATTGCCAAAGAAAAGTATTTATTCAGTACAAGTCATGTTGCAAGCATAAATTTCACTGTTCTGCTTTGTTTATATTTGCAGGAAATTTTCTTTAAAAGCGAAATTTGTATTTTAATATAGTTGTATTATATTGTAATTGCTCTAAAATTCTTGCAAATGTTTATATAATATAATGTCTGAATGTCTTCATGGAATGTCTAAAAATGAAGTATTAAATGTTAATTTGGTGAAGTTGTACAGGTGTCATATTTTTATTGATGAAATGTGTTCATGTTACCCACAAGTTCAATTTTAGTACTTTTTCTCTGAAGTATATTCATCTCATTTGTTAGACATACATTGTTTTAAAGTTATTATATTGGTACTAATGTGAATTAATTTATTAGCTATAATGTCTTTTAAAAAATTTCAGATATGTTGATACTTTCTATTATTTCTATCACTCCTGGAGATAAAATTATAAATTTTAGAAACTAGCCAGCATTTTTATAAAAAGTTGATAGTTTTTGAGAATTACTTCTATTTCCATAATTTAATTTTCTAAAATTCACTCTTAAAAATTAGCAAGATTATTTTTAGAAGTAAGCATTTCTTTCAAAAATAATTTTTGTTTAACAAATCTAATTAATTCAAATAGTTAATTCTATAAAAAATCTTTTAATTTGCTTTTCACAACTAATAAGAGAAGGAATTGGATTCTTGACCATTCACTGCTTGCTGTCACTAGGCCCTGAATCAATTGCATTGCCTTTTATTTTTAAATAACAGCACTCTTCTATAACATCTAACCAATAGTTAGTGAGAAGGAGCTGAAGTACTCTAACTGTTTAAAAACAGTTTTGTTAAAAGACACAATTTAGCTTTTTAAAAGCACACTGCTTTTAACAGCATGTTATAGCATTTCCTTTAAACTATTTTCTTACAATATTTGACTAATAGAACAGCTTTTTTTTTCATCAAGTTTAGAAAGAATCTGCAGTGTATGGTTAAGAGGAATAGCTAAGTCTAAAATGCTAGTTTTTATTTTCAATATATAAAACAATTTAAAATCCATCTATCTTCCACCCACTAAACGTGTTTCTCTTTATGCATGACTAATAAATTATTCTAGTTTTGTGATTTTTAGTATTAAACAAGTTTAACATTTTCATATTTTAACAATCATTTATGGAATTATAAAAAATCCTATGGCTTGATATATATATTTGACAGAATTAATAAATCACTAGAAAAATTTGAGTTTTGTAACTAACTTCACAACTCTTTTGAAGGCCAACAAAAATATTTGGTTTTTTTGCAAAAATTGTTTTTTTGTCTTGAATAAATGGATATTTTATCTCTGGGAAATTCTTATTTTATACTCATGCCATATCTGGTTTATTTTTACTTTATATTTTTCCTTTATATATGTAGTTTAGTGTATTTTGTTATAGTTTACTTAATTTATATTAATTTTTATAAAATGCAGAGGCTGTTCGGACATTTTTTGAACGATTTTGATGAGCTGTAAAAAATTGTATGCTACGAAAGAATTTTATTTTCACAGCAGTTAAATAGTTAAAGTATAACTTGTCTGCTAACTCAGAGTTTTGTTTACTTTCAAAATGGTGCTTTTAAATAAGCAATGGATGGAAGGCTGTCTCCTCTCTTTCCAAAGAGAATTATGCTTATTCAATTATTCAAAAACGCTGTAAAAGTCATGGTTTTTCGATATCTTAAGGTACGGTAAGTAATATTATTAATGAGAAAGGAAAGAAACGTAAAAGTGGAAAAATACTTCCAAAAAAGAAAACATTTCTGAGAATATTTGTAAGGTAAGATCTTTAATTTTAAAAGAGAATCCGCCAAGTCAAAGGACTATAGCAAAGTGAACGTGAGAACTTTCTCTAAGAGATTTATGATTGTTGCCGGTTTTGCATATAATGGAAAATTAAAAGTAAAAAGAGGGGAAAAAATGCAAAAATCAACTCCCACATATTATCAAGACCATATTTTATCTCCAATATTAAAAAAAAAAATACCACATCTTTTACCCATAGTGCCAACAATCAGTAGAACTGCATCATGGTAAAGCAAGCAGCCACACATCTAAATCGACTATTAAATTCTTGGATAAAATGGAACAAGAAACTGGTATCAAGTTTACTGATATTCCTGCTAAATCTCCAGATGTTTCACCCATGGACTTTTAAAAAGGGCATTATCGAAACGTCGACCGAAAACCATTCAAGGACTGGAAAACTGGAACAAGAATGGGATAAAATACCACTCGATACTACAAAAGTCATTATTATCATGGAAATTAAGGTGTTGAAGGATAGTTGACAATAATTGCTATCAAATAGAACATTTAAAACACAAATATTTCATGTAAAAAATTGTCCGTTAAAATCGTTCAAAAAATGTCCGAACAGCCTCTATACTTTAAGTATTATATTTCAACAGCTGTTTCTTTTGGAATTATCCTAACTAACAATTTCTGAGCCAGTTTTTTTATATTGAGCACTTGTCAAAAAACTATATCTAGTGTTGTGAATGTCTGCATTTAGTGTTGTAGAATTTCTTATTTGTAAATATGGCAAACTCTTCATACTTTGATTTTTTTATTTAATGAAAACTCGTGGACTAATTTGTAGAGTACAAGAAATATATTTTATGAACATTTAATGTGCAAATTTGAAAATCCTTACCTAATTGTATTTTTAAGTTGGTTACATTTCCAATAATTTCTCAAAGCAATTATGGAAATTTTTTATAAACATTTTGTTCTACATAAGCGAAATTAAAAATTAGAGACTTCGTTTTTGCCCTCTGTCGATCAAATTTGTATTTCTGTTCCAAACACTATATTTAAAAATGAAAGCCATCTAAAAATAAATTTTAAGTTTGCTTCCACTTCCTATGTGTGAATTTTGTGATGGGCAATCTTTATCCTCCCATTATCAGCAATATGGTTTCTAGTCAGTTTTACTAACAAAATATTTAATAGAAGTGCAATTTTGCCACTCTAGGGAGAATTATATATCTATATATACCATTTTTAAAGTGGATTCAAACTCATACCAACATATGTTTTATGCCCATACCACTATCCAAACCCAAGACTTGCCAAGAATTATAGTGCTAATACACTAATTTCTACTATTTGTAGCCAAGTTCCCACCAGGCCTGGATCATTAAAATAGAGAAAAATTAGTTTTGAATTCTATATTCAAGATAAAGATAAAATAAGTAATCACTGCTTGGTGTGAGGTAAAAAAGCTAATCAATTTAAAATAATCAAAATTGAATTTGACTGAGGACCAATTGTCTAACTGAAAGAAATCAAAATTATCTTGATTAAACCCATCTAGCACATTTGAATATTTCATTTTCCTGTTCTGATTAAAGCTATTAGTTGAACACCAACTGAATTTATAAAACAGAAAAAATTGTAAGGTCTAGGCAAAATTTTTCATTGTGAAATACAGTTTACAATGTTTTAACCGAATTCTTTAAATTATTTTGTATTAAAAATTTATAAATTCTTGTCTGGGAGTGAAGATTATTTAGTGTTATTTTAAGTGTTTTAGCTCGGAATAAATTTAGCAGTTTTACTTTATACCATCAATTTGAAAATTCAGGAGCTAGTGTACTACTTCTCTTTGTCATAACGCATGTACTCATTTTTCTCTATCCGTGAGGGTTATTATATACTAAGTTAAATATTTTCATATTTCCATTCATGTAAAAAAATTTCGTGTTTCCAATTGGATTACCAGTAATGTACAGTAGACATGGGCAGACGTTTGTATGCCAGGTGCAAGTTCTGCATCTTCCACTATATATTCATTACTGTATTTGAATGAATCAATGAAAAATAAAAAATTATCTGAAAATTCAAAAGACAATTCCAAATATAAATTTCACTGAAGTTCATCAAGTTGAGAAGACTTGTACTCATATTAATTTCAATTTTTATACATTATCGGCGATTGAGCTTCATTACGGTACTAATTTACGTGACTTAAATAGCGCGATAAGTACTAGTTTCTGACATTTCCAGCCTAAACACGTTTAACGAGACAACTATTCGCGGAAATCTTGATTTGTCCTCCAGGCTGGCCTGAATTACTAAATTTGGATTCTATAAAAATTTCTTAATTCACGCGATCACGTCGAATTTTCTTGATAGTGGACCCGCGATTGACGTCTTGCTCAGGTCTGGTTTACAGTATAAATAGTTTGCCATACTGTTTACGAAGTAGTTTACAATTGATAGATCGTATGTTTGTATGTGTTTTCAAAACTTGCTTTGTGTCTGCAAGTCTGTGGTGCGTATTTTTCCAGATTAACAATTGTCTGTGTCGTGCAATTGCATCGATGTTTTCCAGATTCTACTGAATGTTTTGTTAGAAAAAAATAAAAATGATTTCGATCGCCACTCTGCTTTATTCTTCAAATAACTGAACATAAAAGTCGACTTTTTATTTATTTTTTTAAATCAGATAAGTCTTCCACATCTGCACTCCAGGTCCTATTACTAGATTAGATGACGGGCGTCCGTGAAATAGATATGTGTGTGTATTACTAGTACTCTGTTTAACTTGGAATTATTACAATTTTTTCTTTCCCTTTGTGGTTACTTATTAAAATGCAATGAAAAGATTCACATGTTTTAACTTAAAAAACAGATTGACACATTACAACACAAAATTTTTCAATTTTTCCCGATCCCACTTAAGCCTCGGATGTCAGGAAACCTTCCCTATATGGAGGACTTGAATTATATATCCCAACTAGCACAAGAGGTGGTTTTTCCGTCGCATGAAGGTAACAGCTGTCTCATACGTCGTGGCAACAGAAGTATACCAACAATTGCGCCTTAATCACATCTCATGCCACGTGCTGCAAACCCATCGCGTCGACGTAAAACAATACCACTAAAGACATCGCGTTTATGTTTCTATCTTAACCCTCCAAGTGGTTTCGACGAGATATCTCGTCATCAAGAATGGCGATTGAATTCCGGATGAAGGTATTGCCGTTTTCTGAGACTAGATAGAGTTTTTCGAGTCGAGTTTTTTTGACGAGATATCTCGTCCTTTAAGATTTGGTCAATTTTACCAATGACGAGATACCTCGCCGAGACAACCACCAGGAAGGTTAAGGCCAAACCATTAAGATAGCGTTTACCACAGCTCCTGTTCACTAATTGAGCTGTTCGCGATGCAAACAGCGTGAATATGATATGGAGAAAAAGGTATGCCATTGACATCCGAGTGTGTCTTATTCGCGTACCTATGTGATACCTATCACTTGTCAATACATCTTAAATACGTGGTTGCTACTTGGGATAGGTTTAATATTTGGGTTAGTTAAGTATTATATGCATTGTATTATTTCAACGTTTGTCAAATATCAAGTTAACTTTTAAATTTTCTTTATCTGATCAGCTTTGGGAAAAATGTTTTTTGGGATATGAGATATGATTGAGATTAACAGGTACCAATCCCATACTTCTACCAGATTACATTAATACCCGATGTCTAATGATCAAGTCTTCTAAGCGGTAAATTTGACGAACAACTTTTCTCTGAAAAAAGCGCCACATTTTCTCCCCAGTTAAAAATAATGAATGTCTATTTTTAAACCGTGAAAGCGACGCGCTCGATGTCTTTTGAATGTCGTAGTGTGTGCCCTCAGATGTAAACGAGGGGATTTTAATAAGCGAAAATTGACCGGATGTAGAAGATTTAGAAAAACGCATATATTGTGAAGGAAAACCATTCTTTTAGAACGTCATTCGTTTGTCAAGGTATGTCGGTACTTTTTTAAAAGTCGTGTCTTGACTTTTACAATTTCATTGCAGAGTTGTATACATGAAATGCATAGTACTAGCTTAAATGTGTCTTTAATTTTAAAATATGAACTGTTAAATCAAAATAAAGTAGGAATACTTAAGGGTTTAATTACTATTTGGAATACATTTATCAGTAATGAATTCAAAATACGTAAAATGTATGCTGAAATTTTTAGGAATTGGAAACATTCTGCCAACTCAATTTTACGTTAATCTTGTTGAAATGTTTAATTACAAAAATTAATATGAAAATTTCGATTTTAAATATATTCAAGCTGAGAAAGTTTTCACTGCTCATGGCATATTAGGTATAGTAAATCTTTAAGAGGAAGCTATTTTGAATTTCTGACAACTTATCACATCAATGTAAATATTCCGGAACGTTTATTGTTCTATTTTATCAAATATTTTTAAAATAAAATAGATTTTTAATGTACTCTACCGAGTGTGAAAATTTCAACCCAAGGAAGAACCATGTTAACAAAATTAAATTTCTCCCAGATTATTCGTGTTTGTTGGGAAATAATCACTTTTTGCAGAATTGTACAGGAATTTTTCGTTTCAAAATTTAACATCGCGATCACCAATAACAGCTGCACAATGTGGCACTAAATGGAAAACATTTTCATGCTGCTTCAGTGGGAGTCCGGACTTCATTTATTGTGAGTGGCGGAAGCTCTGGTGTGATCTTGAAATGTATAGTAAATTTATAAAGTAGTAATTGGATTTAAATTGTAATTGGATAAAGTAAAGCAATTGGATTTTAAATGAAAATTATAAAAATATACAATCGTTCACATAGAAACATTTCAGTTAGTCGACATTAGAAATGCAATTTAATTATTTTGTATGTTACTTGGATTTTAAAAATATAATTTAACATTTCTCACATTTTTAGTATCGAGAACTACTGTTTCCCTTTATTTAAAATTAATCTAGAATATATTTTCATGTTAGATTAGCAAAAATTAATTTGAAAAAATATGGTGCTTGGAATTTGTTATTCAGTTATGTACTGCTACAAAGCAGCAGTCTAAATCTGTTCTTTCAATGGAATAAACTTGAGATGACATGATCAAATAAAACTACCATATGTAGTAGTTTCCTCTCTATTACAGAAATCCTCTATTTCTAACATTTAGACATACAACTTAAGAAAAAGATGGATCTAAATCCTATCTTAACAGATGACACAATCAATCAAAACCTACGACACATGGAATTTCCTTGGCCGAGTCTAGTAGTATCTCGAGGAAACGAAATTGAAAGAGAGATAGCGATGGTAAGTTATTATTCTTTCTCTGTTATCTAAATCTCTTACCACTTTTAGCCATACGCCCCGGGTGTAAATTGCCCTTGTGTAGAAAAAAATGAGGCCAAACAATTCTGTTATATCGAATCTCTCAGTGCTCTCCTGAATGGTTAAAAAATTTCACACCAGCACATAAATAAATTCCAGCAGAGCGTTTCACAATTAGTTGTATTCCGAGATGTCGGACTTCTGTGTTCCACAGCGCGTTGCATGACGTACCAGATGTCAATAACGTTGAGATTTGGAGACTGGGAATGACAAGACCCCAAACTGAGATGAGTGTTCCTCTAACCATAATTTGGCGTGTCTAGACTTGTGCGGCGGCGCATTGTCCTGTGGGTAATGTGCCGCCCATCAGAATGAACACAGGACATGAACAGTGTCAGATAACCGTAACTGAACTTGGATAACTGTAACTGTTACGATCCCTAACTGGAACTCAATAGACTATGTTGATAAGTAACACGTGCTTGAATGATGTAAGACATGTATCTCTCATAATTGTTAAATTAATAAAGTATAAGTTAAGTGATTAATATGTATTTTCATATTACATTAATTAAGACATCACTGACAAGACATGGTGTCAGAATTTAGAGGATTGAATTAGATTGTGATCGGCGTGGACTTTTGAACTTGCGGTGCATAATATTCCTATTGTGGATCTTCGGAGCGATGGAGGTTTTTAGAGCCCCAAGCGAGCTCAAGTTTTCTTCTGGAAATGTAAAAGAAAGCTGGAAGAAATGGCGACAGCAGCTAGAGAATTATTTTCTGGCTACGGAAAAGGACTCACGACCGGACAAAACAAAAATTGCAATCCTACTGAACCTACTCGGAAATGAAGGTGTAGAAATCTTCAATACATTTAAATTCGAATCGCCATCCAGTAGAGACAACTTTAATGATGTGCTTGAAAACTTCGAAAAGTACTGTCTACCAAGGCAGAACGTTGTATTTGAAAGATACAAGTTCTTTTCGTGTGTCCAACAAGAGGGACAATCCATTGATAACTACATTACTCAACTTAAAACTTTGGCATCTACCTGCGAATTTAATGATCAAGCAGATGGCCTAATCCGTGACAGAATTGTGTTGGGAATCCGTGACAATGGACTGAAAGAACGTTTGCTGCGTGAACCAGTTCTAGACGTACAGAAAGCTGCCGAAATTGTCAGAGCTGCGGAAGCAAGTAAAGAACAGCTAAGATCCATGAGAGAGATGGGAGCAATGTCAAGTGAAAGCAGTGTGCATGCTATAAGGCATAAGAAAAATACAAGAACTCAGTACTCTAAACAATCATCGGAATATGACTGTAAGAAATGTGGGAGACGACATAAGTCAAGAGAGTGCCCTGCATATGGAAAAGTGTGTTCCAAATGTAAACAAAAGAATCATTTTGCTGTTGGGTGTCCACAACGTGCCAAGAAAGTGCACCAAATGGACAAATGTGAGGAAGGAAGTAACATTTTTATTGACTCTGTTGGCAAAAAGTGTGTTAACATGGTAAGTCAAAAATCTTGGTGTAAAAATGTAACAGTATGTGTAAATAAGGTAACAACCGAAGTTAAATTTAAATTAGATACTGGAGCAGAAGCGAATATTTTGCCTTTAAGTATATTGAAAAGTGTGAATTCTGAATTTCATGTGAAACCGACGAATATAACTCTTATGTCTTATGGTGATTTTAAGATAAGACCTAAAGGTACTGTAATTTTACAATGCTCTACAAACAAGCATGAAAATATTCCTTTAGAATTTTTTGTAGTAGATGTAAATTCACAACCTATCTTAGGGTTAAATGCATGCACAGAATTAAAATTAATTGAAAGAGTTGATGAAATTAGAATTGAGAAGAAAGACATTATTTTAAATAAATATAGAGATCTATTTAAGGCTACAGGAAAATTTCCAGATGAACCGTATCGAATTGTGCTAAAAGATAATGCTATACCTGTAGTTCACCCACCTAGGCGCGTTCCACAAGCTCTACAATCGAGATTAAAAGAATCGTTGAATAATTTAGAAAATGAGGGAATCATTTCTAAAGTCAGTAAGCCAACTGACTGGGTACAAAGTCTTGTGGTCGTAGAAAAGCCTAATGGAAAGTTACGTTTATGTCTGGACCCCAGAGATTTAAATAAAGTAATAAAAAGGGAACATTATTTAATTCCTTCAGCAGAGGACATTATAAATAGACTTGAGGGACAGAAAATATTTTCAGTGTTAGATCTGAAAGATGGATTTTGGCAAGTGCCACTGGACGAAGCGAGTTCTGAAATTTGTACATTCAATACCCCATTTGGTAGATACAAATTTAATAAAATGCCATTTGGCATAGCTTCAGCCCCTGAGGTTTTTCAGAAGAGAAATCAAAAACTGTTTGGAGACATTCTTGGTGTTGAGATTTATTTTGATGACATCATCATTGCAGGTTCTGATGAAATAGAACATGATGCAACTTTGCTTAAGGTTCTTGACAGAGCTGAAAAGTTAAATGTTAAGTTTAATCCCGAAAAATTTCAGTTCAGGGTACCTGAAGTAAAATACATGGGTCAAATCATATCTAGTTCAGGTTTGAAAGCTGATCCGGGTCATATTAAAGGTATTATTGATATGCCAACACTTAAATGTAAAACTGAAGTAAGGAGATTGTTGGGCATGATAAACTTCTTATCTAGATTTATACCCAATGTTTCAAAAGTTACTGCCCCCTTGAGAGAAATTACAAAGCAGAATGTAGAATTCATTTGGGATAAGGAAAAAGAAGAAGCTTTCAACAAAATTAAAACATTGTTAACTAATACCCCAGTATTAAAGGTATTTTCAGGGTCAGAAGATACAACAATTCAATGTGATAGCTCGAAAGATGGGTTGGGTGCATGTTTAATACAGAAAGATCAACCAGTGTCTTTTGTGTCGAGGAGTCTAACCGACAGCGAGAAAAACTATGCTCAAATCGAAAAAGAATTATTGGCCATAGTATTCTCATTTCAAAAGTATCATAACTTAGTATATGGACGTAAAGTAACCATACAAAGTGATCATAGACCCTTGTTATCAATTGTAAAGAAACCGATGCATCAAATATCCTCTAGAATGCAAAGAATGGTACTCAAACTTCTAAAATACGATTTTGAGATAGTATATGTGCCAGGTAACCAAATGTACTTAGCTGATACATTATCACGTGCATTTTCAGAAAGTGAAAAAGTTAAAGATGACCCCGACATGTTAAACATGGTACATACCATCACAAAGTATTTACCAATGAGCGAAAATAGAAAAGATCAGTTTAAAAGGGAGACTAAAGCTGACTCGGGTTTGGATCAGGTTCTAAAATTCATTAGAGAGGGATGGCCTGATGCCTATAAAACAATTCCAAATGATGTAAAGGCATACTACAAAATTAAAAATGACCTTCATGCCAATGAGGATTTAATTTTTCTCAATGATAAGATAGTAGTTCCTCGCACTTTGCGAAAACACATGCTAAATCTAATCCATGAAGCACATTTTGGGATGGAAAAATGTAAGAAAAGGGCTAGAGAAATAATGTATTGGCCTGGAATGAATTCAGACATTGAAAAACTAGTATCACAGTGTGAAATTTGTGAGAAATTTAAACGAGCCAATTCTAAAGAGCCTTTAAAACTCCATACAGTTCCTTACAGACCATTTGAAAAGGTAGGAGTAGATATAATGCAGTTTGGCAACATAAATTACCTTGTCCTTGTAGATTGCTATTCAAAATGGTTGGAGGTTTGTGAAATTCATAATAAGTCTGCAAATGTAATAATAGACACTCTTAAATGCATTTTTTCCAAATTTGGAGTCCCAGACATAGTAGTATCGGATAATGTTCCATTTAACAGCTATAATTATAAGCAATTTGGCAGGGAATGGGATTTTGACTATGTTTTTATTAGTCCTCACTATTCACAGAGTAATGGCATGGT
Organism: Meta bourneti; assembly: GCA_933210815.1. Lineage (NCBI taxonomy): Eukaryota > Metazoa > Arthropoda > Arachnida > Araneae > Tetragnathidae > Meta > Meta bourneti. The sequence continues at coordinate 26,567,033 of OW119933.1, read as the reverse complement.
TGAAAGAGCTGTAGGAATTGCCAAGAGTTTGTTCAGAAAAGCAAAAGAGGGAAATAAAGATTATCATGTAGGACTCATGGAATATAGGAATACTCCTATATCACAACTTGATCTGTCCCCTGCTCAAATGATGTTCAATCGTCGATTAAAAACAAAACTACCAGTAACGACTAAATTATTAAAGAATGAAATTTTTAATAATACTAGAGAAAAATTAGTCCTAAGGCAAGAGAAACAGAAAAACTATTATGATAAAACAGCTCATCCTCTACCAGAGCTTATTCCAGGAGATAATGTGAGCATACAAAATTATGTAAATAAAACATGGGAACCAGCTCAGGTCGTATCGCAAGAAAAATCTGTTCCTAGATCGTATCTTGTTAAAGACAAGTCGGGCAGAATTTTCAAACGAAACAGAAGGCATCTTAGAAAATCTAAGACACCTTTTATTGAACAAACAGATCCTAATGATTGTAATGATACTAAGGATAGTGATAAAATATCACCAAGCCCAAATGACATAAGCAAAACTAGTGCTCAAAGTTCGAACAAATCAGATACCACAAAGACAAGAAGTGGTCGTGTTATTAAGAAACCTTCACATTTACGAGATTTTGTTTAGTGTAAATATATTGGTTGTTTCATAATTCATTATTGTTAATTTGTGTAATTTTAAATTAAGCATTTTTGTACTTTGTAATGTTGTAGTTTTGTTGTGCATATTTCAATATGTATTGATGAACATAAAAGGGAGGATGTCAGATAACCGTAACTGAACTTGGATAACTGTAACTGTTACGATCCCTAACTGGAACTCAATAGACTATGTTGATAAGTAACACGTGCTTGAATGATGTAAGACATGTATCTCTCATAATTGTTAAATTAATAAAGTATAAGTTAAGTGATTAATATGTATTTTCATATTACATTAATTAAGACATCACTGACAAGACAAACAGGTGTAACTCGTCAGAAAGTATGCAACCATAGAGCTCACCTATCAACGACGTTTGTAGGTACCAGGGGAACCATTAAATGCCAGATAAACAAATCTCATACCATTGCGGAGCCACTACCAGCCTGTACAATATCCTGTTGACATGTGGGATCCATGGCTTTATTGGGTTTTCTTCTCATACACATCCTCCCATCTGCCCGAAACAGTTGGAAACACGACTCGTCAGACCTGGCATCTCGTTTCCAGTCATCAAATGTCCAGTGATGGTTTTCCCAAGCCCAGGTGAGGCGCATAGCTATGTGTCGAGTATTCGTGAAGGGTATTCAAGTTAGGCGTCGGCTCCTAAAGCCCATATTTTTTAGGGAACGTTGCACAGTCCTCACGCTGATATTTGTTGAGGGCTCAGCATTGAATTCCGATATAATTTGAGGCGGTGTTGCACTTCTATCGCGTGAAGCGATTCTTGCCAGTTGACGCTGGTCGTTTACACCCAGAATTTTTTTAAGGCCACACTTCTGTCGTAAGTTACAGGTTTTTCCAGAATTCTTAGTCACCGTACACCCTTGAAATGGTAGTACGTGAAATTCTGAACTTCTCTACCTCCGAAATGCTATGACCCATCTCAGGAGCTCCAACTATTGAAAATGGCATAAATCTGGCCATTCGCACACCGAAAGCAGCACTACATGCTACCACAGATGTGTATCGCTTTATATATGGCATTTAAGACAGAGGCTCTTACAGAATTTCTCTTTAATAGCCCGTTGTTTTGCTTTCAGTGCGACATATATTCACTTACCATCTATTCACCTACCCAGAATTTCTCTTTGAGAGAAGCTGAGAAAATGGTTGTAATCATGATACTGGTGTAGTTATTGGCGAGGAGTGAAACTTCTTTTCCCCGCAAATACCTCACAACCCCATCCCCTGATCCAATAGCCTTCCAAACGTTTTTAGTGCTAGAAGATTGGTGGGTTAGGAAGAATTAAAAAATAAAACTTTGGTTTGTTTGTATTAAATTTATGATATTTTTATGAAGAAAGAGAACATTGAAGACGGAAGACGTCAAAAGTTGAATATAGTTGGTTGGGTTTTGTGGCGCAAAGGCAAGAGAATGTGGGGTAAATGGACACAAAGAAAGTTTTACTGACACAGAAAATAGAAATACAACCAGAGTAAGTTAGAGGAATCTACCCTGCGCCACCTACAGCTTGCAGGTTGCCAGCATAGAGAAAATATAAAAGAGTGAGCAATGCTAATCTTTTTATGTGCCCAGGATCATGTGACCGAAACTAGCAGTAACGTGACCCTTAGACTGTTTTCGTCTGCTGGGTGGAACCTAACATTTATCATTTAATTGGTCCAAGGGACGGGTGAAAATGTTCATCCATTGATTCATCATCATCTGATAGTAGTAGACTGGCGATTTCACCACTTTTGTCGTCACTCTATCGAAATGCGGATTCACACACCTACCCTGTCATCAGATGTTACATCGCCAAACGAGGCGATCAGATACCAAATCGGCCAACCAAGTCAAGTTTTCACAGAGCAGTCACGTAACTACTAGTCGACATGTTGGTCACATTTTTTGAAGCTCCTCTCAATAGCAATACTCCATCTACTTATATTTCACGTCTATGGTTGCTAAGGCAATAGGTAAACTCATTGAGCCGTGGCGGTCCCTACATATAGTTGGAAGCTAGTACTGGTTTCTTGAAAGAGTGCATACAACTTCTGCTACTCCCCCTCCACCTCCTCCTCCCCTGTGCACTCCTTACTTTCAACAACATATACCACTAATTGACCACCTCAATATCCAACTGTCCGTTTTGGTGTTATGTTACGGAAAAGGGTGGAATTTCACCCCACCAGGAACTATGGTTGACCTTTATAAGTGTGATTTGTCCCATTCTATGAGATTTAAGTTTCATTTTACTGCTGTGTAACACCTAAAGAAAGCCGAAAGAAACCGTGAGATACTGAAATTAATGTAGTGTAGCTTCTGTCAACTTTACCCATGAACTCAACCTTTTGTTTGAGTTAGGTGTGTGGAATTTTTTATCAAATCTACAAGACTTCAATTGATGATGTTATCAAGTTGAATAACATAATTTTGATGGGCTTTGGGTTGGTTAAAGCTCATCACCCACCCCTTTCGGGTGCGCCAATTCCTTTTTGCTGCTAGGTACTTAATGTTTTATAAGTTTAACTACACTGTTTCTTATTTATTCAGCAACAAGTATTTCATTTCATAGGGAGTGAAGTTTCCCTTCGATGAAGTTATACACGCACACGCGGGTGACCCACAAGGAATGGGTCAAAAGCCTATGACATTTTTCCGGCAGGTGAGTAATTTCGCTTTAAAAATTGTGATAGACTGTATAAGGATAATAATTATCTAATGATATGTGTTGAATTATTTGGAAGTGATATAAATAAAGTTATCTTCCTTGATAAAATAGAAGTTTATAATGTATTAATCTTGTCTAATAAAGGAAGACGAATGCTCCCCTTCGGTATTATACTTGAGGGCTCAAGCCCTTTGAACGTCGTGAAATGTGTATATTGAAAACTGGGGATCCTAAATTTTTATCTGCAAATTTTTTTATTCCATACACATTTTCAAAATGAAAAGAGATAGCTTTACTTTATTTAAAAGAAACCTCCATTCTTAATGTTACTTACAAAACTTTTAATTCTACTCATCAGATTTCTAAAGTTCTGTATTTCAGCTCTAGTGAAGAAGCTGTTTCTCGATAGTAAAAAAATGTGTTAAGCTTGTGGTGAACTTAGCCACTATTGCAAAAATTAACTTTCTATACCATAGTATATACAGGTGATGGACAAAATAACATGAAATCTGTGATACGAACGTGGGACGGACAAATACAGGTAGTGCCCGATGTTCAAGGGAATATGCATCCATTCTTCGTGCAGAGTGGTCTCTTGGATACATAGAGCAGTGATGAATGGTGGCATTGTTGTCTTGGAGCACAGGTTACTTGCTAGGGAACAGTCTGAAGCACAGGTTGCTTGCTAGGGAACAGTCTGAAGCACAGGATAGAGATGATCGTCCAGAATGATGAGATATTGCGCTGCTTTGATCTTCCTATTCAAGACTTCGAATGGTTCCAGACCACGTTAAAATATCGCACCCCACACCATCACAGAGTCCCCTTCATGCTTAACAGTAGGAAGGTTGTTGGTTGATTGATTTTGGGTTTTATGGCGCAAGGACCATATTTGGTCAAGAAACAGTAGGAGGGAAGCAGTTAATATGAAAGGCTTCTGCGTGCATTCTCCAGACATAAACACGTCCAGTGTGCCGAAATAATGTAAGTACAGATTCGTCAGACCAGATTATCCGCCCCCTCTGATGTTCTGTTCACTCTCTGTGCTCTTGGTACCACTGTCGTCGCTTCAAAATACTATGCGGTGTCATTAATGGTTTTTGAATAGCCACTCCGCCATGAATATTCGCAGCATACTGTTCGCGCTAGATAGTTTTGGTGGATATGGGGTCCTGGAGATGGATGTTCATCTCGAAGGTTATCTGGGACACAGATTTCTTTGCTTATCATTATCCGCTTCAACACTGCTTTATCCTTTTCAGTGAGCTTTGACTTTCGCTCACTGTCCTGTTTCTATGATGTCTTACCATATTTTCTGTAGGCTATCATAACAGTTGACACAATGGTCCTTACAACACCCACAAGATTGCCTGCTTCCACCATTAGTGCTTCAGCGATACGCACTCGATTGATCAGGTTTCTTTGAAAGTGTGAAAGGTCGGACATGAAGGCGTTTGATTGCAAGCAGAATGTTGACATACAACCAGTACGATTGCTGCTGATAAACTGACACTTCCGCCTGTGCTAGGTGGCTTGGCTGTACTGCAAGGATGAATTACGACCCGATTTCATATGGGTGTTCATATTACTTTGTCCACCACCTGATTTGCAATATAACCCAATCCCACCATGAAGTACTTTTTGGGAGACAAAGTTGCACCGTCTTTCACACGTCTTGCTAAATCGGTGACTGGTGGATGCGATTATGAACATGGGCCCTTAAAAAAAAACAAGCTAAATGGCACTTCTGACAAATTCCAGATTACGCTCATCTCAATCAGCGTGCACTTCAATGGGTGGTTCACGATGAAAGTCGAATTGGCCATGAGATGCATACCACTTCCAACAACTGTCTGAAGTTGTGTGGTAACAGACACTGCATCCTCTCCTATCACAGCATAGCTTCACTATTCGTTACCTCTCAGCCTTATTTCAACAAACTGCCTGCTGCACCATACACGTGGAATATAAGTAGACTGAGCATTGATATTGAGAGGAGCTTCAAAAAGTGTGGCCCACATGTCTAGTAGTTACGTGACTGCTCTGTTAAAACTTGACTTGGTTGGCCGATTTGGTATCTGACCGCCTCGTTTGGCGATGTAATATCTTATTCTATCCGTATTTCTATAAAGTGAGGACAAAAGTGGTGAAATCGCAGTCTACTACTGTCAGATGATCAATCAGATGAGAATCAACGGATGGACGTCTACTCCATCCCGTAGACCAATCAGATGATGAATGTTGGGTTCCACCCAGCAGACGAAAACAGTCTAAGGGTCACGTTACTACCGATTTTGGTCACATGATTCTGCGCACATAAAAAGGTAACCATTGCTCACTCTACTTTTGTATTTTCTCTATGGGTGTACTTACACTCAGTTGCTAAAGACAATACAGGACATTCAAAAGGTCTCAATTATCTATTGCACGACCTTGCATACGCCAGTACACTCGTGCTCTTAATTCAGTTCTCACGGTTTCACCAACTGCCAATCTGTCAAGTAGTGGTAGCATGTATCGAATTCAGCCACTACGAAATTCCGGAGAAGCATTGTGGCGAACTTAGCACCACTACAAAAATTAACTTACAATTTTGTGATACATATAGCAATGTAACTCAATCCCACCACGAAGTACTTTTTGGTAGACAAAGTTGCACTGTCTTTCTCACGTCTTGCTAAAAAAGCTTCACAAGCCCAATTACCTCGCTTAAGACACCATATTCTGCATAGTAGGCACCATTAATTTTATGCGTATTAAAATATGTGAAGGTATTTCTAAATCCATTTAATTGCAGTCTCGAACTTTTATAGATTACTGCTGTTTGCATAAACCCTAATCTTCTTCAAAGTGATTATTACCCATCAGACGTAAAACAGAGAGCTATGAGTATTCTAACAAACTGCACTGGACATAATGTAGGTTAGTCGAAACTTTGTTGATTTTATTTTGCAGAATTTGACACTTGATTACAATTGATAAAATTTAATAGTTCACCCAAATGGTTCGGTAACACGTTTTAGCATTGAGTAATAAACTCTTCATTTTAAATTTTAAAGATTTATTTTTATGCTAACGTATACTAACATATTTCTATATTTAAAAGGTTCTTGAAAGAAATAGTTCAAATACTGAATTGAAAAATTGTTTCATTATTTTCACTGGTTACACTTACTGAACTCAACTGTCAAAGATTTTAATTCTATCCATATTACTTTTCTTTTTTCCATTCTAAGGACCATATAATGGTTTTACGGGCTTAGCAGTTGTACGCCAGCAAGTAGCTAAGTTTATTCAACAGAGAGATGGCGTACCGGTGTCATATGAAGACATTTTTCTGTCAACAGGAGCTACTGATGGTTTACGAGTATGTTTGAAACTTTTAAATTTGAAAATATTGTAGTTGCAAAATGCACACTGCTTCACTAATGCCTCTTTTTCTCTAACTATATGCGTCATATAATAGTAAAAATATATCGCTTTGTATAGGTTATCTCGAACACTTTCTCTTGTACACACCTGTTTATAACAGAAAAGGTAGTATTTGAAAATGAGAAATATTCAAAGAAACAGATGTTTCAAACATGCATCCTAATAGTACTCGACAGAATAAAACCTTTGATTCGTTTACAGTACTATATAAGGATAGTTGTAATTGCTCTCTCTTCCTATAGATGGCGACACGTTATACTAAACTATTGAGTTCTTGCAGCATTAAAATTAATTCATGCAAATTATTTTACTCAATTCTAACACCTGATGTTAACTGTCTTTATGAACTATTTGTCACGTCCCCGATCCAGGAGAGCCGAATGGCGTGTATGCCCGAGGGTTAAGAGGGCCCGGGAAATGTGAGACGGTATCTGTAATGTATTAAGTGGCGACAAATTGTGGAAAACTATTACAAAGGGCAGGTAGATAGGTAGTTGAATTTACGGTGCACTGAGCAAAACAACGGAGAATTGGCGATTGTCCGAGATCAATCCCGAAGGGAAAGATCGAGGGCAACACCTTGTAATTTTGAACCACGGTCATATGACGAGGTCAACACCTCACTCTCCGAACTTCAATACCACACTAACCAATATTTGAGATCACGACAGATTTACCATGCAGCACCCCCCACGCACATGTCTTTGGTTGGATCGAGTCTCGAACTCCCTTCGGTTGTTTATCCGCGACTCTACTAACTGGGCTACCGCGTCCCTTTAGAGAGTTTGCCAGAAGTAAGACACAACATATGTGTGTATTTTGAACATTTTATTTTGATTACACTGAGAGTTGATAAGTAAAAGTATTGGTATATCTGTCACACTCGTTACGAATATGTGGGAGGAACCAGAACTCCATAAAAATATAAAGGGCCCCAAGGGGTTCAGGCCCCTAGGACTTAGCGCCCTTTGTCCAACTGAATGTGTGAAAGTATCAATAGTATCTAATTTTACACAGTTGGTTTTCAACCAACCAATAATATATACGATAAATGCTTATTAATGCGTACTTTTGTTAAGAATGACATCTGATTGGGGAGAATACCAATTTTAAATTCATTTTAACGATTGGTTGATATTGAACCAATCAGTAAACCTTAAGCTTTATTTGTATCAATTACTCATTTTTTAGATAGAATATTTTATTGGATGCAAAAAATGACAATGGTATATTAATTTGAAACGGGTGATTGAAAACCTTATGAATTATAACAAGTATCTACGCAATGCTTGATTTTATTAGAAGTGATATTTGATTTGAAATAATAGATCACCAATAAATTAATTTTAGGAGGTTGGATAAAATCGAACTAATCTTAAAACATATGCAAATAAAATTCTCAATAGGTTCGGTTCGTTAGAATTTATCCAACCGTTGAAAATTAATTTATTATTGGAACTTTCAAACTTTCAATTGGATGTCACCTCCAATAAAAGCAAGAAATTTAAAGACTAACTTATAAAAAATATTCAACCAACAGTGTAAAGTTATTCTATTAGTGGTATTTTCTCTTATCCAATAGTATAACCATTCCAAAGAGCAGAGCATTTTTATATGTAAAATTCTTAATGAGAGTCTGGTTCATTAGATTTTATTCAACCGTTGAAAATTTCCAATTGGATATCACCTCCAATAAAAGCAAGAAATTTAAAGACTAATTTATAAAATATCTTAGAAATTTACTCTGTTGGTTGAATAATAAACCAATACTTTGAATTACAAATTATTCATTTTGAATTTCTCGCTTTTTTGGAGGTGATTGGAAGTTTGAAAGCTCCAATAGTAAATTAATTTTCAACGGTTGTATAAAATCTAATGAACCATGAACCTAGTATGAATTTATTTTCAAAACTTACACTACTCGTTGGAAGCTATATACTGTTGGATCCGAGTAAGTACCAATAATTGTGTGGTTTTACATTGTTAGTTGAGTACCAAACAATTATATGTTTTATAAATTATTCTTTTTGAATTTATTGCTTTTTATGGAGGTTACATCAAATTGGAATTAAGAAAGTATCAATTATTTATATATTTGAAACGGACAGATATAATCGACTCAATCATTAATCAAATAAGAGGACTTTTTGCAAAATTTTCTTATCTTAGAAGGAATCTCATGGCGGAAATATTTCTAAATGCTGACAAAGATGCGTATCGATTTATATATGCACAGCCACAAAATTTACATACTCATATATATTAACATCAATGCATTACCATTAATTTGGTGAATTACGATAGCTATAAAAATTAATTTTCAAAGTTTAAAAAAAATTGCTTCTACTTCTATTCCATTTCACTATCTCTGTTCACTATTACTATAATTACTATTGTACATTGCTGTTTTGGGGGTTTATTTACTTTCAGAGAAATTTCAGTAGGAATTCCCGCTCCAGACTTTTAAATTACCGTCTCAAAACTTTTACCCTGCTAATTGAAATTATTTATGAATATTTCTAAATCTATCATTCTCTGAAATAATTTTTAAAAGTTCTTTCTGTCTTATATGTAACTCAATTTAATGACTCTTTAAGGAATGCGTTAAAATAGAATATTTTTGCTATTATTAATACATATTCAGAATACAGTTTTCGTGGAATTCCTTTTTTAGGCTGTGCTTTGTTTATTCAATAATAGCAGTGGCGATAAGCCTCCTGGTGTTATGATACCAATTCCACAATATCCACTGTTTTCTTCTACTGTGGCTGAGTATGGAATGTACCAAGTAAGAAATATTATTTTATTTAAGTTTTAAAACATCGCGTGAATCAAATACAAATCCTTTTTTATTATATTTTTTAATTTATTACGAGCTGTTAGATATCCAAGGGTAATATTTACTAATTTATTTTGTTTCATTAGTTTGTACTTGTAGTTTTTACAATGATACACTTAAGGACAGTTGATGTTTTTAAATGTCCGTCCTGAGGCAGGCTAACCATTGAGGCAACAAGTAGTCATCAGGTTTTGAAAATATGACACGTCATATCTTTCAAAATGAACAATTCAGTTCGTCTCATCGTTCAAACTTTTCACCGTATATAGTAGTGTACGGCCTACCTAGGATTTTATCATTATGTCTTAGGTTTATCTTAGTCTCTCTCTTGCTATGTTTTTATCATATTTTATCAGTTTAGAACTTAATAATAATGATAATCAAAAACCATAATACTCCAGATATTCACTATTGAAAGCGTATAAAGTTAAAACACATTTTTTACAATTCTCTTCAATTTTGCGTCAAATCGAAGAGTTGTAATTTTTGGTCGGTTTTTCACAACTTCCTATTTCTTCAATTACGCTTTTAACCACTGCATTAAAAATTAACTTTTCTGTATCTATTGAAAATCTAAGGTATTTGTTTGAATTGAGCATAAAATACAAAAAAATCGTAGCTATTCCTCCCTTATCCGACAATTATTAAATAAAGAATTGGAATGGAAAGAAAATGACTTGATGCTACCCACCTTTCTGATGTAACTTGAATATAATTCATATGATCTCTCAATCTATCTTTATTTTGACATAGTTGTCTGGTCTTCTTTTTCAGATCAGTTATTACTTGGATGAAGACAGGCAATGGTCGGTGGACATTGATGAATTGCGAAGAGCAATCAATGAATCGAGACCGCACTGCGATCCCAAAGTATTAGTAATTATTAATCCTGGAAACCCAAGTGGTATGGCTTATGGTCCGATAAATGATACGGTTTATAAATTAGTTTGAAATAATGCCTATGTGTAGACCTACAAATTTCAATATTTTAAACAAATTTCAGCTTGTTTCAGAAGGCTGCTTGTTCGAATCACGCCCGGGTCAAAAATTTCTGGTCAATAGTTTGATGCTTATGAAAGGTCGCAAGATTGCGTTAAATATTTTAAAACATTTGAATATATTTAAAACGTTAAAATTGGAATGTATTTATTTTATTTTAAGCTTTTAACGAAATCAACACAAAGATATCCTAAGAGCATCGTAATTCAGTGTTGAAATGCGCAGCGTCAAAATGCACTTGATATTTATACTACAGTTCGTTTGCACGTGGTTGAACCAGCAGACCAAAGATACAATCAATATGCTTTGCGTATCTTCCACATTGTTTATAACGCAACAATGATTTTCATTGTTTATGATGCGTTTGTTTTCGTTTGAAAAGTGAATGATATCAATGCATCAATTCTGCGCATTGAATTTCTCAATAAATATCAAAATTAAAGCTTTGATTTCTTTCGAAAGCTGCAGTTCTATTTAAATAAATCCATCAAGTATCCAGAAATGAGTTTTAAAATTTAATTCTTCTATAAACTCTCGTTAGAATGTTTAAACCTCTTCAAATGATCAAATTCAGACTATTCTTATTTTCAATCATCTTGAACCATTTGTATCGTCAGGAGCTTGCTTATTTGCTTCATTCTTAACGCATTCCCCTATTAAGACTCATATGAAGCACAGAATCGTTAGAGAAAACGTATAATTAGCTAAGAAAAATAGTTAGTCCTTCATTATTTTTGCCGACAGCTCGTCATTCGGATATCCCTCATAAAATTCGTTATTACGGAAGAAGCGAACAGCATGCTAGTCATTATTCGAAATGTTTCGTTACTTTTGTCTTTTCTCACGACAAAAGTTTTACGAACTTTAATGCGTGACATTACGACTACCTGAGTGCTTATTCTTAAGCTTTATGGAACAATGTGTCAATTCCATTCTTGATAATATTTCTTGTTAAATAGAATTATATTAAATCCTTTTAGAGAAACAAAGAATTTTCCGAACACATACATTTCTCACATTACTGTTGATTTTCCAATAGGTATACTCGATACTAAATTCAGGTTAACTTTTTATTAGAACAAGTAAATTTTTTAGGTAAATATGGATATTTTGATTGATTTCTAAAGTTTTTTTCTGATATCCACGCCCTGAATTATACGAGTTAAATAATATTAAAATGCTTGGAGTTTCACAAAGTGATAAACCTGTTATTTCCAATTATATATCTTCTACCGAATTTTTAATTTTTAATCTAAAACCTGTATTGTGAACTTTTTATGTTTTTATATTGATACATTGTGTGCATAGTAAATAAAATGCCTAAGAAGAATTGATAATTTGTTCTGAAACAAATAAGAACTTTTTAGGATTTAGTGGTGTTTTGCTAACGTATGATAAATTTCTTTCATATTTGGTAGTTTATTTATTGACAATACAGAAAGAATTTATAAAATTTTACTCGTTAAAAATATACTTAGGTTAAAAGTATGTACGACATCAAAAATTAAGTAGATGTCGTACTTCTATGTCGTTCAAATTAAACCGAATGCGACTTATTGTGCGAAAAACTCTTTCAAATGTTTTGAAAATTGTATGTAATTTGTACATTCAGAATCTTTCAATTTCAAGTGATACTATTGTTACAGGTTACGTGATGTCACGAAATGATATACAGAACATCATAAAGTTCGCTTATGAAGAAAATCTATTTTTACTAGCTGATGAAGTGAGTTATAAGAAATTGTTTTCAACTAATCATCAAAGCGTATTCATTTGATGCTTCGAACTTTGACATTACAAATAAAATAATGCACTTTCCTATTTTAAAGAATATAATTACGAAACTTTCTGGAGGAAAAATTTCCTTAATAGCACTTTCTCGTGTTGTTCATTAACTTTTTACTCTGCACAATCATTAATAAATGTAAGTCGTTATTATGTACTAGAAACAACTTTTTAACTGTTTACTGTGATACATATTATCCAAAACCAAATCATTTTACCACCTAATTTTACTAACCTGAGTTCACTGCGTCATTTACATGAATCAAAATAGCATTTCATTTTTACTATTCTTGCAATACTACACACGCAATCAGTAATTAAGTCGCTATGAAGCGGAAATAACTTTTATTCGATTGATTAAGCTATTATTAAAGAACTAGTTATTATTGTCTATTTTAAGCAACGTAGCTGTATTGCATTGTTTAAGCTATCATGGTTTATTATACTCCCATAATACACGAGCAATCAAAGCTTAAAGTAAGTCATTATTGTGTGCTAAAACAATCTCTCCATTAAGATATACTATTAAAAACCTTTTACTGTTTAGTTTCTGTAAATGAATCGTATGCCTTGTTTACGTAAATTATCACGCCATTACTTCAACGTTAAAAGCAGTTACAAAGGCACAATTTTAAAGGGGGTTTCCACTTATATTTAAGACATATCAAAGAAATAAAATGTATATCTAAAATTATAATATAAAGTAACAACATTCAAATAGTTTCTGATGTTTTTGAGCTTCATCTCTTAATAACCAAGAATACGCATTTTTATAAGTATAAATATATTCACTATCACTTACACATTTATTTTCAAACTAGTTTTATACCCTTAACACTTTGGGGTTATGAGGGTTAAAATTGTCCCACCTTTTGCTTAGCTTTTTATACATAGTGGGAAGTAGTATGTGGGGCACTTTACCGTCAAATCCAAGATGGCCGCCGTTTGATAAGGAGTTGACTGCTGATAAGGAGTTGGGGAGGATTGCTGATAAGGAGAGGGTGATGCCTTGAAGTGGTGACGTCATTGTAAAGATGGCGTTGTTGTGTTGCCATGGTAATGAATCAAAAGTAGCTCCATCTGGTGGGGAAATGAGAAACCCTATTATTTTGAATTAAAAAGGAATTTCGTGGATTCGAACTGGGGACCATGGAATCTGTAGTACAGTGCGCTATCCGTTAGGCTGTAAGAGAGTTAACTATAGGTGGTGAATTAATGTAGTGTTTGCTTTTTCTTAGTACTAGGAATGCGTTATGGGACTTGGTTTTATTTGATGAATAATTAATTTTTATTTTCCAATTAGTTGTAAGTGTGTTGGACTGGTGATGCCATCTAGTGATTTTAAAAGAAGTTAATCTAAGGAACTTTCTTATTTTTGTCATTCATTCTGGGAATGTGCTATTTTTAGAAAATGGTTTGAACAATTGTGGTACAGCCATCTGGTGGTGGAAGAAGTAACAATTAGTTTTAAAAGATTTATTTTCTAGCTCTAGACTTGTAGCTTGATACTTTAGACTGGAGAATTTTTTTTAAGAAAATTTTATAAAGACAGATTTGAACTCAGAAAAAGGTAATCGCGGCCGCCCGTTTTACACAAGCACTTTAACCGTTCGATCACCTACTTTTTAGAATACATATAGAATACTAGCTCGTGAATTTACAGCTTAAGGCAGTGAAAGTATGTGTTTTTTTCTTGAGAATAGTGCCCTTATGAAGAATGAATATGAATATAAAAACAAATAAAGTTGAATTTATAAACCTTAGCTATATAACAAGTTTATTACCAAGATTTTAAAGTATGCGAATTGTATGTAATGACAGGGAAAGTATCAGAATCTAGAACTCTCTGGAACGTGTGAGAATATGACTAAGGATTTATGTGTAGGTTAATTAAGATAACAGAAGGAGTTAAACACGTAGTCACCGATAGGATACAAGCTTAAGTAAATGAGAAAGCTTTTAAACGCATTGCTATTTAGGAGAATGGTGTTGTTTTTCTGATTGTGAGAAAAGCAAATGAAACTACATCATGCCAATGAATCACATATGACATGCCCGAACTGGAACTTTCTATAGGGGTTTTAGCTATGAAATAGTGACGAAGGGATTATCTTAATACTCTAACGTTGGAACTCGGAACATAAGTAATTGAGGCCAACCAATATATGCAAAGATTTTAAACGTATGAACACTACATGTAAGATAGAATTTATAATACGGAAACCCTTTTTATATTTTAATGAATTTATATACAACATGAGCTTGAAGAAAATGTGAATGTTTAAGGGTGAATGTTTTGTAGGGAAAATTATTATTACAATTTGAGGGGAGGACTTTGAGATATGAATAGGACACACAGGCATAACGGTGTATGAAACATTACATTTTTAGGTAAATAAGAAGTAACTAACCAAAGATTTATAGTATACATATTATAAGCGATGGCAAGGAACCGTATGAGATTGATATTATTAGAAGCCTCTGGAACTTGTGAGAATATGACTAAGGATTGTTTTTGCATGTGTAAGTTAATTAAGATAACAGAAGGAACGGAGTTAAACACTGTCACAGATAACGATAGAAACTATTTGATAATAAGAGGCTTTTTAAAGCATAGTTGGAGCATCTTGGGTCTTTGAATTACTTTGCATCTTGTTTTGGGGTTTTTCTGCCCTTTTTTTACTGTTTTTAAATAAATCATGGATTCTAAGGACATTAGACCTGCAAAGAAAATGCGTGCAGACAAAGAACTGTGTTTGCAGAAATATTGTAAAGATTCTTTATGTTATGAGTGTGGTAAACTGTTTACAGATCGTGAAGGTTGGGCATATTTTCGTCGATTGGAAAACGAAT
Organism: Meta bourneti; assembly: GCA_933210815.1. Lineage (NCBI taxonomy): Eukaryota > Metazoa > Arthropoda > Arachnida > Araneae > Tetragnathidae > Meta > Meta bourneti. The sequence goes on along the minus strand of OW119933.1, from coordinate 26,551,810 downwards.
TAACGTACTTAAAGAAAGAGGAAACTACTATTGAAATTTATGGTAAAAAATGTACTGTGCCTCGGCAACTTGTAGCATACGGAGACGTAGGAATAAGCTATGCCTTTAGCGGATCTTGTATTGCAGCCAAGCCTTGGTCTCCTTTACTATTGGAAATAAAGGCAGAAGTGGAACGAATAATTGGCACAAGATTTAATTTTGTGTTGGTGAACCGTTATAAAGATGGTAAGGACTGTATAGGTGCCCATAAAGACAATGAGAAGGACTTGGATCTTAATGCACCCATAGCGTCTGTTTCATTTGGACAGAAAAGGCAATTTGTGTTTTCTAGAAAGAACTACAATTCTCTAAAAATTGTTCTGGAAAATGGAAGCTTGCTTGTGATGAAGTATCCAACAAACCAATTTTGGTTTCACAGCTTGCCCCGTGGGGATGCATTATGGCCTAGAATAAACTTAACGTTTCGTAAAATTCTTGTATAAAGCAGCGATAAACCACTTATGTGCCCCCGAACTAGAACTCAGTATCGTACACTAGACGATATTTGGACAACGTTGCAATTTATCTTTGTCTTTCTGAATAGTATTTTTATAAATGCTTATATCTTGTTGGTTTTAAATAAATTTTTTTTAGCGTGTCTTACCACATATACTGTACTTAGGACTTTTTTATTACATAATTTTATAAATTGTTTTTAAAATGCAAGATCTGAAATGAAATTTTTCTTTGCTATAAAGATTTATGTTTTTAAGTTAGATGTTTTTACTCAAAAATTAATTATACATTAAATGTTATAGCACATATTTTAAATGCAGAAAATTTGTTTTAAGTATTGTACACACTTAAGTAAGAGTAAACTTTTGAAAACTTTACAAGACCCGTACCATGAACGTACACATTTTGAATAAGTTGTAATTGTATTGAAATCATTTATGCTATAAAATCTAAACCAACTGTTATTTTTTAATTAATCTTTCCTTGCATATTTTTTAAATAAATCTTCCTAAATTTTAGTGATTTAATTTTTATTATACAGATTTACAAACTGTTTTTGGATGAAATATAAGGATTTATATTTTTAAAAATTAGATGTTTTTACTCTTAATTATATATTAGATACTATTACACATATAATTATTACATTGAAGATTTTTAAAAAACGTTTAACAATTGAAAATATATATACTTTAAATTTTATTACAAACATTTAAATGCAATTTGCTTTTTATTTTTAATTTTACAATTAAGACATTTTTTAAAAGTTTGATTCTTAAAGTGTGTTTTATGCATAGTAAAAAAAACAATACTAAAAAAACATGTAAGAGTAAAAATATTTTATACATTAATTTGAAACTTTGCAAGACCCATACCATGTTTCCTTGCACATTTGAAGTCGTGAAAAATAGTTTATTAAAACCATTTGTCCTTGAAGTTCTAAATTAAATGTCCTTTTTCTTTTATGCTTTTGCAAACCACACATTTTACTAAATATGAACTTCCTTTTATTTGAAAACCTTATGCATATTGTGCAGTTTAAATTGCAGAGCAAAATTCCAATACTGTACGAAGCTATAAAGTATTTTACAAGATACTTCATATTGTTCTCTTAATTTACATCTAATTCATTACTACGTTAAAGTGGATAGCATGTGAGTTTTCTGTTTTTAAAAATAATGTGTGCACATCTGTACTGCTAAGCAAATTAACTTTTGCCTTTTCTTGATATTTAATGCATAATCTAAATATTTACGCACACCGCTGATAGTTTTACACATGAGTAAAATTAAATAATAACTGAAATTTTAAATATTAGTGTGTGAATTTTAAAATGAACAAATATTGCTGACATATTGGATTAAATCTGAATTCTATGTATTCTCAAAACAACACTGCAAGAAAAAACAGATTGAAGGAAGTCACATGGAAACAAAGTAAATTAGAACACTTTTTAATAGAAAAAAACATTGATTCATATATTTTACAAAACTAATACATTGTAGTAAAAAAGAACTTATTTTTACATACTTGCATTTTTTAAGAGACACATGTTTACGACGAGCCAATTATTAAATGCCATCACCTCAGCTTTGGGGCAATGCAAATTATTTTTGTGATGACCACATGATAGTTTTTGGATCTTTTTGTTGCTACTTAGTGCACATACTACATCGAATTTGGGACACCCGTATTGTTCCAAGTTGATATTCGGAATATTCAATGCATCTAGGCGTTTCTTTTCCACACAACCACCTTTGTAAGCAACTAGGTACTGAGTGGCACTCTTTGTCTGCTCGTACAATTCTAAAAGCTTAGAGTCTAAACTTTCTAAAGGAGACGCACTTTCCCATGCCACGGGACAGAAAGGGGGACCACATATGTAATTTTCAACATATCGAACAGTTTTTTTATCTTTTGCACTCAGTTTATGCTTATAAGGCGATAAGTTAAAACGAATACTTGAAGCTACTTGCGATTTTATGGCGATGTATCCGTATTCACGTACTAAGAAACCCTCTTGAGTCTGAAATCCGTCAAAATCCACAATTGCACAAATATTAAACATTGCTATTGAAATGTGCTAGCTGTTCTTGGAAAAAGAATTGTAAACTAGAGGCACGAGGAACTGGACTATATACACTTACTAATCAGTGAATAACACCATACACTTACTAATCAGTAAAGTTAAAATTTATCTTAGTCTTATCTTTTGTGAGTAACTATGAGCGCATAAGTGAAGAATGTACTCAGAAAACATGTGCTTGTGATAATGCGCCAAGTAAAATTGTGTGTTGTAATGCAAGAAGATTTTAACGAAAGGATATACTTAAATGTGCATGTGATTTTTCTTTTTACTCTACCACTAGTATCTTAGACATGTATCAGATTTAAAAAAAAAATGACGAAGAGAAACTTTTCAACACAATCTGTACTATAATTTTACACTTAAGAGTAACAGAGCATAATATAATTTTAAGGAAAATGAGTAATCAGTATGCAAATTTGAAGCCTAAAGTTCCAAGCATGTCTATGCTCAATAAACGCCTATCTACGTTTAGAGATTGGCCACGCACAGATGTTGACATTAGGGACTTGGCCGAAAATGGATTGTATTATACGGGTGTCTCGGACGGGGTTAGGTGCTATTGGTGTGGAGGAGGGCTTGAAAATTGGCAAAAGGAGGATATAGTCAGACACGAACACATAAAGTTTTATCCAAAATGTTTGGTAGCCCAACAAGGACCGATTGTTGACCCTAGATTAAAAGGAACACCCATAGATGAAATTGTACAGGTGTTGGATGAAACAAACAATAATGCCAATGTTTTTATAAAACCTGATGTAAAACTTTACTGCTCATACAATGACAAGGACGAACGACTTTGTAAAATTTGCATGGAATCGGAAATGGATGCTACTTTACAGCCTTGCGGTCATTTGGTTACATGCATGAGATGTACGAAGAGTCTCTCAACGTGTCCTATGTGCCGAACCAATATTTTACGTAAAATTAAAACGTACATTTGTTACTAAACAGTCTATTTATTAGTACATGTAGTAGATGCAATTTCAAGTGATTTATTGAACACAGTGTGGAAGAATTGTAAAAGGGTGGTTTTAAGTTGAATGTCATGAAATTAACACTTGTACTACAGCAAAAAAAGACTAATAAGGAAGTTTAAGACTTTTCTAAAAATCATAAGACTTTTATCAAGGACTTGTGGAAAAAATCTTGTAGGAAAGACCTTTTTACCCCTTATAAATATATTGACTATTTTTTATTATTATTTGTTGTTTGTTCATTACATGTTAAACCTATTTACTAAAGAGGAATTTTAAAATGCCTTAAAAAAGGAGTTACTAAATGCTTTAGGAAAAATGTGTAAATGTACTTTAATGCAAGAAAAAGAACGCTTGAAATAAATATTCATCTAGCTATTATTTTTAGTACTTATCAATCATCTTGGTGTATTGTTTATTTTCTAAATTAAACCTTTCGTACTTTTAAATCTTAAAACAAAAAGAAAGGAAAAGTAACCATCTAGAATAGTAAACACCAAATTAAAAAAAAAAATTTAATATTTTCTTATAATTTTTTACCTTTGCCTTTTTTTGTTGTTGAATAAACATTGTCATACAAAATTAGTATATTTGTTGTGTAGAATATTTTTTGAAAACACTGAATTGAAGAAAAAAAATCATTTATTGAAAAAAGAATCAACAGTTTATATATATTTGTAACAACATATCTTACAGGTCTTTTACATACATCTCTCTAACAGTATTGAAAATATCTGTGGTATTCAAATTCTCAAAAACATTTTCCTCCATTATTATGTAATAAAAGTTTAACAGTTTATTGCTCTGTCTTACAAAATTAATAGCAAACTCTTTCCAGTTAACAACACATAAAGCAAGGACGAAAAATTCGCAAAAGCGTTCGTCAACGCTCATCGTCATACATTTATGTACAGATTGATTGACAATTTCATTCTTACAACCTAAACAGTCAAAAAGAATATTTATATTTTTTGACACAATATCCTTTAGGCACTTGCAGAGAGAAGCTATGACTTCTCTCCAACAATCAGATTTAATGGTATCACTGCAGTAAGGTTTGTAACTTTCACCAGGAAAACATTTTTTGATTTCCAGTTTCACATAATATGGCAACAAATACGTCAAAAGCGATATCTTCAATACATCTAACACATTGCCGTAGATTTCACACAGTTTAAAATACTGATCAGAATTCATAAACACACAGTTGGGCGAGAACTGAAAAGTATAATTTCTTTTCTGAAATACACGTTGTAAAACTAAGTGCATTTCCCCCACATCAAACACTTTAGAAAGGCAGACTTCTTTTTCTATAACTTTAACGTTGGAGGCAGTTGCAAAAGCGAAAAATGTGCTCAACTTTTGCATTAGAATGTACCATGTTTTTGGATGCAGGGAAACACAGTCCTTCGTTGGTTTCAAGACATTGTTTTCATACAAAGCAAATTTACGTATGTGGACACGTGTGGAACCGTTGAAGTTATTGATTAGCACGAATAAATAGTCACCAAGGTGAAACACATTGTCTCAGGAAGTGATTGCATCGTCAAACTTAAGCTTTCCCTTGGAAACACCTGATCGTTGAAATACATTCTTTCACACACTTTGGGTCGATTTGTAAAACGCATCATTTTCAGAACTTTGAGGTACACGTTTTCAATAAAGCTTCAACTTAACCAAGAGATAAAGGCGAGTTCATTAACGTTGCTTGAAATTTCAGTTTATCGGTTTTTATTGTTATCAACTCTAGAATCATATGACGTAGAACGACTTTATCTCTGCAAAAAACTGAATCAAGTGGTGAGTTGCATTAACTTTGCTTGAAATTTCGGTTTATCGGCTTTTATTATTATCAAATCTAGAATCTACCAAGAGATTATATGATTCTAGATTTGATAATAATAAAAGCCGATAAACCGAAATTTCAAGCAAAGTTAATGCAACTCACCACTTGATTCAGTTTTTTGCAGAGATAAAGTCGTTCTACGTCATATGATTCTAGAGTTGATAACAATAAAAACCGATAAACTGAAATTTCAAGCAACGTTAATGAACTCGCCTTTATTTCTTGGTTAAGTTGAAGCTTTATTGAAAACGTGTACCTCAAAGTTCTGAAAATGATGCGTTTTACAAATCGACCCAAAGTGTGTGAAAGAATGTATTTCAACGATCAGGTGTTTCCAAGGGAAAGCTTAAGTTTGACGATGCAATCACTTCCTGAGACAATGTGTTTCACCTTGGTGACTATTTATTCGTGCTAATCAATAACTTCAACGGTTCCACACGTGTCCACATACGTAAATTTGCTTTGTATGAAAACAATGTCTTGAAACCAACGAAGGACTGTGTTTCCCTGCATCCAAAAACATGGTACATTCTAATGCAAAAGTTGAGCACATTTTTCGCTTTTGCAACTGCCTCCAACGTTAAAGTTATAGAAAAAGAAGTCTGCCTTTCTAAAGTGTTTGATGTGGGGGAAATGCACTTAGTTTTACAACGTGTATTTCAGAAAAGAAATTATACTTTTCAGTTCTCGCCCAACTGTGTGTTTATGAATTCTGATCAGTATTTTAAACTGTGTGAAATCTACGGCAATGTGTTAGATGTATTGAAGATATCGCTTTTGACGTATTTGTTGCCATATTATGTGAAACTGGAAATCAAAAAATGTTTTCCTGGTGAAAGTTACAAACCTTACTGCAGTGATACCATTAAATCTGATTGTTGGAGAGAAGTCATAGCTTCTCTCTGCAAGTGCCTAAAGGATATTGTGTCAAAAAATATAAATATTCTTTTTGACTGTTTAGGTTGTAAGAATGAAATTGTCAATCAATCTGTACATAAATGTATGACGATGAGCGTTGACGAACGCTTTTGCGAATTTTTCGTCCTTGCTTTATGTGTTGTTAACTGGAAAGAGTTTGCTATTAATTTTGTAAGACAGAGCAATAAACTGTTAAACTTTTATTACATAATAATGGAGGAAAATGTTTTTGAGAATTTGAATACCACAGATATTTTCAATACTGTTAGAGAGATGTATGTAAAAGACCTGTAAGATATGTTGTTACAAATATATATAAACTGTTGATTCTTTTTTCAATAAATGATTTTTTTTCTTCAATTCAGTGTTTTCAAAAAATATTCTACACAACAAATATACTAATTTTGTATGACAATGTTTATTCAACAACAAAAAAAGGCAAAGGTAAAAAATTATAAGAAAATATTAAATTTTTTTTTTTAATTTGGTGTTTACTATTCTAGATGGTTACTTTTCCTTTCTTTTTGTTTTAAGATTTAAAAGTACGAAAGGTTTAATTTAGAAAATAAACAATACACCAAGATGATTGATAAGTACTAAAAATAATAGCTAGATGAATATTTATTTCAAGCGTTCTTTTTCTTGCATTAAAGTACATTTACACATTTTTCCTAAAGCATTTAGTAACTCCTTTTTTAAGGCATTTTAAAATTCCTCTTTAGTAAATAGGTTTAACATGTAATGAACAAACAACAAATAATAATAAAAAATAGTCAATATATTTATAAGGGGTAAAAAGGTCTTTCCTACAAGATTTTTTCCACAAGTCCTTGATAAAAGTCTTATGATTTTTAGAAAAGTCTTAAACTTCCTTATTAGTCTTTTTTTGCTGTAGTACAAGTGTTAATTTCATGACATTCAACTTAAAACCACCCTTTTACAATTCTTCCACACTGTGTTCAATAAATCACTTGAAATTGCATCTACTACATGTACTAATAAATAGACTGTTTAGTAACAAATGTACGTTTTAATTTTACGTAAAATATTGGTTCGGCACATAGGACACGTTGAGAGACTCTTCGTACATCTCATGCATGTAACCAAATGACCGCAAGGCTGTAAAGTAGCATCCATTTCCGATTCCATGCAAATTTTACAAAGTCGTTCGTCCTTGTCATTGTATGAGCAGTAAAGTTTTACATCAGGTTTTATAAAAACATTGGCATTATTGTTTGTTTCATCCAACACCTGTACAATTTCATCTATGGGTGTTCCTTTTAATCTAGGGTCAACAATCGGTCCTTGTTGGGCTACCAAACATTTTGGATAAAACTTTATGTGTTCGTGTCTGACTATATCCTCCTTTTGCCAATTTTCAAGCCCTCCTCCACACCAATAGCACCTAACCCCGTCCGAGACACCCGTATAATACAATCCATTTTCGGCCAAGTCCCTAATGTCAACATCTGTGCGTGGCCAATCTCTAAACGTAGATAGGCGTTTATTGAGCATAGACATGCTTGGAACTTTAGGCTTCAAATTTGCATACTGATTACTCATTTTCCTTAAAATTATATTATGCTCTGTTACTCTTAAGTGTAAAATTATAGTACAGATTGTGTTGAAAAGTTTCTCTTCGTCATTTTTTTTTTAAATCTGATACATGTCTAAGATACTAGTGGTAGAGTAAAAAGAAAAATCACATGCACATTTAAGTATATCCTTTCGTTAAAATCTTCTTGCATTACAACACACAATTTTACTTGGCGCATTATCACAAGCACATGTTTTCTGAGTACATTCTTCACTTATGCGCTCATAGTTACTCACAAAAGATAAGACTAAGATAAATTTTAACTTTACTGATTAGTAAGTGTATGGTGTTATTCACTGATTAGTAAGTGTATATAGTCCAGTTCCTCGTGCCTCTAGTTTACAATTCTTTTTCCAAGAACAGCTAGCACATTTCAATAGCAATGTTTAATATTTGTGCAATTGTGGATTTTGACGGATTTCAGACTCAAGAGGGTTTCTTAGTACGTGAATACGGATACATCGCCATAAAATCGCAAGTAGCTTCAAGTATTCGTTTTAACTTATCGCCTTATAAGCATAAACTGAGTGCAAAAGATAAAAAAACTGTTCGATATGTTGAAAATTACATATGTGGTCCCCCTTTCTGTCCCGTGGCATGGGAAAGTGCGTCTCCTTTAGAAAGTTTAGACTCTAAGCTTTTAGAATTGTACGAGCAGACAAAGAGTGCCACTCAGTACCTAGTTGCTTACAAAGGTGGTTGTGTGGAAAAGAAACGCCTAGATGCATTGAATATTCCGAATATCAACTTGGAACAATACGGGTGTCCCAAATTCGATGTAGTATGTGCACTAAGTAGCAACAAAAAGATCCAAAAACTATCATGTGGTCATCACAAAAATAATTTGCATTGCCCCAAAGCTGAGGTGATGGCATTTAATAATTGGCTCGTCGTAAACATGTGTCTCTTAAAAAATGCAAGTATGTAAAAATAAGTTCTTTTTTACTACAATGTATTAGTTTTGTAAAATATATGAATCAATGTTTTTTTCTATTAAAAAGTGTTCTAATTTACTTTGTTTCCATGTGACTTCCTTCAATCTGTTTTTTCTTGCAGTGTTGTTTTGAGAATACATAGAATTCAGATTTAATCCAATATGTCAGCAATATTTGTTCATTTTAAAATTCACACACTAATATTTAAAATTTCAGTTATTATTTAATTTTACTCATGTGTAAAACTATCAGCGGTGTGCGTAAATATTTAGATTATGCATTAAATATCAAGAAAAGGCAAAAGTTAATTTGCTTAGCAGTACAGATGTGCACACATTATTTTTAAAAACAGAAAACTCACATGCTATCCACTTTAACGTAGTAATGAATTAGATGTAAATTAAGAGAACAATATGAAGTATCTTGTAAAATACTTTATAGCTTCGTACAGTATTGGAATTTTGCTCTGCAATTTAAACTGCACAATATGCATAAGGTTTTCAAATAAAAGGAAGTTCATATTTAGTAAAATGTGTGGTTTGCAAAAGCATAAAAGAAAAAGGACATTTAATTTAGAACTTCAAGGACAAATGGTTTTAATAAACTATTTTTCACGACTTCAAATGTGCAAGGAAACATGGTATGGGTCTTGCAAAGTTTCAAATTAATGTATAAAATATTTTTACTCTTACATGTTTTTTTAGTATTGTTTTTTTTTACTATGCATAAAACACACTTTAAGAATCAAACTTTTAAAAAATGTCTTAATTGTAAAATTAAAAATAAAAAGCAAATTGCATTTAAATGTTTGTAATAATATTTAAAGTATATATATTTTCAATTGTTAAACGTTTTTTAAAAATCTTCAATGTAATAATTATATGTATAATAGTATCTAATATATAATTAAGAGTAAAAACATCTAATTTTTAAAAATATAAATCCTTATATTTCATCCAAAAACAGTTTGTAAATCTGTATAATAAAAATTAAATCACTAAAATTTAGGAAGATTTATTTAAAAAATATGCAAGGAAAGATTAATTAAAAAATAACAGTTGGTTTAGATTTTATAGCATAAATGATTTCAATACAATTACAACTTATTCAAAATGTGTACGTTCATGGTACGGGTCTTGTAAAGTTTTCAAAAGTTTATTCTTACTTAAGTGTGTACAATACTTAAAACAAAATTTCTGCATTTAAAATATGTGCTATAACATTTAATGTATAATTAATTTTTGAGTAAAAACATCTAACTTAAAAACATAAATCTTTATAGCAAAGAAAAATTTCATTTCAGATCTTGCATTTTAAAAACAATTTATAAAATTATGTAATAAAAAAGTCCTAAGTACAGTATATGTGGTAAGACACGCTAAAAAAATTTATTTAAAACCAACAAGATATAAGCATTTATAAAAATACTATTCAGAAAGGCAAAGATAAATTGCAACGTTGTCCAAATATCGTCTAGTGTACGACACTGAGTTCTAGTTCGGGGGGCACATAAGTGGTTTATCGCTGCTTTATACAAGAATTTTACGAAACGTTAAGTTTATTCTAGGCCTTAATGCATTACCACGGGGCAAGCTGTAAAACCAAAATTGGTTTGTTGGATACTTCATCACAAGCAAGCTTCCATTTTCCAGAACAATTTTTAGAGAATTGTAGTTCTTTCTAGAAAACACAAATTGCCTTTTCTGTCCAAATGAAACAGACGCTATGGGTGCATTAAGATCCAAGTCCTTCTCATTGTCTTTATGGGCACCTATACAGTCCTTACCATCTTTATAACGGTTCACCAACACAAAATTAAATCTTGTGCCAATTATTCGTTCCACTTCTGCCTTTATTTCCAATAGTAAAGGAGACCAAGGCTTGGCTGCAATACAAGATCCGCTAAAGGCATAGCTTATTCCTACGTCTCCGTATGCTACAAGTTGCCGAGGCACAGTACATTTTTTACCATAAATTTCAATAGTAGTTTCCTCTTTCTTTAAGTACGTTAATTCGTTTTCCAATCGACGAAAATATGCCCAACCTTCACGATCTGTAAACAGTTTACCATACTCATAACATAAAGAATCTTTACAATATTTCTGCAAACACAGTTCTTTGTCTGCACGCATTTTCTTTGCAGGTCTAATGTCCTTAGAATCCATGATTTATTTAAAAACAGTAAAAAAGGGCAGAAAAACCCCAAAACAAGATGCAAAGTAATTCAAAGACCCAAGATGCTCCAACTATGCTTTAAAAAGCCTCTTATTATCAAATAGTTTCTATCGTTATTTATCAAATAGTTTCTATCGTTATCTGTGACTCGGTGTTTAACTCCGTTCCTTCTGTTATCTTAATTAACTTACACGTGCAAAAACAATCCTTAGTCATATTCTCACAAGTTCCAGAGGCTTCTAATAATATCAATCTTATACGGTTCCTTGCCATCGCTTATAATATGTATACTATAAATCTTTGGTTAGTTACTTCTTATTTACCTAAAAATGTAATGTTTCATACACCGTTATGCCTGTGTGTCCTATTCATATCTCAAAGTCCTCCCCTCAAATTGTAATAATAATTTTCCCTACAAAACATTCACCCTTAAACATTCACATTTTCTTCAAGCTCATGTTGTATATAAATTCATTAAAATATAAAAAAGGTTTCCGTATTATAAATTCTATCTTACATGTAGTGTTCATACGCTTAAAATCTTCGCATATATTGGTTGGCCTCAATTACTTATGTTCCGAGTTCCAACGTTAGAGTATTAAGATAATCCCTTCGTCACTATTTCATAGCTAAAACCCCTATAGAAAGTTCCAGTTCGGGCATGTCATATGTGATTCATTGGCATGATGTAGTTTCATTTGCTCTTCTCACAATCAGAAAAACAACACCATTCTCCTAAATAGCAATGCGTTTAAAAGCTTTCTCATTTACTTAAGCTTGTATCCTATCGGTGACTACGTGTTTAACTCCTTCTGTTATCTTAATTAACCTACACATAAATCCTTAGTCATATTGTCACAAGTTCCAGAGTCTTCTATATTCTGATACTTTTCCTGTCATTACATACAATTCGCATACTTTAAAATCTTGGTAATAAACTTGTTATATAGCTAAGGTTTATAAATTCAACTTTATTTGTTTTTATATTCATATTCATTCTTCATAAGGGCACTATTCTCAAGGAAAAAAAAACACATACTTTCACTCCCTTAAGCTGTAAATTCACGAGTTAGTATTCTATATGTATTATACAAAGTAGGTGATCGTGGTCGAACGGTTAAAGTGCTTGTGTAAAACGGGCGGCCGCGATTACCTTTTGCCGGGTTCAAATCCACCCTCATAATTTTCTTTTAAAAACAAAAAAAATTCTCCATTTAATTCTAAAGTATCAAGCTACAAGTCTAGAGCTAGAAAATAAATCTTTTAAAACTAATTGTTACTTCTCCCGCCACCAGATGGCTGTACCACAATTGTTCAAACCATTTTCTAAACATAGCACATTCCCAGAATGAATGACAAAAATAAGTAAGTTCCTTAGATTAACTTCTTTTAAAATCACTAGATGGCACCACCAGTCCAACACACTTACAACTAACTGCAAAATAAAAATTAATTATTCATCAAATAAAACCAAGTCCCATAACGCATTCCTAGTATAAAGAAAAAAAGCAAACACTACATTAATTCACCACCCAAAGCTAACTCTCTTACAGCCTAACGGATAGCGCACTGTACTACAGATCCCATGGTCCCCAGTTCGAATCCACGAAATTCCTTTTTAATTCAAAATAATAGGGTTTCTCATTTCCCCACCAGATGGAGCTATAACTGATTCATTACCATGGCAACACAACAACGCCATCTTTACAATGACGTCACCACCTCAAAGCCCACTTATCAGCAATTCTCCCCAACTCCTTATCAGCAATCCTCCCCAACACCTTATCAGCAGTCAACTCCTTATCAAACGGCGGCCATCTTGAAAAAGGCGGCCAAGAGGCCCACATACTACTAGCAGATTTTTCTCTATTTTATATTTACAACTAGCAAAGTAATTTTTAGTGTATAAAAACAAATATTTTTATTTTCAGATAAATGCCATGAATCGAGCATTTCCACTGTCTCTTCTGTTACTTTCTCTCATGCAAAACAAGAAAGTGAATAAAAACCTGCAGAAGAAAAGAAAATAGGTTATCTTAAAAATTGATGCTCCATAACCTATCTGTACAATGCGGCTCCCGCGAAAAGGCAGTCGAATTTGGGTCAGTTGATTTCTGAATAGGTGTAACAGCACTTTAGAAGGCTGCCAAAAACATAAATGGTGATCGTCGTGACTATTTTACCCCTACCAACTCGCTATCAATGCTATCGCTTTGAACGACAAACAAAACCAGAATCCGAGCTTAAACGCCTATTGTGGAATGGATGTGTGTATGTTAC